>OZ038508.1:13903683-13913683 GCA_964036315.1 Acanthosepion esculentum | reverse complement strand
TTCATGAAGTTTGGGAATTAGCGAAAGCAGCTCCTCGGAGCAGTTACCATGGATACATATTAAAAAAGAAAAAATTTAATCACCTATTCTACATGAATGATCCCAAACTCTTTGCCAATGTGTTGAAGGATGTCCTCAATATGGTAAAATATTCCAGTTAGGATACCGATGTGAATTTCGGATTAGATAAATATGAAAAAGTAACATTCAAGAACGGCAGAATTACATAAGCACGCTCAAGAGATCAAATATATCTACTTTGGCGTTATCCAGGCCCTTTATTATTATTATTATTGGTGGACTCTCCTGTCGTATTCGGCGTACGAGGGTCAAGCAGCTCAGTTCCTAGGAACCGACTGCCCAGATACCAGCACATATGTTTTGATTATAGTGGTGAAGGTTTTGTGCAGAAAAAACACACTTTTTGAAGGGCCGAATACAGAGACCTGATGCATTACGTACCACAAGGTCACCAAACGATCCTCCGCAGGTTTTGAATTCAGAGTTGTCCATCTCCTAGACCAGTTGCCATCCAAGGCTATAGAACCCGATTTGTTCTGCTATTTAGCCATCGTTAGAGGGAGAAGAGGATTAATACCTTCCCCAAGGGTATTAGCATATCAGTGAATGTAATGGTTTCGACTGGAATTCGAACTCGTCCCTCCGATTCCTCAATCCGAGCCGCTATCCACTATTATTATTATTATTATTATTATTATTATTATTATTATTATTATTATTATTATTATTATTATTTTCTTACATTTCTGCTGTATAAATCATTTCGTTCAGTCTCCCATCCAAAGACCTAATGTCATAAATGGCTTCATGATATTTTTCCATTGAGTATTTTAAAAAATAGACAATCTAACATCAAACACATTTTCCTTTGGTGATGAAGGCGGGGAAAGAACGAATATACTGAAACAGCTGATGAAATAGTTCGTTGGCAGAACAGGGATAACAAAAAGAAAATATTTAGGAAGGGCTACAAAAGGAAAGAAGATTGTGCAGAGCCATGTTCGCCCACGTCCTGAAGGGATGCGGCACATAGAAGTCATAACATAACGATCTTGGCTGAATATATAATGCTTATGATTTCTTGTTTACGATTAATCATAAAGTGTATAGAAGCTCCTCAACCTGGAATCGACCCAAATGGTAAAACCTGGATATAATATGCATTTTCATCATATGAATCTGTGTTCTTTCCGAAAAAATAACCAACATAAAAGCTGTACAAACAGAAAAAAAATATGCTCCATTTATGGAGATGGTGCCATAGCTTTGAGTACTGATCGGAAGTGGTTTGCAAGTATCACCGGCGGAAATGTTGACCAGGAAGACTAACAGACATCAATAATGACCAAAGGGAAACGCTGATTCAAAACAATCCAAGTCACACGATACATAGAATAGCAGAAGCTCCTGTAGGTGCAAGCACGTTTTACGAATGGCTTGCGAAGTTGTAAAAGAAAGATACTGTGTTCAAATTGAGAGAATCTTGTTGAAGATGCCAGAATATGAAAATTGTTGAAGTGGATGTACATTAGAAATGAGATGGAGCAAAAACAACAGAAACTTTTGAAAATAATAAAAGAGAAATAAATTAATTTGTTTTTACGGCGTACTGGAAGAGAAACGAACTTTCTTTCTGGGGACAGAAGTCAGTCAGTGACATTGGTGCAGGTCAGAGCCTGGGCTTGCGTTGAAGAATCGTCGCAGCGACCATGCAACTGGGAAATAAGTTCTTCCCTATGTGGCATATTCTTCAGGATTTATCATTTGTGTCGATTCTAGGCTAAATTTATTGTTTGGTCAAATACTCCAGTGAGGTGAAGATGTGGAAAACTGCCCTGAAGAATGCATCGAAACAAAAGCAGAATCGTTTATTCATGATAGAACAGGTCATTTAACCTAAAGTTGTAAACCCTATAAGAGCCAGAAAGAACAGATCACTTAACTGAAATGTATTGGAAATCCTTTGACAGTCAGAAAGGACAGACCACTTAACTGAAATGCACTGTAAATCTTATAACAGCCAGAAAGGACAGACTACTTAATTGAAATGTATTGGAAATCACTTAAAAGCCAGGAAGGACAAACCAGTTAACTAAAATGTATTGTAATTCCTTTAACAGCTAGAAAGGACAGACTACTTAATTGAGATGCATTAGAAATCCTATAACAACCAGGAAGAACAGATCACTTCACTGAAATGTATTGCAGATTCCTTAACAGCCAGGATGGAGAGACCAATTCACTGAAATGTACTGTAAATTCTTTAACAGCCAGGAAGAACACCTCTTCACGGAAACGAATTGTAAATTCTTTAAGTGTCAGTAAGAACAATCCATTTAACTGAGAGATGTAATTTTTTAAATCCAAGAACAGACCATTTATATAAAAGGTGTAAATTCTTTAACCGCCAGGGGACATAACTGTGATGACTTAATAATGATTATAGAAATTTATATGAATAACAGTCTATTTTCTTGTTAACATATACTGGAAATCTTTCTATCAATCTAAAAAAATGCAAACTAAAATCTAAAAATCACGCACTGCATAGAAAAAGGTGACGAAAATTAAAACAAAATAGAACGATATCGGTGTGATACGTTTTTCTAATTACAGTCAAAATGGCGGCCTACGTTTGGAGTTTGATGTTAGAAGAGAAAAATTCAAAAAATAGTAATAAAAAAAGGAGAAATTGACGGAAAGAATAACTGAAAAATCAATGAAAACAAGATGACAATATCCACTTGTACAAAACAGATGACAAATATAATTGAGACAGTGATTTTCACTTGACGCTAGGTGGCGTTGTAGTCGATTTCTGAAGCAAATGGAAAACATTGTTTCAGTGTTTGGCTTGGTGAAATAAAGTAAACAGAGAATCTATGAAACATCTTCTTATTTCGTTACTGTGAACACTCGTAGTATATAATACCCGCAAAGTGCAAGTTGGTTGCACTGTTCTCATTGCTTCGCCTTTCCTCCCCGGGAATGTATCCTTTCATACAATTATTTCCTAGATAATTCTTCTTTTCATACGCTCCGTCGTTAACCATTTCACAACATATTTTACATAGACAAAGCCCTTTGTGAGAACAATTTTTGTATTTCTTTAAGGCATGGGCTTCCAGGAATCCCTTCAATTAGTCTACTGGAATCTTTTCCAACTAATCTGAGGGCTTCAACTACAACGGGCATTGTTGATGTTCCCATGTTTCACATTTTTGAGATTTCGATTTCAGTGTCCTTGTATTTTGATAGCTTTTTGTGGATCTTGGAAGATACATTGCAATCTGCAAGGACTGCCATATCAATAAGGAGGCACTTTTTTTGTTTGTGGTCTCTAATAACAATGTCTGGGCGTTTAGCTTTGATTGTTCCGTCTGCGTGTATTGTGTAGTCCCATAGAATTGTAACAGGTCCTATCTCCGTAACCGGGTCTGTGTGGTGTTCATGCCAATTTCTTTCAGTTTCCTTCCCGTAGAAGTTACAGATTTTCAAGTGCAGATATTGGCCAATTCTGTCATGCCGGGTTTTATATTCAGTGGGTGCCAATACCGTGAAACCTGATACAAGATGATCGATTGTTTCTGGGTAATTATCACAGAATCTGCATTTTGGGCTAACACTGTATTTTAGTATGTGTGCTTGATAATTCCTACTTAGCAAGCACTGATCCTGTGCAGCAAGGATAAAACCTTCAGTTTCAGCTTTCAACCCTGCACTACGTAGCCACTGATGGGTACGGGATTTTGTCTACATCACCTTGTTTAGTACGGGCAGAGTATTGGCCATGAAGAGGTTTATCTTGCCATCGTTTCTGTACCTGGTCGGTTGCATTTGTCTTTGCATTTTTTTTAATGTATTTTGTTATTATTATTATTATTATTATTATTATTATTATTATTATTATTATTATTATTTCCTTTGATTTCTGTTGTATAAACATTAAGGTCAGAAATGGCTACGTGAGATTTTCTACCGATCATTTATTTGTATAAAACCTTCGATTTCAGCTTTTAAACTCTGCAGTGCGTAACTAATGATGGGTACGGGCTTTGTCTACATCAGTTTGTTTTGGTACGGGCAGAGTATTGGGCCCGAAGAAGTTTATCTTGCTATCGATTCTACATTTTCTACATTGCATTTACTTTTGCCTCTTTTTTTAAGCTCTTTGCCCCCAGAGTCGGTATATTATGGTTTATTTGCACTTCTTCAACAACCTGAAATTCACTTTTGAATTTGTTGGCTTTCTTTATTACTGAATAAGATTTCTTATTTCTTTCATGTTCACAGATCATTACATTGAAACTCGTCCTAGATCTAGGCTCCGAGTCCGTGGCCGTGGCAATTTAGGTGACATGAGAGGTGAGTAACCCAAAACTGCGAAATCCTGTAGGGCGCCCGACGCACTGGTACCAGTTTTCGAAAGTAGCAGGACGTCTGATTTAGATTGGAAAAGTGTTCCACTTCTGAAAAGTTGGAATCTAGACCCCCTCAGGTTTGTGTAGGAAATGGTATATGAAGTAATCTACTTTGTTTATTCTTATGTTGGGTTTGATAGTTTTGTTTATTTGTATTTTGATTGGTTTCATGTATGTATTGGTTGGTTGAAGACTGGTCGGTAGAGTGACAGGTATACTAGCAGGAGTCGTATGTATAGTTAACCTGGAGAGAATTGTCTAGAGATACAGCCGTAGGAGTACTCTTCATCGTGGCATCGAAAGGCCCCACTGTACAGTCCAGGAACCATTCACAAATGGCAGTACAGTAACAACGATATTATAAACCTGCTGATCGGATACCTCCTTTGAGATTACCCGAAGGTTGGGATCCCTGGCACTCAGGCGGACGACACCAAAACCCAGAAAATGTCTACCTCCAGTACACTTAATGAAGGGCCAATCAAACCAGGAAAGTCAAAACAAGAGAACTTCTCCTTGGATCAGAAACGCCGTACTTGTCCGAGACCTAAAGGCATTGAGACAAGCTCGTTCATGAAGAACTTTAATTTTGGTGGAGTAATCCCCAATGGTAACAGGGATAATAGTAGCTTGGGATCTCATTTTCTGGAGACCACAATCTGGATGTCGGTGAACTTCTTAAGCGTGTCAATTTTTTTGGCCATAATATACCACATAAGCTACGCTTGCTAAAGGGCACTTCGACGTATTGTAATGATTACCGAGAAGCTCGTGTCGCTAGATATATAATGCATGTGTAGTAAGTCCGATTCTCACAGGGTACTCCATACTTACGGCCTAGGGCCACATCTAAGCTACGTTTACTAAAGGGCACTTCGACGGGTGTAATGGCTAACGAGAAGCTTGTCACGCTAGACCAATTGCGACTGAGTAATGAATTTCGATCCTCAGAGAATTCTCCATAATTTCAGCCTTGTGCCACATATAAACAAAGCTTAGTAAAGGGCACTTCGATGTTGTGAAATGGTTAACGAGAAGCTTGTGTCGCTAGATATATAATTGATGTGGAGTAAGTCCGATCCTCATAGACTACTCCATACTTACGGCCTCGTGCCACATCTAAGCTACGCTTACTAAAGGGCGCTTCGTCGGGGTATAAGGGTTAACGAAAAGCTTGAGGACTAAGGGATTCAGGGTGAGAAGTGGGGTAACGAGGGTTGCTCGGGGATTTGTATGGACGATATTCATATTGTGAATTTTCACTCAGTTTTAACATGAGGCGCACACGCCTGTCGTATTCTGTGACTCCTATGTATTTTTAGGCTTCTTCTTTTTCCAGTTCCCTAATCTTTGTGAAAAAATCTAAATCCCTTGAGTGCATTGCTGTAACTGTTACTTTTGCACATTTATCTAATTCCAAATCCATACCGATATCATCACAGAAACATTTTACAGTATTGAGGATACACTTCAACTGATTGTCGTCCATGTAGAACAGGTGATTAAACACTTCCTTGTTTACTTTGTATCCATCGTTATTACTGTTTACCTCAAGCGAAAGTGGGATTAAGAACAGACAAAACAAAAGGCTTGACAGGTAGTCTGCTTAAAAGATTCCTCGTCGTATATTCAAACAATTGGATTCAACAGTACCTTTAGTTTTATTTAGGTATAATTTGGTTTCCCACAGTTCCATGCTAGATTTAAGGAAATTTGCTATCACCGAGGAAACTGTGTACATTTCGAAAATTTTAAGGATCCGAAAGTTTCGCACTCTATCAAAGGCTTCATGGCAAACTATTTTAATCTTCTGACATTTCTACCATTTTTCCTGCAGTTTTCCAAGGTAATTTTCTTTATTAGTAGTTGATCTTTGCAACCGTATGAACCTCTCCGATATCTTTTCTGTTCCAGGGGAAGAATGTTGTTTTCATTATTATTATTATTATTATTATTATTATTATTATTATTATTATTATTATTATTATTTTCTTTGATATCTGGCGTTTACACATTTCTTTCCAGGTCCTGCCCAGGGACCTAAGGTTAGGAATGGCATCATGACACTTTCCACTGCAAAAAATAAAATAAAATAAAATAAAAAATATTACATAGATAAAACCCTTCGTAAAGTGTGGGCTGTCCTTGTCAGAACAATTTTTTGTATCTCTTTGAGGCATGGACTTCCAGGGATCCCTTCAATCAGCCTACTGGAATCTTTTCCAGCCAGTCCAAGGGCTCCAACTACAACAGGGATTGTTGATGTTCCCATGTGCCACATTTTTGAGATTTCTATTTCAAGGTCCTTGTATTTTGACAGTTTTTCGAATATCTTCAAAGATACATTGCAGTCTGCAGGGACTGCCATATCAATAAGGAGACACTTATTTCGTTTGGGGTCTTTAATAACAATTATTATTATTATTATTATTATTATTATTATTGTTATTATTATTATTATTATTATTATTATTATTATTATTATTATTTTCTCTTCTACATGATTTTTTTCGTTTTGCATTATGAGTTTCGCCAAATAATACGACCGCAAATATCACCTTTCGTAAATAATTACAAGCACCAAACAATGCAGACTTACGATACAATATTTCCTGAATGAAGAATTTTAATTTTGGTGGAGTAGACCCCAGTGGTAACAGGGACAATAGTGGCTTGGACATCTCATTTTCTGGAGACCTCAATCTTGATATCGGTGAACTTCTTAAGCGTGTCAAATTCTTTGACCATAATATACCGCTAATATATCCTGTTATGGCTAACGAGAAGATTGTCACGCTAGATCAATTGCGACTGAGGAGTGAGTTCCGGTCCTCACAGGATTCTCCATACTTTCGGCCTTGTGCCACATAAAAACAACGTTTAGTAAAGGGCACTTCGACGTGGTGTAATGGTTAACAAGAAGCTTGTGCCGCTAGATCAAATCGCGACAGTACCTCGCTGGGTACTCTATACTTTCGGCCTTGTGCCACATATAAGCTACGCTTCCAAAGTGGCACATCGACGTCATTTTATGGTTAACGAGAAGTCTATCTCTATAGATCAATTGCGACTAAGTAGTGAGTTCGATCCTCATTGGGTGCTCCATTCTTTCGGCCTTGTGCCACATAAATGCTACACTTACTAAATCGCTATAATTTCAGTATAACTTAATTTTTCAAGCTTCTTTAATTTGAAAATCATCGACATTTTCATCGGTGTTGTTTTGACTTGAAGGCACACCCCAGATCACTGTAATATCTAATCTTCATTGACTTTATAAATAACTCTTATCTGCTATTTCCCAAAATTCCGTGTCATATGCTCTCTCTCTCTCTTGCTGTCTCTCTCTCTCTCTCTCTCTCTCTCTCTCTCTCTCTCTCGAAAGTGCTGAAATTCTTCCAAGCCCGTCAAAGGTGTTTTTCTTTTTATCATTTCACCCTAAGTAAGGAGATAATGCCACTAAGGTGCAAGGGTTTACTGGGTGGTGAAAGAGAATGAGAAGACTTTAGTGAAGGGAAAGAACAATAAAAGAAAAGGTTTCAGGAAGACAGAAGCTGACCATTGACGTTAAATTTAATTTTTTTGAAGATCGTATGTAGCAGGGAAATAAGAAACCGGAAGTGAGTTCCACAGGCGAGACATGCGAGAAAAGAAGCTATTAGAATCGAACAGACTGTTGTACCTTGATAGTTCAGTATTAAAACGGTGAGATCTAACTAGCAATCTAGTAATACGTTTAAATTCATGCGCCTGAAGCATCAAGGAGGAATTCTCGTCAGAACAATTACCAGGAAAATAGTTGTAGTAAAGACGTGGGGAAGGGCTGTGGGAAAGTGACGAGGAATGACATTTTAAGATTTATACCGTCAGTCTGTACGCAAGACCGTATTTGTCTTGAACTACCACACATATTTTTGGTACACTCTTTGCCACTTTCATAATGCTGTTTGTAGTAGAGACTTTGTAATCGCAGATACAACTCTAGTAACGCCGTTGAACAATACTGGTGTAAGACGCGTTCGAATAAGTCTCGCAATAGTAGTACAAGCTCGATAAAACTCGCTCGAATAGTAACCAGCCAATAGTGACTGGAATAGTAATCCGTATAGAGATCAGTATAGAGAAATAGTACAGGGAATACTATCCGTGCTCAATACGCTAAGTATATATATATATATATATATATATATATATATATATATATATATATATATATATATATATATATATATATATATATATATGTATATATCTACTTAGTGTATTGAGCACTCTACGTTTTAGTCTTTCTACTCCTTTGGGTTGTTTTCCTTTGAGCTTGGAGCTTAAGCACTTGACCCTTGGTTTCGTATTGTGTTAATGTTCTTGGTTCTTTCTTTTTTTATTTCCAGTTTTTTCATCGGGTACCGATTTCTTCTACTGCAAGTTGAGCTATCCGAGGTTTTCCAAACGAGTATTATCATATATATATATATATATATATATATATATATATATATATATATATATGCATTCGATGAATTAATAAATATCTATCTATCTATATATCTAATTCTGTTCATATCTATCTATCTCTCTAATTCTGTTCATATCTATCTATCTATCTATCTATCTATCTATCTCATTCTGTTCATATCTATCTATCTATCTATCTATCTATCTCATTTTGTTCATATCTATCTATCTATCTATCTATTTATCTATCTATCTATCTATCTAATTCTGTTCATATCTATCTATCTATCTATCTATCTATCTCATTTTGTTCATATCTATCCATCTATCTATCTATCTATCTATCTATCTCAGTCTGTTCATATCTATCTATCTATCTATCTATCTATCTAATTCTGTTCATATCTATCTATTTATCTATCTATCTATCTATCTCATTTTGTTCATATCTATCCATCTATCTATGTATCTATCTATCTATCTATCTATCTATCTATCTATCTATCTATCTCAGTCTGTTCATATCTATCTATCTATCTATCTATCTATCTCATTTTGTTCATATCTATCCATCTATCTATCTATCTATCTATCTATCTATCTATCTATCTCAGTCTGTTCATATCTATCTATGTATCTAATTCTGTTCATATCTATCTATCCATCTATCTATCTATCTATCTATCTATCTCATTTTGTTCATATCTATCCATCTATCTATCTATCTATCTATCTATCTATCTATCTATCTATCTATCTCAGTCTGTTCATATCTATCTATCTATCTATCTATCTATTTATCTATCTATCTATCTATCTCATTTTGTTCATATCTATCCATCTATCTATCTATCTATCTATCTATCTATCTATCTATCTATCTATCTATCTCAGTCTGTTCATATCTATCTATCTATCTGTCTATCTAATTCTGTTCATATCTATCTATCTATCTATCTATCTATCTATCTATCTATCTATCTCATTTTGTTCATATCTATCTATCTATCTATCTATCTATCTATTTATCTATCTATCTATCTCATTTTGTTCATATCTATCTATCTATCTATCTATCTATCTATCTATCTATCTATCTATCT
>OZ038508.1:13886183-13898683 GCA_964036315.1 Acanthosepion esculentum | reverse complement strand
ACATTGCAGGCGAGAATGTAAGGTCCCCGTTCACAATCAATAAAAACTTGTAAAGAGTTGAAAATTATGGCAACCCACACCGTGATAACAGGAGTTGGATCTCTGTTTCTTTGAAGAATACACACTAGAAGATGTTGTCATCGTTGTCTGTATAGCAGACGGACACAATCGTCACTTGCATGAATGTAGAATGCGTTCTTATAGATGAACGATATAAATTAATATTTGATATTAAAGGAGACTGTCTCCCGATGCAAATGGCGTGTGGGCGACGGTGACTGAGGCATGCATGGTTATCTCGCATGTATTTCGCCGGGTTGCAGTCGTTACCATGAAAGAAAGAAATTTGATGAACGGGAAAGTCCGCGTTTTGGATATTTGCATTATGGCAGTTTTTCAAAACGAAAATGAAAGATAGACAAAAAAAACCAAAAAAAAACGAAAATTATCACGGGACAATAGAATTATTCAAAAGAGAAAAATCGAAATTCATTTCAAAGATGCAGGCTATCACAAAGTCTTTGAATTTCATCTTTGAAATTCGTATTTACTTGACAATGACAGAAGCCAGTCGAAAATTGAGATCCTTTACAAGAATAACAGGTGTACGAACAATGGGAACTTCTTTTACACTTTCAACACCAACATACCGAAATAATCTACTCACAAGGAAATCCGATTTCAAAAACGTAATAAACATAATATGAATATTATGTTTAACAAGGTTTGTTTGCATATATATATATATATATATATATATATATATATATATATATATCAGTATGTATGTATCTATATATGTGTCTGTATGTGTGTGTGTGTGTGTGTGTGTGAGTGTACGTGTGTGTGTGTTTATTGGAATTTGGTCTATTTATGAGGCAAATATATATATATATATATGTATATATATATATATATGCATATATATATATATATTTAAATTATTTAAAAAAATATGATTCCTTCGCTTTTAATTTAAGCTTTACTTCTGTATGGAGCACTGTTTTTTAAAAATAAAAACCAAAATGCTAAAGAACTCACTATTATTTACCTAACGTGTTCTTTCTTATTTTTCTATAAATACCAACACCCCCCCCCACACACACACATATATATATATATATATATATATATATATATATATATATATATATATACAAATAGAGATCAAGAACAGTCAGGTTTAGAATCCACAGTTCTTTAGCATTTTTTTTTAAAAAAATGCTCAATACAACATAGAGCATATATATGATAATATTTATTTAAAATATAAATGTAAAATATTTTAAATTAAAAATATTATAATATTATCATATATATATGTATATGTATATATGTATATATAGAGAGAGAAAGAGAGAGACAGAGAGAGAGAAAGAGACAGACAGTAGACAGACAGACAGAGACAGAGAGATAAGATTATATTTTGTCTTTCTTTCTTTCGCTCTTCTTATTTTGTTTTCTATCAAGATATTATATATTATCTTTCTTTTCCTTCTTTTCTTTTTTTAGACACTATCTTGAGCCTTTCTTTCCTCATTCTTTTAAAGGTAACTATATCTTATGTGTTTCTTACTTTCTTGTTTTTCTAATTTTTCTTTTTCGCGGTAAAAGAGATTGTTAGCAAGTAAATATTAAAAATTGTAATAACCTTCAGTTATCATAGCCTGATGAGATGCTATGATGGGCATCGAAACATGGACGCATTGATGTAACGGTTTACATTTGTTCGAATGTACTACTTTATAATAAAGATGAACATATATATATATATATATATATATATATATATATAGAGAGAGAGAGAGAGAGAGAGAGAGAGTGAGAGCAACGTTATTTTGTTAACGGTATATATATATATATATATATATATATATATATATATATATATATATATATATCGTTAACAAAATAACGTTATTTTGTTAATGGTATATATATATATATATATATACACACACCATTAATAAAATAACGTTATTTTATTATGTATATATATATATATATATATATATATATATATATATATATATATTTCATTAAGTATATATATATATATATATACATATATATATATATATATATATATATATATATATATATATATATATATATATATACACCATTAACAAAATAACGTTATTTTGTTAACGGTATATATATATATATATATATATATATATATATATATATATATATATATATATATATATATATATACCGTTAACAAAATAACGTTGCTACAATGTTTCGGCAGTGTTTTATAGAAGATGCAAAGGCGTATTTTTCAGAATAAACACAAATTGTCCACAACTTTACTGTTTATCGTTGCAACGTCAGAAAATAGATTATAAATTCCATGAACATATTAGTTAGAATACTCAGTTTCATGGTTTGAAAATCGATAGAGCTGTGAAACTGTCATCATGCGCATTTGGCCCTGCCTCACTGATACTCTGTCTCATGATACATACCTATATAATAAATGCCAATGTTAGTGTGTAGCACTTTTTCAATTAAAGCGACACAATTCTCAATAGCTCATCTCCTTCTTCCATATAATAAATGCCAATATCGGTGTGTCACTGTGTCACTGTGTCACAGTTTAATTCTAAAGTCTTTAGCCCAGCATATCATAACATTCTGGAATCAAGCGGATTCCATGAGCAAATTAAAAACATTCGGGGCCTGATCCGGACACGCAATCCTGAAATTTTGATATCTCAAGTTTTTATTACGCCGATTGTTTTCGGATTCTGCTATCTTGGTTTCTACTGATAAAAACAAGTAAAGGGTACAAATATCTAACTTTCAATAACTCATGTTCAAATGGAAAATTTACAGTTCTCAAATTATAGTGATTCAAACTAAAATTGTCCGTGTTTACAAATTTACCCTTAGAGGCCGTAGCCCAACATATAGCATTTTGGAATCAGGCCGACTGCATGAGGAAATTAAAAACCTTCTGGGTTGGATACAAAAAATATGAAATGGCATACAATCTGCTGTTAGCTGGGGCAAGGGGTAACTTGTTAATTTTAACGCCTCCTAAACGTATCTATTAATCATCTGAGAGATTATTTAATTTACTAAAATTACACAAAAATGACTTGAAATACTAAAGAATAAATATATCGTCAGTGGCTTCAGAGAAACTTCTGCAACTCTTATGGACGGTCTCCTTGTTTAATGCTGCCATAATCTTTGCCGTTACAAGAAGTTTTGTTGGTTTCCCGCTCAACTGCACCCACACATAATAATTAAGGGGGTTCCAGTCTAGGGAGTTAGTTGGCCAGGGGTAAAGGATGATTTGGTTGCAGAAATTCTCTGACAGTCATGACTAGGTTCTCCTGTTTGTGTGTCATATTGCTGAACCCTGTTGCCAAACATAAGGTCTTTCAGCAACCACCCACTTGACCCAGGACAGAACTACCTCCTCAAGACACTTAATATAGGCCTCCGTGTTGATGAATGGAGGCATAACGTCACCATCATTAGTGATCCCTCCAGACACCTTCGTAATCACCATTAGACTCATCCATCTCTTTCCAGATCCTCTGCACTGTCCTCAGACTGATAGCCAAACACTCTGAAATGTTCGTATTGGAGCTTCCGGCGCGAATGCCAAGCATGCCGTTTCCAAATTTCTGGGGGAGTGAATTGCGAAATATTGGTCTTTTCTCACATACAGGGAAGTATAAATTAAAAAAAAAACAAAGCGCATGCGCGAAATTAAAAATATAATTTGGTGATAATTTACTCATCGCACCCTGTATATATACATATGTGTGAGTGTGTGTGTGTTTGAGTCAATGTCGGATATACCTACGCTCGCTTATCAAGATGCCTAAGCATCTGTTAGACTACAGCTCTATAAGGGCCCACTTATACCAGCATGAAAACCTACGAACTTTGCTTTGCAACATAATGGTCGATGTCACGAATGTGATACAAAACCTCCAGCTATAAAGAGCGCGTAAAATAAAGGAAGCGCTTATCTTAATAAAACAAAACCAACCCTCAAGAAATCCAACTATGAACACAGCCACAACGTTGTTAGCGTATTTAGTAATTAAAAATGTATCTACTTTTCATTGACTTATAATTTATATCACATAACATTTGAATTAGAAATCTGCTCCCGAACTGGCGTAAGAAGTTAAACTATGTCCAACAGCAAGGCCTCTGATCAGGAGGTTTTGAGGAGCGTGGAACCACCTCTAGTGTTCCCAGGTCCACTCTGACCCGGGGTGGTAGAACCTGTTAGGGTCCCAACTATGGACAAATTGTTAACCCCCAAATTGTAAGGGTAAAATAGGTTTTAATACCAGAAATATTTTGTAAAAAAGGTATTACCATTAATACATTTTTGAAAAAAAGATATTACCAGCTACACATATTTGAAGGAAAAATATTACGAGAAATAAAAAATAAATAACCCACTGAGGTTGATATTCCGTAAAGAAACCAAACCGAACTGGCTTCTGTTCTCTCTAAACTCTACAACAAATGCCTTAGTGCTTCTCGCTTTTCCTGTTTGTTGAAATTCTCATTTGTTTTCCCAGTCTCTAAAGACATAAGTAAACTGTCTGATCATTCTAATTATCGGCCTATTAGTCTCCTGCCTCTTTTTGGCAAACTATAATACGCTTGCAATTGGTTAAGCAACTCACTTCGCAGGACCTTCTTTCTGATAAGCAATGTAGCTTTTTCTTTCTCTAGGTCCATCCCTGATGTATTAACGATTGATGAGCTTGAATAAAGGGATGGTAGAACAGGGCTTGGGGAATATAACAGAAGGATAAAAATTATTAAGAGCTACAAAAGACAGGAAGATGTGTACGGCCATGATCTCTACGTCTTTAAGAGACACGGCAGAAAATTAAAAAAATAAGCAGAAAGGATAGCTTCGTCTGCCATAAAACAACGATACTGAGTTAACCAGTGAGTATCCCAATGCCACAAGGAATCATTTGCAACGACTGACATACAAATACATTAGTTGCTGGCTGCAACAATTTACATACAAATACATGCGTTTTGCATACAAATATATTAGTGGTATATAAATACATTAGTATCTGTCTATATTTCTGAGATGAGGTATTATCTACACTATTTGCATTATTCGGACTATTGTCCTCATTTTTGTCGACATATTTATTACAACGTTTCGGCCGTTGTACGCTCTGGTCTTCTTCAGGTGGTTGGAATGTCGAACTGAACCCTTTATTTCGCTCACTGGGGTAGAGTGTCTCATGGATGTCAGTTATCATTTATCTCCTGCTTAATTCGCTCTCCAGGCACGGGGCCTCCTCTAAGGGACATCTCTTCATCGTGACTGGCGGCACTTCGGGGTCTGCTCGGTGTTGATGGATTGTAACCAGTTTTTTTAAAAAAAATGCATTGCATGTAACCAGTCAGCCACCCCCACTGAGAAGTTAGCGTTGGATCGGAAGAGAGGTCAGCTAGTAATCTCGGATCGTCAAGAATTTTACTGGTGCGCACTTATGTTTCGGCCGTTGTACGCCCCGTCCTTCTTCAGTTGGTTGGAATGTCGAACTGAACCCTTTATTTCGCTCACTGCGGTAGACTGTTCTAGTTCCACGTACCATGTCTAATGGATGTCAGTTATCAGTTATCTCCTGCTTAATTCTCTCTTCAAGTTCACCACCGCCTTAACGAGGTATTGAACTCACACACTTTGGGTTCTGTCACTGGATCTAACTAATGCCTTTATTCACTGAAGAAAGCCGGAGCGTACAACGACCGAAACGTTGTAATAAATATGGCGACAAAGATGAGGACAATAATACGAATAATGTAAATAGTATAAATATATTAGTTGCTTACAAATACATACGTTGCTTACTGTAACATTTAGAAAGTACGTCTTTTATAATAATTCACTATTTTCATGTTTGTGCGCCCAAACTGTATCCTTTTATCAGACTAAGTTCGGCTTAGTAAACAACTACAACACAGGCTCTAATTTGGGACCAGAGAAAATCTCTCTTATATCCGGGTTTCTCTTATATCCAGGTTACACTGTACATTAACACAGGCTCTAATTTGGGACTTGATAAAATCTCTCTTATATCCGGGTTGCGCTTATATCCGGGTTGCTCTTATATCCGGGTCTCTTATATCCGGGTTACACTGTACATTAGGATTTTGGGTATAGGTCAACGTTAGTTCAGAGGGTTAACGCTAAAAACAAACGAATCTGATACACGGTTATCAAAATGATTGCAGAAAAGGTTGGTTAGTTAGCCATCGTCCTACAGCAGGGTTTCTTAAACTATAGGTCGTGACCCCAAATGGGGTGGCGAAAATTAAATTCAAACATTTGATTTCGCTGAGGAATCGAGTGATTCAAACTTGAAACTTGAATTTTTCAAAAAATCTTCGACTAAATTCTGGATTGGGGTCAAAGGTGAATTTCCCACAATTTCTGAAATGACATTAGATGTTCTTATTTCACTTAGCACGACATTAAGTATGTCAAAACGAAATTTCACCTTTAATCCTTATTAAAAGAAATATATCGTTCAACGATGAAAAACGTAGAAGATGCTTTACATCAGCAGTGTCAAATATTAAGGCAAAATTTAATTTGTTACGCACAAAAAAAGGTACACCCTTCACATTGATTTTTAATTTCTTTTTTTTACGTGAAGCCTCTACTTTGTTCTATTTTTGTACTTCAAGCCATTATTTTGTTCTATTGTTGTACTTCAAGCCTTTATTTTATTTTATTATTGTACTTCAAGCCTTTACTTTGGTTTATTTTTGTACTTGAAGCATTTACCTTGGTTTATTTGTGTACGTGAAGCCTTTATTTTGGTTTATTTGTGTACTTCAAGCCGTTGCTTTATTTTATTAGTGTACTTGAAACCTTTATTTTGGTTTATTTTTGTACTTGAAGTCTTTATTTTGGTTTATTTTTGTACTTCAAGCCATTACTTTGGTTTATTTTTGTACTTGAAATCCTTTATTTTGGTTTATTTGTGTACTTCAAGCCGTTGCTTTATTTTATTACTGTACTTTAAACCTTTATTTTGGTTTATTTTCGTACTTGAAGTCTTTATTTTGGTTTATTTTTGTACTTCAGGCCATTACTTTGGTTTATTTTTGTACTTGAAGCCTTTACTCTATTTTTTTTTTGTGTACTTGATGCCTTTACTTAGGGTTATTTTTGTACTTGAAGCCTTTATTTTGGTTTAATTTTGTACTTCAAGCCATTACTTTGGTTTATTTTTGTACTTGAAGCCTTTATTTTGGTTTATTTGTGTACTTCAAGCCGTTGCTTTATTTTATTACTGTACTTGAAACCTTTATTTTGGTTTATTTTTGTACTTGAAGTCTTTATTTTGGTTTATTTTTGTACTTCAAGCCATTACTTTGGTTTATTTTTGTACTTGAAGCCTTTACTCTGTTTTTTTTTGTGTACTTGATGCCTTTACTTAGGGTTATTTTTGTACTTGAAGCCTTTATTTTGGTTTATTTTTTATCTTCAAGCCATTACTTTGGTTTATTTTTGTACTTGAAGCCTTTATTTTGGTTTATTTGTGTACTTCAAGCCGTTGCTTTATTTTATTACTGTACTTGAAACATTTACTTTGGTTTATTTTTGTACTTGAAGTCTTTATTTTGGTTTATTTTCTTACTTCAAGCCATTACTTTGGTTTATTTTTGTACTTGAAGCCTCTACTCTGTTTTTTGTGTACTTGATGCCTTTTCTTAGGGTTATTTTTGTATTTGAAGCCTTTATTTTGGTTTATTTTTGTACTTAAAGCCGTAATTTTGGTTTATTTCTATACTTGAAGACTTTAACTTTTGTGTCTGAAGCCTTTATTTTAGTTTATTGTTGTACTTCAAGCCTTTATTTTGGATTATATTTCTACTTGAAGTCTTTACTTTAGTTTATTTTTGTACTTGAATCCTTTACCTTGGCTTATTTGTGTAGTTGAAGCCTTTACTTTGTTTTACTTTTGTACTTGAAGCCTTTATTTTGGGTTATTTTTGTACTTGAAGCTTTTATTTTGGTTTATTTTTGTATTTAAAGCCCTTATAGTTTATTTTTGAACTTGAGGCCTTTATTTTGGTTTATTTTTGTATTTGAAAGCTTTACTTTGGTTTATTTTTGTACTTGAAGCCTTTATTTTGGGTTATTTTTGTACTTGAAGCTTTTATTTTGGTTTATTTTTGTATTTAAAGTCATTATATTTTATTTTTGAACTTGAGGCCTTTATTTTTAAAGAAATAAATGATTTATGTATTTATTTATATGTTTTTAATACCTGGGTCCGCGAAAAATCTCGGGATGGTGTCATTAATTGAAAAAATTTTAAGAAGAGCTGTCCTACAGCATGAAGCATACCTCTTTATGAATGCTGGTTGTGTTGTGTGACGTTGCCTGTGTGGCAGATCGAATTAGAATATTGGTCGAGGCTCTATTCTCAGTAATGTCCCTAAAAAAAACTTAAACATCAATTCCCCACTGCTACGGTTAAATAGCAGAGCAGAGTTGATCCTCGTGCCTTACTTGATAATAATAACTGATATCTGGTTCCAAACCAGAAATGGAGTCTATAAGTCTGACCTGTGGTAAAACCTACTCATTTTTGGTAACCTCTGCAGCCAACGTATTTGGGATAAAAATGGTGTTCCAATATCATGGGTCAATTTTAAATGTGAATTATGTGTAAGCGTCTAATGATTTGTTTCTTTTTCTTTCAGATCTAAGTCTTTGGTAATTTCAACCATGGAAAGATTACCAATCAGACAACGTGTTGAACTTATCGATGCCTATTACGGAAATGGACGTTCAAATTTATAAATATACGATTCCAATGATTCCGCTAGCAAAAAATGCACACCAAACTGACATTTTGTGCGTGCGCTAGCTTTTCAACAATCTTCCTTGGAATTTTCATCAACCCAAATTCGACAATTACGCTTATTAGCGAATCCACCAAGATAAAAATCGACTTCATCATTAAAGAGGATATTTTGCGAAAAATCTTCATCGGCCTGTCTTTGTTCGTTCACCCAACTGACGAATGTACGGCGCTCCAAATGGTCAGCAGGTTTGAGTTCTTGTGTCAATTGAATTTTGTTAGCGTGTAGAGACCAATCTTTTGTCAAAATTCAATGTAATGTTGTTGTGGAGTGGTTCAACTCCTACGCGCGATGACGAATAGAGGGGTCTGGATTTCTTGGCCACATTCTCGTGAACTGCAGCAGTGTTTTCAGCTGAATAATATAAACGAGCATGCAGTGGTGTTTTTACACCTGCCACCGGCCCTGGTTGTTTGAATTTACGAACAATCTTTCTGTTTGCGCTCTCGGTTGGTCGATCATGTTGGCCAAAATATCGCGAAGTGCGCAAAATGCATTTCTGTTTGAACGTCCACTTTCGTAATAGGCTTCGATAACTTTAGCACGTTGTTTGATTGGTAATCTTTCCATGACTGAAAATGCCAAACACTTAATGATATAATAGAATATGCATACACATGTGTCCCCCCTCACTGGAATATGATTGGCTGGTGTCAGTCATAAATACAGACGGATGTATAGAGAGGTTAAGTCTATGATGACGCCCATTGGACTACGCCATTGGCTATCCTATTAGTCTACACCTATTGCCTAAGCATCTTACCTGCGACTACGACGAGTACCAGTCGATTACTGCTACCGTGTACTACTTGCTTACAGTAGCCAAAACCACTTAGCTACTTCGATCAAATATATCCCTTTCCGGGACATAACACCCTCAATCTCGCTAGGTAGGTTATGCCTTGTTTTCCTAGGTACCTCTCACATTCAATCTATCATGTGAGTATCAATTTATCTAAACCTTCTTTCCTCATTATGTGGCATAGAAAATTCAACTCTTTTAGATGTATTGTATAAGTGCCTTCTTTATTTCCATTTTCTTTAAAATTTCGTCGTTGCTCACAAGGTCAATACTAGGCATTCTTAGTATCCTTCTGTAGAACAAAATTTTTGTTATCTCTTTTAAACCCTCCTCTCCCCCATTCATTCCGTCTGATATAATGGATTATGCTTACACCTGTGTTCCCCCTGGAATATGATTGGCTGATGTCAGTCATAAATACAGACTGACGGAGAGACCAAGGGAGATCAAGTCAATGACGCCGCCCATTGGACTACACCTATTGCCTAAGCATCTTACCTGCGTCTACGACGAGTACCAGTCTATTACTGCTACTGTGTACTACTTGGTTGCAGTAACCCAAAACCACTTAGCTACTTCGATCAAATATATCCCTTTCCGGGACATATGACTTAATATGTTAAATCTGAAAGTAAATGAAAAAAAATCATTAGTCGCTTAAACTTAACTCATTTAAAATCAGTTCAAGTTATTGGAACCCCCTATATTATCGATTGCATTACTAAAAAGAAAAAAAACAAATTTAGTGGCTGAGGCTGAGAGTGGGTGACTTTTCCATTCAAACAACAATAAAAAAAAATATTACGCATAGATTTACAGGACACATTTATTTCTTTGTTCAGTTGCACGTATCATTAGAACAATGTTTAACAAAATATAAGATTTATTAATGGCAGAATAATTGAACAATTAAGTAATGCAATAACGATTAATCAGGCATTGCTCTACGGTAGGTGAACTTTGATTATCTAAGCTGATTCTACGGACATTTTAAGAGATCATTCTCATCAGGGAACTAGCTTAAGTGATGAAGATTTTATCACGGTGAACTTCAAGTCTGTATCAACCTTTGATAGTGTTCCCGGATAAAATATTATATCGCATCCCGAGAATAACAACACTTGGCAATGAAGGAATGCAATTTTGAAGTGTCTAAAATGACGTCTGACAGCATTAATTCATAAAAAAACAAGTTATGACAGGCATGAGATCTGTGCCATCTTTTAAGATGGTCTGATGATAAATGGGGCTTGAGAAACATCCCGTTAAATTGGGTCTGAGAGAAGATCGTCAGGAAGACGGTGAAAAGGAAGAGAAATTAGCTGAAGAATGTGTCAAATCTTGATGATTTCAGAAAGGAAAAAAATGAAAGAAATTGAAAAGAGTAAGAAGTTGAGAATTTCGGATATTTGTGGGAAGCCAATGTTAGAACAGGCACAGCAGCTTGGGCTAAAAGGTAAGGAAAAGGGGTCATAAATCTTGAGTGTTGAAGCAAAGAGATTAAATTGAATAGAAGAAAAGAAAGATGTCAAAAGAAGGACAGAAAAAAGAAAATGAATGAAAAGAAGAAAAAGAAACAGAGAAATAAACGTAAAAAAAATAAGAGATAAAGAAAGAAATGTAAGACTGAAAGCGATACAAATGAAGGAAAAACAGATTACAAGAAATAAAGAAAGAATGAAGAGCGAGAAAACAGCGATTGAAAGAGGGAAAGTAATAAAAAGAGTGAAGAAAGTAATGAAGAATAAATGAAGAAAGAAATAGGCATACATGAAAAAAAGAAAGGAAAAAGAATGAAAGAAAAATAAAGAAAAAGAATTAAAGAGGAAAAAAAGAAAGACAAAAAAATTCAAAGAAAAACAGAAAGATAAAAGAAAGAGAGAAATAAAGAAATAAAAGAAAAGAGAAAGAAAAAGAATGTAAGAAAAACAGAAAGAAAAAGGAATTAGAGAAAAAAAGAAAGAAAAAGAATGACAGAGAAAAAAGAATGAAAGAAAAACAGAAAGAAAATGAATGAAAGAAAAACAGAAAGATAAAACAATGAAAGAAAAAAGAAAAAGAATGAAAGTGAAAATGAAAGAGAATGTATGAAAAATAGAAAGAAAAAATTATGTAAGAAAAAGATAAAAGAAGGAAAGAAAAAACAAAGAAAAAGAATGAAAGACAAAAAGAAAGAAAACGAATGAAAGAAAAGCAGAAAGAAAAGATTGAAAGAAAAACAGAAAGATGAAAGAATGAAAGAGAAAAACAGAAAGAAAAAAGAATGAAAGAAAAACAGAAAGATAAAAAATGAAAGAAAAATATAAGATAAAAGAATGAGAGAAAAAAAGAAAGAAAAAGAATGAAAGAAAAACAGAAAGAAAAAAGAATTAAAGAAAAACGGAAAGAAAAAAGAAGGAAAGAAAAAAGAAAGAAACAGAATGAAAGAGAAAAAAGAAAGAAAGAGAATGAAAGAAAATGGAAAGATAAAAGAATGAAATAAAAAAGAATGAAAAAGAATGCAAGAGAAAAATGAAAGAAATAGAATGAAAGAAAACAGAAAAATAAAAGAATGAAAGAAAAAAGAAACAAAAAATGCAAAAGAAGAAGAAAGAAAAAGAATGAAAGAAAAACAGAAAAAAGAATGTAATAAAAACAGAAAGATAAAAGATTGAAAGTAAAAGAAAGTTAAAGAATGAAAGAGAACGAAAAAGAGTTGAAGAAATACAGAAATAAAAAAGGATGAAAGAAAAAAGAAAGAAATAGAATGAAAGAGAAAAAAGAAAGAAAAAGAATGAAAAACCGAAAGAATATG
>OZ038508.1:13871183-13881183 GCA_964036315.1 Acanthosepion esculentum | reverse complement strand
AAGAATAAATAAATAAATATATAAGATAAAAAATAAAAATAAAAATAAAAAAACAAATAAAAAACAAGCAAAACAATTTGACATAAATAAATAAACAAATAAGCCACTTCCGGTAAAAGTAACCGCCAAAATAGACTACCCATAATGCACCACTGACCCTTATATAAATAGCCGAGAAAAATAACAGCACTAGTCGCCTGACGATTGCACTAGCATGAAACAGACTGTCGCCTCTAAGTGCTGACTTCCATGTCCACTTTTATATTTACACACGCTCTATCTCTGATATTGAGCACTTTACCCCATAAATATAGCAGACTTTAAGACTATATTTCTGTATATATGTATATATATATATATATATATATATATATCGGACGTCTAGCCACACTGAGGAGCTGTGATACAGCGAAACAGTCTGTCTGTGGATGATTATATATAGAGAAACTTTTAAGGTGTACTATATTTATGGAATAAAGTGCTCAATATACGAGATAGAGCGTACAAACACACACACACACACACACACACACACACGCACATACACAAACACACACACACATATATAAATATATATATATGTATATAGTCATCCACTGACAGATTGTTTCGCTGTTTCACAGCTAGACATCTGATTGCTTCAAACCGGGATCGAAACTCGACCGATTTTGGTATCACTCGGAGATTCTAACCCCTAGGCAGGGAGAAAGCTGAATTATTTTGCGTATTTATTTTATTACAAACACGCCAGTGATCTAGAGAACTCAGTCCAGTTTGGAGATTCTTGCATTACCAGCAATATATATATATATATATATATATGATTACGCAAATCATTCATACGAAAATCAGATAATGAAGTTAATGATATGTCAAGAATGACTCTCGCAAACTATTTTTAATATCATGTAATATTAATATTAATTGATCGCTGTTGTTATTTGATGTTTAAGGTCATTGGAGATAGTGGGTAACGGTGGAACATAAATGCGATCTTTTACGTATCCCAACAAGAAAATATCACAGACGCTGGTGTCTGGGGATCTCGCAGGCCAAGCACAAAGAGCAAGGTCTTGGAAAGTGCCTGAACGAGGCGTAGTCTGTAAGGTTTCAAATGTAGATGTCTTCTTAGCACACACCAGATAGTGGACTGAGAGATCGCAACCTCACGGCTAGCTCGATTTGAGGACTCCCCTCAATCGCAGCGCGGATTCTCGCCACTTGTTCCTCCGAAACTTGTGGTCGTCCTGGACTTTTTTTTCTTTACACAGACACCCACTCTCTTGAAACTGTTTAAACCACTGTGGAATGTTTTAAGGACAGGACGGATATATGCCGAATTGCCTTCAAAAAGCACGCTAGTCAGTCGTATTTGTTTTCGCGAACTCGAGAAGGCAGAACCTCTTTTGCTGTGGACTCGCGATTCCAGGGGTAAAAAACAACAACGACTGAACGTTGCCGGAGATACGACGCTATTACAACGTCCCTGTGGCAGCCATTCAAAACTTAGAAAACTCCTCTTTTAAATGGCCACTGACTCATTCCCTGACGATGCTTGAGAAATGAAGCAATGCGTCATGAAATCGATTCATTCTTTTTGAATAAACCTATATATATATATATATATATATATCATTCACAGACAGTACTGTTTCGCTGTATCACAGCTACTCAGTGCGACTAGACTTCCGAATGCCTCAAGCCAGGATTGAAACACAACTAATTTGGTGTCACCCGGAGCTATCTTCACTCGGTAAAGTTACACAACTAAATCTAGCGTATTATTTTTACAAATGTAAATAAATGCCAATCAGCCAAAGTGCTCCATTCATTTTACTAAAGAGCTTCGCATTAGTGCAGGTGTCTGTTGTTTATAGAATTAGCTTATCACTCAACAGTGCTAAATTAAAATGTATTTTCAAGAGCTAGAGAGAGAGAGAGAAAGAGAGAGACAGAGAGACAGAGAGTACTTCACTTTTTATTTGAAATAAACTAAATTAAATGATAAATATGAAAATTAGGATTGTATAAACGTACATATAGAAGCCATGGTGAAGTAATGGCTCGGACTGAGGAATCAGAGAGCCGAGTTCGAATTCCAGTCGAATCCATCACATTCACTTATCTTCTAATACCCTTAGGAAAGGTATGTATCCTTTCCTTCTCCCCCCAGCTATGGGAAAATAGCAGGACTGACCGTGTTCTATAGCCTACCACAGAAAGAAATGGCAACCTACTACGGGAAAAATCGCCTCGTCAGTCATGTATCGGAAGATACATGATCGCCTAAGCGTGTATCATGCATGGCCCATAACTGAGATAGATAATCTCCCGAATGAAATCGTACCAGAGTCATCATGAAGAAATGCCATAATATTGCTGCCAGACTTAGTAGACAGTCAACAAATAACGTTTCCTCAAAGAGCAGTTTTCATGGACTGAAAAAAATGTTTTATTGAAGCAAGTTTATGTAGTGTAAGCGAATTGTCATATAATGTTTTGTCCAATAAAAGAAAATGGGACACAAGTCTGTCAAAAGAGATATAAGTTCCACTTCATTTCGATTCATGAGAAGCTAACGGCGAGATATTTTAGACGCTGCTGTTGGTATTAGCAGGGTGGGGGTTTGCAGCGCTGTCGGATCAGACATTGCTATGGTTTGAGTCGTTAACAGCTACGAGAAATTATCTGGGTTCCTTTGAAGTCAGAATGTCGAAGATATTCTTAACGATCTGCGATGAAAAACGCAAACGTATGCAACCCAATGACTTCATACAATACAGATGCAAATATATTGGGAGGTAGACGCAGCTGAATACCCGCACGTAAACACACACACACACACACACACACACACATATATATATATATATATATATATATATATATATATATATATATATTGTTAAATTCCCAGATCAACTCTGTGGACAAGACATATTGGTATAAAATGACAATTGGAAAAATCTTGGATTTTGCCGACGCGTTTCGTCTTCCGACTTTTTCAAGGCAAAAATGAAATCGAAATATCTCTGTTGTTACATTAAAATCCAAATTTAAAAACATAGATGCTTCTGTCCAAGCCTTTTTTTCTGGTTAATGTAAATTATATTTATAGTAAGAATTTTTTTTTCCATGTCGACAATATAGTTAAATTCCCAGATCAACTCTGTGGACAAGACATATATATATATATATATATATATATATATATATATATATATATATATATATATATATATATATATGAATTTATATTTGATATTTAGGCAGCAATCACTCTTTTATACATGTCTCATTAAAGACGACAGACAAAGTACTGCGATTAAGCCTTTTATTTAGTTTTCTTGTGTTCGAACAAGTGTTTCTTTTCTGGACGCAGACTGTGCAAAATGTTCTATAATTCCGAGAGTTTTTGAGTATACTTTTAGCCATTATCAAGGATGATTTTATTGTTACTTTTTAACTGGATGTATGGTCTGCAGTAATATGAATCTATTTTCCGGGTGTATTATGTAATTTGTTTGGCCTTGAAACAGACACTATTGTTTCGAGTGTCGATTAGTTGTCCTACGGCCATTGTCTGCGATGGATTTTACTCCAAGGAAGCGTACGAAAATGTGTAACGCTGCACGAAACACTGATAAGCCTTACCAGTGAGAAAATCAAAGTACTATAGACTGAATTTAAAATTCTCCAGATTTTAATCCAATCGAGAATCTGTGATCAATCGGCAAGGAACGAATTCGTGGAATGGACATACGAAGTACTAACATTGGAAAAAATACTAAAAAATAAATAATAGCGGAATTATTCATTTTGTTTCAATTATTTTGGAGAATGATGTATGGATATGTGTGTTACATTATAATTCAATTCATGTTTTCCAATATATAAAAACCTATTGCTATGTAAATGTTTATTTGCTGAATGATATTAGCGTCTATCTGCGTAGTTAGTATTAAAGTTTTCGACTGCGCAGATGTAAATAAGAGGCTGCAATTTTTACGAAATATATTGAAATTTCAAAGCAGCATATGATAATCCATATGGCAATATTCAAATATCAGTGTGCACTGTAAAACTGATTCCATGAAACATTAGAAATACTTATTATCTTGCGAAATGATCGGCAGTGAATCATTATTTAGATATATTGAATGAGTCCCATGACGGTCTCTTAAAGTCAATTTTATTTTAATCGCTTCCCACCAAGCAAGGCAATAAAGCCACTAAGACACAAGGGATTACTGAGTGTTAGAGAATATAATAAAAAATACACATGGCCCAGTGGATAAAGACGTTGGTTAGACCCAGTGACTACACCCAAAGAGTTGTGAGTTCAGTACCAGACCACAGCAGTGGTGAACCAAAAACCTTAGAGAGTTGAGTTAAAGGGAAATAACTTGCGATATCCTGTAGAGGAATGTCACGTGGAACTAGAACAATATACCTCGGTGGACGAAATAAAGGGTTCGATTCGAAATTCCAATCAGCTGAAGAAGGCCAGGGCGTATAACGGCCGAAACGTGGTGAATATGGCAGTGAAGATGAGGATAACAGTCCTAATAAAGTGAATAATGCAAGTGATCATAATACCTAATCTTAGAGATGTAGAGAGATAAAAAAAGGCACTATTAATAAGAGAGAAAATAAAAGAGAAAGAATTAAGACATTATATTTCAATTTTGGAAAATCAAATTTGATCGGGAAGCAAGATGCTGGATGAAAACTCCACAATCGAGAAGAAGGTGTTAGCAATAACTTACGATTACATCCAGCTATTTCAAGTGCAAAATGACGAGATCTTGCCACCAATCTAGTACTGCTTTTAAATTCATAAAAATGGGCATTTCTCATTCTACCATGCCCCTGGTCTGGTATTACCACAAAGCAGATCACTTGACGACTTTCAACAGCAGCAAAAATCGAAATGGATATCACATGTAACTTGAAGAGAAAAATTTAACATAATCAAACTGTTGACGTTCAACTCAAACAAAAGGTTAGGAAGGAAATCCCCTTCAATACTGGAATGTGTGATAACATCTAGTTGACATTATTTCAATAGAAATATCTTATGAATTTCAACTGACCGTGGCACTGGCTGCCCGGTCACTAAATGCTGAATATTTCCTCATAGGGAAATGGCTAATAATAACATTCACATTACAGATAAGGTGAACAGCTACTACAGTTTGATTCCAGATGGGTGGCCAGGGTGCAAACAGACTAGCACTTACAACACAGCCAATACATGCCGAATGCTTCCTTATAACGAAACGGCTGACATTACCATCAGAGAAGAGGAAAACAGATACTACAGCTTGATCCTAGCCTGACAGCCAGTGAAAAAAAGCGTAGCCCGATTAGCATTGGCTGCTCCGTCAATGAAAGCCGACTATTTTCTTATAAAGAAACGATTAATGACCATGAAAGATGGGGAGAACAGAAACTACAATTTGATCCAATCCCGATGGCCAGGAATTACTGAAAAGAGCAATTAGAGAAGCACTAGCTGTTCGGTCAATGAATGCTGAATTTTGCCGTGTAAGAAAACGGCAAATATTACCATTAAAGACGAGGAGAACAGTTGCTACACTTTGGACCTGACTCGATAACCAGGGAGTGAAGAAAAGCGTAAATCAAGTAGCACTGGTTACACGGTCAATAAATGCCGAACATTTCCTTATAGTGATTAGATGTGGCACAAGGCCGAAAGCAAAGGGGCACCCAGTGAGGACCGAACTCACTGCTTAGTCGTGATTGTTCTAGCGAGACAAACTTGCTAGCCATTACACCACGTTGAGGTGCCCTAAAGATATTCTAAATGTAGCTTCGATGCGACACAAAGCCGAAAGTAAGCGGCAACCAGTGAGGATTGAACTCACTACACAGTGTCATAACTGATCTAGCAAGACAAGCTTGCTAAACATTACACCACGTTGAAGTGCCCTGACTTTCTAAACGTAGCACAAGGCTGAAAATATGAGACTTCCAGTGTGGACAGAACTCACTATTCAGTCAGAAATTGAACTGCCTGCGCATGGTTACTTTTGCATTGTCCCAGGACACTTTTGTAGTGATTGTGAAGGCTTCTGAACGAGGCACATAGTTGCCACACCGTTCCCTCTTATAGCAACGATATGGAATGAATATGGTGGGTGATAGCAGCTGCAAAAAATAGAATGTTGTGGAGAGCCATGATCGCCTACGTCCTGAATTCACTAGAGACATAGAAAAATAATAGAAACGGAATCTTTTCATAACGAAAATACATTTGTTTTCTTTTAATCATTTCATCCAAAACAAGGTAATAAAGCCACTACGACACAAGACGTCGGAAGAGAATCCCACAAATAAGAAGTGCGATAGAAGAAGCTTTTAGCATAGAACTTACAGCTACATCTAGGTATTTCAACAGTAAAATGATGAGATCTTACCGCCAGTCTAGTACTGCACTCAGACCCATAAAGTCTAGGTACCATAGCAGAAAATTCATCGGACTAATTAGAAAAGTATTTATAGAAACGGTATTTATAGCTACGTTGCAGCTGTCTGAAAGTGACTAAAGCTGTGATTCCACGTCAGGAACAATGACACTGCAGATTCTTCTTTGGATTTCATAAAGAATATCTAAGCGTATTGCAGAAGCACCAGACCAGATGTGGCAGTAATATGCAAAACAAGGGCGAATTGTAGACTTATAAATATGTAAGATAGGTTGTCTAGTACAACACAGTGAACCAACTTTCCTAGAAGCAGGCCTTGTAACTGATTCAATATAATCTTTCATTTTCGTATCAGCAGAAAACGATATTCAGAGTAGGCGTAATGTTTCACTCTGAGGGTTAGATTCAACCATGGCGATGGAAGTCAAACATGGTTCTCGTAGACGATTAAAAGACAAGTTTCGTTTTGGAGGCGATAATATTAACAAGCCACTCCATTGAATATTGAATAATGAAAACTGTTATCTCTGAAAACCAGAAACAAAAAAAGACAAAGGCAACATGCTGAATAAGATAAGGATTAATCGAAATATATTTATAACAAAAAAACAACATTTATATACCAATGTGTAGAGAATACTGAGTTGAGTTTGGGATCATTTTTAATTTTTAGAAATCACTTGTAATTCTGAATATATCATGACCAAATAACCTTTCTTTAAATATATCAAATGTTGGGGGGGTAAAAAAGTTTACAAAAAAACAATGTGAAAAATCAAAAATGTAATGTATGTGTTGTGAGATCGTCAGGACATTATTTATTTAAAATATCTTAAACCGTAATGAAACACTAAATTCACATTTATATATCCGGCAGCTGCAACTTGTCCATAGTAATTTGGTCGAGATGCGCAATGGACTCGTTTACAGAAAAAATGTTGTTCTCCTTCATAACAATATCAGGCTACATACAGAAAAAAAAGGACTCATTTGTTGGAACTCGGTTGGTTTGTTCACACATATTAAGCTGACCTTGCACCAAATGATTGCTAACTTTTTCAATCGCTGCAAAACGCGTTGACAGAAGAAAATTTTCTCCAATGAAAACTAGATTCAAGAGTTCGTTGAAAAGATTTTAAACATCAAAACCTGTGGAACTTTACTCCAAAATTAATTGCCTGATAAATAAGTAATTGTAAAGAATGGTGCATAGCTGAAAAAATATAATTGTACGTACATCTTTGAAGAATAAAGTTGATGAAGAAAAACCGGAATAATTTGTGACACAACAAAATATATTAATTAACTAGCATAAAAGCCGCTCTATCAGGCGGCATTTAAGCTAGCTCCTGCGGAGGGTTCTTGAATGGGCCTTCATCACAAGAGGTAGGAAGGAGTAGATGTGATAGGCGACAATAAACTACAGAAGAACTCAAAATTGATCGCTGCATTTAAATATTGCATTAATATTTAAGCTTACCGTATGCTAAAATAATTGTTTGTACGCAAAGAAAGTACCTACGTCCATCAAATTGTCTTTCAATTAAGTGGCGACAAAAGGATTATCATTGAACTTTTAAGTTCAATGATAATCCTTTTAAGTTCAATGATAATCCTTTTGTCGCCACTTAATTGAAAGACAATTTGATGGACGTAGGTACTTTCTTTGCGTACAAACAATTATTTTTATTTCATGGGCGACATTCGCAATTAATTTGGATTATTCTCATATTTAATTCCAAGTTATAAAAATTATTATCGTACAAAAATTGACGTAAAACTTCGCCGAAAACAATCGCAGTGATGAAAACTTGAGAATTAAAAATTTCAGGATGGCGGGTCCGGATTCGGCCCAAAATGTTTTCAATTTGCTCACGGATTATATGAAACCAAGATTACGGATTCAACTGATCTTTTGATTTTCAAAGTTAAATGCTGTACATTTTATTTTTACTTTTATTTTTTCATAGGTGTATTGATCACTTTTTATTACTAATATTTCCTGGTCTGATTCAACTCTGACCATTAATCTTTTTTTGTATTATATATATATATATATATATATATATATATATATATATATATATATATATATCAAGAATTAAATAGCAATGTTAGAACTTAATCCATGCATCCACTACCGCTCTTGGGGCACAGGTTCCGAGGTTATTCGGGGACTCTGGATAAATCTGTATACTTGGATGGGTATCGGTTACCGGAACTGAGTGAGTACCGGCGCTATATCGAGTCTAGTTTATGTGTTCTTCGTCACCGAGTCCCGTGGTACAGTTGGTATGACGTTCGCGTTGTATGGAAGAGATCCGGATTCGATTTTCGGTAGTGGATGCGCACTGCTGATGAGTCCCAGATAGGAGGAAATGGCCGTCCAGTGCTTTCTGCATTCTGTTGAGGATTCTAAGCTTGACGAATTACTTTAATATATATATATATATATATATATATATATATATATATATATATATATGGTCTATTTATTTTAGTTTCAATCCTTTCAACTCTACAAATGCCTGTAGAAAATTGATTAAGAAAAAATCCTAAATTTTCTTTCAAATCATTTTTAGTTTCACAAGTACTTTCAATCTCATGCGAGACCATCTTCAGGGATTTCATATCTATGGCTGTGTTATGCGACAACAATGTCAACTCAGAATATTTTTATCTCTCTCTAAGGGAGTTAACTTATATATTATTTTAAAAAATTAATATCTAGATTAATGCAAATTCTTATTTTTTTAAAAGATGGTTGCATATATAGCTAACTGAAATCATTTTAGAAATTATGAATAAGTGATTTAATATTCTCTCTGATTTAGTATTCATAAAATTCGCTTTGTCGTTTTTGGATCGTGTCTTTTTTGTTTTCATACCTCCCTACTCGTCATTTCCTCTCCTCCTCCTTCTACTCTTAGCTATATCAATTCTTTCCAAGAGAACTTTTTTCTAATCGGACTTCTAGAACAATTATCATTATTCTTATTAGTTTTACCATTATTATTACAGTACTTTGATATTTTTCCGAAGTCATTATCTTTTTTATTGTGGTCACCTCCAAGCGATGAAATGTGTGTGCTTGTGTGTTTGTGTGTGTGTGTGTGTGTGTGTGTGTGTGTGTGTGTGTGTGTGTGTGTGTGTTTGTGTGTGAATTGTCTTCGTCGTCGTCGTCGTTTTCAGTTAAATTCATGGCCGATCGGCGTCATGACTGACACGTCATCGTTTCAATGTTTATTCCTAGCGCTCCCTAATGGCGTGTTTTACGCTTGGAATCTTTGTCAGATTACGACGTTGAATCCAGAGTCAATAGTTTGCCCATGCGTGATTGGCATCCTAATCAACAGGGCTATTTGCGGCGAAAGCAAACGTTATATATTTTACAGGGACAATTACCTACTGAAACATAAGACACACGCGCACGCACACGCACGCAATACCCACACTGGAATGTATTGAGGTGTGTATATGAATGCACTTCATTATGAATGAGAAAAAAAAAATATATATACAAATATTAAGTACAAATGAAAATGTGT
>OZ038508.1:13833683-13866183 GCA_964036315.1 Acanthosepion esculentum | reverse complement strand
CATTAAGACGGATTATATATGAAGGGTGTTTTATTAAGACGGATTATATATAAGGGTGTTTCATTAAGACGGATTATATATGAGGGCGTTACATTAAGACGGATTATATATGAGGGCGTTTCATTAAGACGGATTATATATAAGGGTGTTTCATTAAGACGGATTATATATAAAGGGTGTTTCATTAAGAAGGATTATATATCAAGGGTGTTTCATTTAGACAGATTATATATAAGGGTGTTTCATGAAAACGGATAAAAATCAGCAATAAATAAAACAGTGTTATTGGTAAAAATTTATTTATTTTTCTATTGCATCATGTTATTTAAGGCATGGCAATTATGTGTGAAAATAATATCACCAAAATGTCCGCCAAATCTGAAAGAAAAATAGAATCAAATCATTATACGTTAAACTTAATTCACATTAAAATCGGTCCAAGTTATTTGAACGCCCATTAGAAAGATTATATTGTATCAATTGCTAGGTCTACTAGAAACGTTGCTACTTTTTATCGGACTAGACAATTTTTCTTGCCAGAAAATGTCTTACATATTTACAAGTCTACCATTCATTCATTCTTAGTATTTTGCCATTCATCCTGGGTAAGACGAGAACTCTCAAAAATGACTTCAAGTCTAAACATAACAGTGTTCTGAAAGGGTGTAGTATATAGTCACTAAGACCTTTCAGAAGGAATCCGAGTGAGACTTCCTCAGTGCGAAAGCCCGTCTTGGATATAGAACCGGGAATACTAATAATTATTTAACAAATGTTTTGTTATCACCGATCCAGATCTACTTAAGCACACATGTAATTAACCCAATTTAATTTCCGAGTATTGGCTGCTACGTGTTGATATATTCTTATTTCCTGCTTATATTCGACCTATAGCGTCACACCGGCATTTAAAATGCCTAATTACAGGCTTAATATGCTGAGGAAGTAGAAAATCCATACGAATCAATTTTAACACTGGTTGAATAGTAAAGCCAGTATTAGCAGATGGAGAAATATATTTTACATCGCTGAAATTTGCTTAGCAAAACCTTTACTCACATCAGCAAACTTAAAAATCATCGCAACTTGTCAATAATAACGCCAGTGTATAGAGAAATCAATCATTATAACAAAAACGTAAAATACGAATTCTTCTGTTCAATGGAGAAATTGCAACTCAGAAATAGTTCTGTTCATAATGGTTCTACCACCACAACACTCTCTCAAAGATTATCTTGCCACTTATCCAAACAGACTTCAATATCACATCTTAACAAGTTTCTAAATTGCCGATGATATCGCATCGTAAAAAATATTATTTGCAAACATTCAATCCAAAATTCTCGAAGAATTTATAATAAAATAATAGGATCTACATTAAATAAGTTGACCTTTAGCCTTGGAAACGGTAAATCAAACAATAATGCCTGATAATCAATGTTGCAGGGCTTTGTAACTAGTTTTCTTTATATTTCTAATGAGGTTTACTGATTTGAAATCAGCTTGAAGACATCATATTTTCCTAACAAATAACACAAATGTTTTGTTCCCGGGAATGGAGAATTGTCTTAAGCGGTTGAAACGATGAATACAATTCCAGAATTGTATTGGACCAATCATTCATCCCTTGGACACAGTCAAGAGGAAGTACATTAAAAATATGGAAATATTCCTTGACTCACGTATAAGAAAGAATTATCTATCTATCTATCTATCTATCTATCTATCTATCTATCTATCTATCTATCTATATGTGCATATATATATATATATATATATATATATATATATATATATATATATATATATATATATATATATATATATATCCATTCCTGAAAATGTTAATTAACAATTTACTTGAATTATACATTTTGTGTATTTCGGCAGCAAATGTTCTTTAAGGCAGATATTAATAAAAACAACAGACGTTTAGTGTTGATTATTTTTATTGATCGACTTTTCCAACATGTGAATAATGCTTCTGAGACAAGGAAGGATTTCCGTCAGAAATTGTCCGAAGTTAATTTCAGAAGAAAAGTACAAGAAATATGGGTCCAGTTATGAACCTTCTTAAGTTCTCATTGTCCTAGGTAAGATTTTTGTGATAGTATGCCGATTAAAATAAATATTAGTTTTATATGACAATTAAAATAAATATTTATTTATATGCCGGTTAAAATAAATATTAATTTTATATGGTTATTAAAATAATATTTATTCATTTGCCGATTAAAAAAATATTAATTTTATACACCAATTAAAATAAATATTAATTTTATCTGCCAATTAGAATAAATATTAATTTTAAATGTCGATTAAAATAAACATTAATTTTATATAGTGATTAAAATAAATTTTAATTTTGTATGGTGATTAAAATAAATATTAATTTTATATGGTGATTAAAATAAATATTTCTTCAGTTGCCGATTAAAATAAATATTAATTTTATATAGTGATTAAAATAAATATTAATTTTATATGGTAATTAAAATAAATATTTAATTATATAGCAATTAAATTAAATATGAGTTTTATATCCCTATTAAAATAAATATTTATTTATAGGCCGATTAAAATAAATCTTAATTTTATATGCGAATTTTATATGGTGATTAAAATAAATATTAATTATATATACCAATTAAATTAAATATTAATTTTACATGCCAATTAAAATAAATATTAATTTTATACACCAATTAAAATAAATATTTATTTATATGCCAATTAAAATAAATATTAATTTTCTATGACAATTAAAATAAATATTTATTCATATGGATATTAAAACAAATATTAATTTCATATGACGATTAAAATAAATATTAATTTTATATACCAATTAAAGTAAATATTAATTTTACATGCCAATTAAAATAAATATTAATTTTCTATGCCAATTAAAATAAATATTTATTTATATGCTGATTAAAATAAATATTAATTTTATATGACGATTAAAATAATTATTAATTTTATGTGCGAATTTTATATGGTGATTAAAATAAATATTAATTTATATACCAATTAAAATAAATATGAATTTTACATGCCAATTAAAATAAATATTAATTTTATATGCCAATTAAATGAATATTAATTTTATATGCCAAGTAACATAGATATTTATTTGTCCGTGATTTTTCGTCTAGTATAACCCCCTTCCCCTTAGTAGCATTAGACTGTAAAAAAAGGGTCAAAGCCTTATCAACCAAGATGTTGCTGCTCTGGTTTCTAAACCAAGTACGTTTTACGAGGTGAACATGGAAACAAAACCAGCTTCGAATTTAGAGTTGTCCTACTTCTAGACTGGTTTCCAACCAAGGCTAGAGGTGATGTGTTGGAGACGGTATGGATTCATAAAAAATTAAGATAGAGTCTATATGTAAAAAAGACAATATGAATAAAGATAAAACAAAAACATATCTTACAAAACTAAACAAAAACGTATCACCTACTAAGGTTCGTTTATGAGACATTGAATTGTATCACCTCATATCTTCCATAATTATATTATAATTCATGAGCTCTTCCATACCTAAAATAAAACAAAAAAACAATAACATGTTTGCTTTTGTATATAAATACTTGTCACAAAATAAAATGCTCACATTTACTTTGATAAAGTCCCTTAGGGGACGAAGCGCGTCGGCTAAGATAAGTTTTCCTTTTATCTTTATTCATATTGTCCTTTCACAGATATACTCTTGAATTGATATATATATATATATATATATATATATATATATATATATATATATATATAGTGTTTACAAAAATGTATGCCTCAAAGCATAATGCCAAATAATGTAAATGCTAATATATATATATATATATATATATATATATATATATATCCTACTGACTTTCGTTTATTAGGAATTGAATTGTATCACCTCACCACGCCCATGAACTGTCCTGACTTTCCCGCTAACCTGATGGATATTCACGAGCATTTCTATACCTAAAAGAAATTGGGAAAAACAATAACATGTTTGCTCTTCTATATAAATACTTGGCACAAAATAAAATCCTTACATTTACCTTGATAAAGTCTCTCAGAGGACGAAACGTGCCGTCTAAGATAAGTTTTATTTTTGTCTCTTTTTCATTCCCAAGGGGTATCTGTACGAAATTCAACATGAAAGACTAGATCGGAATTTGAACTCGAGACGCCGATTTCATTTTCTGAGTTACTCTACGCATAAATTAGCTTTTTTGAGTATTACAGGAAATATTTCTAATCCATCTGTTTTTTTACTCATCGTTTGCATAAGATTTTATTTGCAAAGTAAACTTACTCGATTTGATTTTTTATTCATTTCGGAAGCCCAATTTTCTTCGATATAACTTCCCTTTTAACCTTGCTCTCCATATTGTTGCTTTTGCTATTGTTGTTGTCCGTCCTCTTCTTGTTGTTGTTCTTGTTCTTGTTCTTGTTCTTCTTGTTCTTCTTCTTGTTCTTCTTCTTCTTGTTCTTCTTCTCCTTATTGTTCTTCTTCTCCTTCTTGTTCTTGTTCTTCTTCTTCTTCTTGTCCTTCTTCTGCTTCTTCTTCTTCTTCTTCTTCTTCTTCTTCTTCTTCTTCTTCTTCTTCTTCTTCTTCTTCTTCTCCTCCTCCTCCTTCTTCTTCTTCTTTTTCTTCTTCTTCTTCTTGTCCTTCTTGTTGTTCGTGTCCTTCTTCTTCTTCTTCTTCTTGATTTTCTTCTACTTCTCCTTTTTCTTCTCCTTGTTTTTGTTCTTATTCTTGTTGTTGTTGTTGTTGTTGTTGTTGTTGTTCTTGTCCTTCTGCTTCTTCTTCTTCTTCTTCTTCTTGTTCATCTCCTTCTTGTTCTTCTTGTTCTTCTTCTCCTTTTTCTTCTTGTTCTTCTTGTTGTTGTTCTTCTTCTTCTTCTTCTCGTCCTTCTTGTTCTTTTTTTTCTTCTTCTTCTTCTTCTTCTTCTTCTTCTTCTTCTTCTTCTTCTTCTTCTTCTTCTTCTTCTTCTTCTTCTTCTTCTTCTTCTTCAGCTGACGCGTGACTCTTGGTCGCTGTTTCAAGACCATCAAATCTCAAGGCTAATGAGACTGACTGGGAGAATTAGTAGCATCTGCTTTTTTTTCCCCTACATCAGTTTATTCGACAAACATGACAGCAGTCTTCGATTCATCTCAATGAAAACCATGTGTTGACAGACTCAGCAAAGAACCTCACTTTGTCTCATCCTTCATAACCAGTACCAACATTTCCATCCCACTTTTTAGGTTCTGGTTCGGTAACATCGCTGTCGACATTAGTGTTAAATACACCTCACCTTTCACCCTAAAGAAAATGGGAAAACTTTCGTGTTGATGAGAAGGGGAGTGTTCCGCTCTATGAAATATACATCCATAAACCTTCTAAAAGAGAATCCCATATAATTAAATTAACTGAATTTTGACATTAATTATTTTCATTCTTAATTTCAAAATAGACCCTCCTTTATTCTTTTCTTGCAATTTATCATGTGTCTTTGAATCTTTCTTGTTGTGCCGTTTCCGCCGATGGCGGTTTGCCAACTTCTTTCATCATCATGTACCATGTCTCCTTAGCAAGTAGTCTATTATGGCTCTCCACAATTTCCTGTCCTTTGTAGCTTTTAATAAATTTTGTCTCTCCGTTATTTTTCCCCAAACCCTGTTCTATCACTATTTACTTAAACTCATCAAGTATGTTATGTACTTTTTCCTTTGTCCCACTTTCACTCAGTCTCTCCTGTGAGTATCAGAATTTCCAAGCACTCCGTCCTTATGTGCCCCAGAAATTTTTAATCTCTTCCTGGTGTTAAGTATGAGTTTCCTTTTTGTCTTTATTTTCTATAAATCTTCGTCGTTGCTCACATATTATTTCCATGCTATACTCAGCATTCATATCTATTGCCTCAAATTTGTTTCTCATCTTTGAGAAGATTGTCCAGCATATAATGCCATATAGGAGGGCTGATATCACGTAAAAATTCAGTACTCTTTTCTTTGTTTTTAACGAAGTTTATCAGTCAGCTTAAGAGATTTGAGACTGCCAATCAAGGCTAAATAACTTCTGTTCGCCCATTTGGTGAGCATAGCCATCAAAGGCTTTCAAAGCTATTTCATCTTTGAGACTTGGGTATAACAGTAGAATGATTTCCAGACACGTCTTAGCATTATAGCGCATAGAGGAGGCCCGGTGGAGTAATGGATAACGGCTCGGATTGAGGAATCGTAGAGCCGAGTTCGAATTCCAGTCGAATCCGTTACATTCACTTACGTGCTAACACGCTTGGGAAAGGTGTGAATCCTCTTCTTCTCCCTCCAACTATGGGTAAATAGCAGGACAGACTGAGTTCTATAGCCTTGGATGGCAACTGGTCTGGGACAAGGTCAACTCTGAATTCAAAACCATTCAGCGTCTGTACCGGCATCCTGCCTCTGCGTCTGTGGAAATTCTGCGGCAAGTAAGAGCATATTCCTCCCTCCACTAGGATAGGACGCGAGGTGTGGGGACCGCGTGTGAAGTTCAAACTCCCTTGTTACTCCGTTTCAAGAATTCGCCGCCGTTGGAATCGGGAATGGCTGTCGCTCGTTTCAGCATTGGCGACGGATCGCCGTGCTTGGTCCGCCTTCGTTCCGGACGCGGTGAATTCCTTGGAAGGAGCCGGCTTAACCGATCCAGGGTGAATGCTGCAACATACATACATATATACATTATAGCGCATAGGGATCGTCTCTCAGCCGATATTTTCAGCAAGCTATCTCTTTCACAAATCGACTATAGCTTTCATTGGTTCGTTATCTATCGCTTATCAACACTTTGCAGGTTATTTAAAGCCAGAAATATTGTGAAGTGACAGTACCCGCTCAAGCAACCTCATCTGCAAGACACAAAATCTTCGTAAGAGCTACGGTAGGCACAGTAATTTTTTTTCTTTTTAAGAAGTGATAGACCCAAAATATTAGTACAGGTTGAATAAATGAATATTTATGATGGTCGTTAAAAGAAGGAGTGCGTAGACAAAGTGTGAGATGTGTTAGCATAAATAGACAGAACATTTCGTTATGATATACTGGGCTCCCTAAATGGAAACCCATGAAGATCACAGATATGAGCCGAATATTCTGAACGAATAATGGCCTATTTATAAATTGAAGATAATAAAGGGTATCATTAATACTCTATTCGAAACGGCGACTTCGTGGGTCGGGAAAGTTAAGAAAAATATAATGTTCTCATCGCTACTTAGGACTTATGGCGCCAAATAATATACATACACAATCCTAGATTTATCTCCACCTCTCTCTACCCAATCTCTCCTTCTCTCTTTCTCTCTCTCTCTCTCTCCCTCGCTAAATATATATATATATATATATATATATATATATATATATATAAATGTGTGTATATATGTGTATATATATATATTATTATTATTATTATTATTATTATTATTATTATTATTATTGTTATTACTATTATTATTATTAGGAAAATTATATGACATATCTATCCGAATAAAATAAAACAAAATGCACAGTCGTACCAAGGATAACAAATTTAGCCTGATGAACTCCTGAAGGACGAAATTCGTCACAAGTAAACTTTTTTTCACTTGGTCGTACAATTTCTGCTATATAAATATATAAATCGTTATATCAAGCCCAGGGTCACAAACTCACATCAATCCAATCAAATATGTTAGCACTGACATTGAGCGCTTTCTAATAAATACCGCGCATATAATATATAAATAATAATATATATAACATATTATACACACACACACACACACACACACACACACACACACATATATATATATATATATATATATATACATGTATATATATATATATATATATATATATATATATATATATATATATATATATATATATATATACACACACACTTTTCACACACACATATATATGTGTGTGTTACCAAATAGTTAATCAGTAAATATCTCTAAAAGCATGCATATATATATATATATATATATATATATATATATATATATATATTCATATTTAAAAACAAAATACAGCCTCTTTTACGAAAAAAGAACTTCCTCTACTTTGTATTGAACCCTCTTTTAAATTAAATGTTACGAACGTTGGAAGTGTACTCTATTCGTTCTCATCTTACCTGTAATATATATATATATATATATATATATATATATATATATATATATGCACAAAATATGAGTAAATAACAAACATGTTAACAAACAACGAATGCAGCCATAAATATAAGTAAATGTTACATCAGTAATCGACAACAAATAATTAAGTAATTAATGATAACTAATGAGTAAAAGAATACTAGTAAATACGTTGGACACTATTGTAAATGGAGGTAATATACTGTCTAAGTAGTCCACCATTAGCAGTGGTTTACCTTCTTCACGACGCTGGCGAGTTTCGTATTTTGTTGATTTTATAAAGATTACTATTTCATTTGTGAACCTCCATGTTGGTTATTCCGCATTCAGAGATCCTTCCTCGGTTACAACAAAACAAAATTAATACCGCGCACACAATAATTTTCAGGATATTACAATAGGCCTTACTACCTATAATGCACCCTGATCAGCTTATATAAATAGTAGAGACAAACACAATAATCATTGCATGAAACTTGCATTTGACCTCCATATTTTTTGTTATCTACAGCTTCTAGATGTTATATTCAACACCTCAACTCCAGAATTTTGATGGGGGGTAAACCTTCAGGGAATTGTTTGGTCCACTCATCAGGAGGTTTCAGCGGCTGTAATGTTGAAAAAATAACAGAGAGAGAGAGAGAGAGAGAGAGAGAGAGAGAGAGAGAGTATATGAAGACGACCCTGTACTTAGATATTCGAGCTCTCTGGGGAGGAAGTGTGGGTTTGTAAACAGTGACTATTACGGCTAATGCAAGACTCTTCGTTAAATCGAATCGAGTTCGATCAGTCACTGTGTATTTATGTAGAAATAAATACGTTTAAATTCACCTTTATCCTTGCCGTGCGCCAACGGCTTATTGGTAGAATCCCCCGACTGGCGCCATTTCAGTCGGGTTTCGATCCTAGCTAGAGTCAACCGGACGTCTAGCCACACTGATTAGCTGTGATAGAGCTAAACAGTCTGGCTGCGGATGACTATATATACATATATATATATATATATATATATATATATATATATATATATATATATATATATATATATATATATATATATATATACAAGTATAGGAGTGGTGTATACGGAATAAATTCCAATAACCAACAATTACTATTCTTAAAAGACTAATTTTAAATAGATAATTATATATATATATATATATATATATATATATATATATATATATATATATATATATGTAAATCGGACGAATAAAATAGCTATAACTGTTATATAACGATAGAAAAATAGCTATAACTGTTATATAACGATAAAAAATAGCTATAACTGTTATATAACAATAAAAAATAAACATAAAAATAATATACTACAAATAAATAATAACAATTAAAATAAATTGATCAAAATATATAAATAAACTAACAACCGACACCGATAAACTAGCCGTTAGAAAAAACAAATAAAGATAATCAATCCAACAAAATACATGAAGTAATAAACAAATTAAAAACTGTTCCCGCCAAAATAATAGTTAGAATAAACTACAACAATCAACCCCCAAATTGAACAAATAGCTTTAATTATCTTCCCAAACCAAAACAAAACTATTAAATAAGCTATATAAAAAAATTTTTACTACGTTAATAAAAACACCGATCAAAATCAAAATCAAAATAAATAAATATATATATATATATATATATATCAGATAAGAAATAAAAATAAAAAATAAAAATAAAAATAAATAAAAACAAGCAAAGTAATTTAACCCAAATAAATAAATAAACAAATAAATGACTTCCGGTAAAATAACTGCCAAAATAGACTACCCGCAATGGACCACTGACTCATATATATATATATATATATATATATATATAGCCGAGAAAAATAACAGCACTCATGGCCTGACGATTGCATCTAGCATGAAACAGACTGTCGCCTCTAAATGTTGACTTCCATATTCACTTTTATATATATATATATATATATATATATATATATATATATATATATATATATATATATATATATATACATATATATATATATTGGACATTTAGGCAGCAATCCTTCATTTATACATGTTCATGAGGTTATTGCGTTTGTATTTTATACTATTTAAACACACACACACAACTTACCAGACTCCATCCAAAATATACTAGTAGAAAATATGCAAACATAATAACCTTATCCACATGTAAAGAAAGATTAAAAATAATGGAAGCCTTAATAATAAAAAAAAATAATAAAAGGCCAATACTTAATAATATTAACTACGAACACGGCCGTAATATGCTGGCTGTGTTCAGAAAATAAAACATCTCTATAACTCTAAAAAAAACATACACACAACCTATACATCCAGTTAAAAAGTAAAAATAAATCATCCTTGACATTGGCTAAAAATATAGTCGAAAGTGCTCGGAATTATAAAACATTTGGAGAGTTTCTACACACTCTGTATCCCAAAAAAGAAAACACTTGTTCGAACACAAGAAAAATGAAATAAAAAGCTTAATCGTAGGATCTTGCCTCTAGTCTTTAATGAGCAATACACACGCACACAGACACACACACACACACACACACACACACACATATATATATGTATATATATATTGTGTCTTTCTATGTAGTTAATTATTATATATCTGCTTGTGCACTGAGTATTCACTGTTTAATATTTCTCGACGATTTTATACTAAGTGTCTCGATAACGTTTCTCGTTGAAAAACTTACAAAGGAAAGGAATGAATTTTCATTTTTCTTTCATATATATCTCCATAAAGCTTTTCAGCGTATGTCATTTGAAAAGTATTAAAATTATGACAGAAGACAATAGACGTTTTGTTGTGTGCGTCCGGAATTGACAGTATATTTTAATTTATTCCGACATCAACGACCTGGTGGCACCAGGGATTCTTGTCAAAATGCCCTCCTCAGAGAATCATATCTCAAGAATTTGTTCCAAAAATATGCGGTAGATCGAGTCGGAGATATTTTGTTAACTTCTAACTTAAAGTGAAGTTAGTCGGCTGCTGTCGAGATGCGAGCAAGAAAATAAAAAAAATAAAAGTACATCAAAGACGATGAGAAAAGAAATCTTTCAAATCGGATTGAGTAGCGTCAGGGTACAATGGCTTTAATTTTACACATTCTAGGAGAGAGGGTCGATATCACATGCACAGCGGTGAACACACACAAGCCCACGTACGCACGCAAGCACACACGAACCCAAGCACACACACGCACGCAAAAACGCACTTACACACGAGAGAGTATTTAAAAGTTCACAGCATTGACCAAATACATAGTCACCAGAATTATGTGGAAGGGTTTCTTGGTCGGGCTGAGAGTTTTTCAGCATCATTTCCTACATATCATATTTGTCTTTAATGTGCCGTATCCCTTCAGGACGTAGGTGATCATGGACCTCCACCTCCTCCAGTCCCTTATAGCTTTTAATAAGTTTTATCTTGTTATTTCTCCAAGACGCTGTTCCTCCATCCACTTCTTCAAGCCCACTAAGTATGTCACGCGTCGTTTTTCACTGTCCCTCTTTCTCTGTATCCGTCCTGTGGGTATCAAATTTTCCAAGTCTTCCTTTCGCATTACGTATCTCAGAAATTTCAACTGCCTCTTCCTGATATTATGTATACGTTTTTTTTTTAAAGCGTATCACCCGAAGCAAGGCTGGAGGCCGCTATCACGCATGGGGTTAGAGAAGAGATGGAGGAAGAGCAGATAGGAGTGGTAAAGTAGAGGATGTGCAGAAAGAGAAAGACAGTGGGTCGATCAAGGCAAGGGGGTCACAGAAGATTTGGAGCGAGAGCAGATAGGAATGAAAGATGAAAGGATGTGGAGAAGGGAAGTGGATAGATCAAGGCAACTGGAGATGTCGATTGACGCTACACTTAAGAGATTGTATTTGTCAGGGAAACAATAATAGGGAAGGGAATTCCATAGGCGAGATGTGCGAGACATGAAGCTATTGGAGTAGAAGAGACGTCTACATCTAGCAGTTTCAACGGTGTAGGGGTGGGAACGGGATGCCAGCCTCGTAGGACGTTTAAATTCACGATGCCTAGGGAAAAGCGACAGGAGCTCATCGGACCAATTACTGTGAAAGTACTTGCAAAAAAGGCAGAGCGAGGCAACATCGCGTCTGTGAGAGAGCGACTGCAGACGAGATGACAGATCAGGGCCAATCATATTGCATATCCGTCTCTGGATCTTATCAAGAACCCTGAGGCAAACAGCGGGGGCCCCAGACCATATATGGCAGCAATACTCCATGCAAGGGCGAATGGTCGATTTATAGACTTGGAGGATCGATTCCGGGGAGAAAAATTTCCTGGCTCGGCACAGGGAACCAACTTTTCTTGCGGTGGATGATGCAATTGACTCGATGTATTTGTTCCATCTCAGATCAACGGACAGCGTGAGACCGAGCAGCCGCAGAGAGGAGCTCTCGAGAAGTTGGTCTTCAGACATTCTAATGGGATGCAGGGATGGGTCCTTGGGGCGGGTTTCTTCTTTATTTCCATTTTTCTCCAAAACCTCGTCGTTGCTCACATGTTCTGCCCATGGTATCCTCAGCATCCTTTTGCTTCAAGTCTCATCTTTGAGGAGATTGTCTAGCATTCTCTGCCATAGATGAGAATAGATATCACGTAACAGTTCAGTACTCTTTTCTTTATTTCTAGCGAAATGTTTATGTCTCTTAATAATCTGTTTAGCTTTTGGAATGCGTCTTTGACCATCACAAAATATCCCAAAAAATCCCAGATATTTAAATTTCTGTACCTGCTTTATATTTCTCGCTCATCGTTTTGCTGATGACCATGCATTCTCTCTTCTTGTAGTTTATGTTTAGTCCCTTCTTCTCTCTCTCCTTCGCTACGTTCTGTATGAGGTTTTGTAGTTTCCTTTCCGTGTCTGCAATCAACACTGTGTCATTTGCATACCTTATATCGTTAAGATTATCGCTGCCAATGATGAATCCTGGTAAGATTTCCAGTACTCTCAGAATTACCTAACTCTATAGGTTGAATAAGTCCGGTGAGAAGACACATCCTTGCCTTACGTCCCTTTCTTTTTTTGTATATTCCAAGCACTCCTTCCTCATTACGTGTCCCATAAATTTCAACTACCTCTTCTTGATATTAAGCATAAGTTTCCTCTTTTTTTTACATTCTCATCAAAATCTCGTCGTTTCTCCATGGTATCCTCAGCATCCTTCTGTAGAACCACATTTCTGTTGCATCGAGTCTCTTCTTCATCTTTGAGGAAATTGTCCAGCATTTGCTGTCATAAAGAACAAATATCACGTAGTAGTTCAGTACTCTTTTCTTTATGCCTTTTTGATATCTCATTTTCCACCGACATCAAGTTGAATAATTATATTGAATCAATTGCTAGGTCAGCTGATAGGAAAGCTGCTTCACTGTCGTGCCAGAAATTTTTTCACGACAGAATCCATCTTCTTATTCTTTTATGAGCCGTGTCTCTTCAGGACGTAGGTGTTTATTGCCCTCCACATCCTCCTATCCCTTGTTAATAAGTTTTGCCTTTTTGTTATTTCTCCCAGACCCTTTTCCGCTCAAACCCATTGTCTATCACGCGTTGCTTTCCTCTGTCCCTCTTTTTCTCTATCGTCCTGCGAGTATCAGTTTTTCTAAGTCTTTCTTCCTCATTACGTGCCCCAGAAATGTCAGTTGCCTCTTCCTGATCTTAAGCATATGTTTTCTCTTTATTTCTTTTTTTTTCTAAACCTCGTCGTTGCTCAGATGTTCTGCCCATGGTATCCTCAGCATCCTTCTGTAGAATCACATTTCTGTTGCTTCAAGTCTCATCTTCATCTTTGAAAAGATTGTCCAGCATTCTCTACCATACAGGAGGAGAGATATCACGTAACAGTTCCGCATTTTGTTCTTTGTTTCTAACGAAACTTTCATGTCTCTTAGTACATTGCTTTTGGGATGCGTCTTTGGCCGTCCCAATACCTCTTCGGATCACAGTGTCGCACATATCGTCTTCTGTTAGAAAACTTACCAGTTATTTACATTTCTGTACCTGCTTGATTTTAGTATCCCCGTCATGTAATTTGCATTTTAATCGCATCGTTTTGCTGATGACCATATATCCTGTCCACTTGTAGCTTATGCTTAGTCCCTTCTCGTTCTTCTTTGCTACTTTCTGTTGGCGGTTTTATAGTTGCCCCTCCGTATCTGCTATCAGAATTGTTTCATCTTCTTATCTTATATTGTTAAGATTGTGACCACCAAAGATGAATCCTGGAATGATTTCTAGTTCTCTCGGAATCACACTGCTGTATAGGTTTACACCCCTTTCTATTTTTGAGCTGAACTCATTTTTTATGCGTATGCAGACGGTTTGCTGCCAGTAGCGATTTTTGATTATTCTAATGTATTTCTCTGAGCAGCTCTAGCAGATATCTGTGGCGTATTTGTCCAACACCTTTCTACAAAACACACAGGTCTATGCCCTTCTGCGTTTGTATCGCTCTTTCCAATAACATTCTGAACATAAATATGGCGTTCGTTGTTCCGGTGTCTTTGAAGAACTCGCACTGTTCTTGTCCTATCTCTGGTCTGATTCTACTGCGCGCTCTATTCATCAGAATTCAGATGATGAGTTCTGTTATCTGACTCATTAGGCTAATTGTTCGGTGGAGTTCACATTCATTTGCGCCTGGTTTCTTAGGCAGTGATATAAAAATAGATCTGCTTATAACTTCCGGAATACCCGCGCTGTTGTAGATTTCATTTATTATTTCTGAAATCTTTTCTATTCTGAAATCTCTAAGACTACCAAAATCTCTATTACAATTCCGTCTGGCCCTGCCGCTTTGTTTCTGTTCAATTTGGCCAGTGCAGCTTGCACTTCAGTTTTTAGTATTTCTGATCCGTTGATATTTCTATTTATTGCCGTATTTCGTCGTGGAAGTGATCTCCAATATATTCTTTCCAGCGCTGATAATTTTTTTTCTTTCTCTAATATTAGCGTTCCATCCTCGAAACGTTTTACAGCATGTTGATGAGCATGTCTTCTGTCCTGTTAGTTCCTTTATTTTTTCATGCATATGTCCTTTATATGTGATATTCATTCTCTCTATTTCTGCACATTTTTCGTTACGCTATTCTTCTTTAGACTGTCTGCATTTGTTCCTTATTTCATTGTGTAGATTTCTGTATTCCCTGTCTTGGCATTGATTTCTGCCTGCTTTGAATCCTGCCGAGAATCTCATCCGTGATACATTCGTTATTTCTTCTTCTTCAACTCTCCTTTGGAATGATGTTTTTTGCTGATGCCATTAAAGCTAAGTGTGTCCCATTTCAAGTTTTCATTTCCATTTTGGGCTCCGTATCTTCTTTTCATAGAGTCCATATATTTTTCATTCAGGTCCGGGGCGGTCGGGAGTCTCTTGTGTTGCAATGTAGGTGCTGCGTTAGGCTTCTTCAATTCCCATGGCTTCATTCTTAGTTTACATATAACAGGTCGATGGTCGCTTCCGCAGTTGGTACTTGACTAGGTTTTGCAGTAAACAACTTCATTCTTTAATCTTTGTCAATAGTAATGTCGTCAATTTGATTTGTAGTTTCTCCTCCATAATCAGCATGGATGTTTTGGAACCGGGTTTTCCAAACCTGGTCATTGGCCGTGTACCATTGGACCAATTTGTCTCCGCGTTCATGACGTGTTCCTAGTCCGAATTTGCCAACTATTTCCCCTTCCCTCTTCTACTTTGTCATTCAATCTCCCATGATAATTATAACTTCTTGTGATTTGCACTGAACATAGGCGTTGTCTAGCATGGGATAGAAACATCCGATTTCTTCTTCCGTACTTTGTGCTGTCGATGCATACACTTATTATAATAGATATATTGAAAGGCTTCTCCTTCAGTTTAACTAAAAGAATTCTTTCAGATAAGTAACAGAATCCCAGAATGCATTTCTTGATGTCTTGAACTAATATCAATCCAACTCGTTTTTCATTTTCTCCCCGCATGTATATATAATCCTGTGGTCGTCAATGAGAAAATCCCCGTTTTTGACCACCTAGTTTCACTAAAATGTTGACATTTTCCAACTTGCCACAGTTGTTTAACTTTTTAACCTTCTACGTCCGGAGAGTTAAGTTTTGTTTGATGCGAACAGACGCTGGATGACGGTCCGTTGATACTTATCGCTCAAGTCACTCCTTTCTGGGCTAGGGAACAGTTCCAAAGAATTTAATCCCCTTTAAGTCGTTTATAATAACTTGATGACGGTTAGGTGACATCTTACCTGGCGACGAATCGATTCCCATGGACTGAAAACTCTTCAGGGTATTAGGTTTCAAAATGAGTTTCATAATTGGCATGATATATCTCGAGATATGCCGTTACCTTCTCCGCGGTGGTTTCTTGAGACACCGCCTCTAGTTAGCTGGACGTTGTCTTCTGCCATTGTTAATTTTTTCGCCTCACTCGTAGGAACATAGACTAGGGCAGTCGGTTTCGTCGCCGACAATGCGAGAGTGGAATATATATATATATATATATATATATATATATATATATATATATATATATATATATATATATATGTACAATAAAAAGGCTTAAACAATAATATTCCATAGTTATAATTTATTACATTGGAATCGTAATCACGATCCAATTCATCAAAACTACAAATTCAAAATGAAATCATAAAAAATAACTCCGGGAATAAAAAATAAAATTTAGTAAGAGTGTATGTATGAGAGCATGGGACGAATGTGAGGGGTAAAAGAAAGTTCTAGAGAGGGGTAACAGATGAGAGAAGCTCAGGAAGGCCTAAAAGTGAAGGTGGGGATTAAAATTTAACAGAAAGAAGTTTTAAAGAGAAGAGTTTAAATGCCGGTTTAAATGACTGAGATAAATATGAATACTCTGTCCTGGACAGTGAGTTCTACCTGGATTCTATCCTCTTGGAATTATATATATATATATATATATATATATATATATATATATATATATATATATATATATGTGTGTGTGTGTGTGTGTGTGTGTGTGTGTGTATATTAACCACTAAAATTATTCATCTATCTATCTATCTATCTATCTATCTATCTATCTATCTATCTATATATCTATCTATATATATATATATATATATATATATATATACACACACACACACACACACATATATATATATATATATATATATATATATATAATATGGAGAAAACAACTGAAATGTTGCAAATTAAAAGAAAAAAAATTGAATGTTTTTTGTGAAAGTATTTATTTATATTTTTTTATATATATATATATTTGATATTTCAGTTGTTTTCTCCATATTATATACATATCAAAAAGTATACGTGGCTTCTCATTATGCTATATATATATATATATATATATATATATATATATATATATATATATATATGTATGTATATATGTATAAATGCACCCACGCAGACATGTAAAAATCCCTGTGCACCGGGGAATAAAAAAAAACAAAAACCGACAATAAACATTTCGAGTATAATTTTAATACACTCACGTATATATACCTGTAAAAATACTAACATAATAAACGTATCCCCATGCATACAATATTTAAAAATAATGGAGACGTTATTAATAAAAAGAAGACGCCAAATATGAAAAAAATATTAATTATTAACACGACCACATTGTGCGGAACCTTTTTTGAAAATTCCAAACCTTCCCATTCACTTATGTGTAGAAAAAGAATAAAATTGAAAAATTGTAAGAAGTAAATTGCTGATACCTCCTGAAGAATGAACGAACAGGCCTGTCAGCGGAACTCTTAAATCGAAATTCTTATAGTAGCATCAATTAACTAAGGGAGAATTTTGCTCACATGAAGACTATATATAATAATGGACTCTCCCGTCGGTTTCCACGTATGAGGATCTGACAGCTTAGTTGATTCAGTTATGAAATTTTGTGCGATAATCTTAATTGTCACTTAAGACCCGCTAGTGATTTACAAAGGAGGCCACATATGGAGCAAGAGTGAGGATTGTGAGACGAGATCACTGTTAGATTGGCTGATGTTTTAGATCTTGCTCTCGCTTCTTGAAGGTGATTCAGACAAGTAGACTGAAAATTGCTGAGTCCACTAAAACACGTTGATCTCCATTCTACCCGCTCCAAGGCTGAGCGCTCGAGGGTGTTATGTGGTATATTGACATGCTGACAAATTGCTTTTCAGCTTGTCTTTGTATCTTAAGCGATTGGCGTCCTACATTCCTGTAGACCTGATCTAACTGGCTGTACATTAGGATCTTTGGTATCCTGTCATCAGACATTCTCAAGACATGACCAGACCACCGTAACTGAGACCAAGCCTATATATATATACATATATACATATATATACATATATATATATATATATATATATATATATATATATATATATATATATATATATATATATAGATAGATAGATAGATAGATAGATCAAATTGGTCGGGTTTCGATTCCGGCTTGAAGGATTCGGACGTCTAGCTACACTGAAGAGCTGTGATACAGCGAAACAGTCGGTGGATGACAATATGTGCTCCCGGGAAATCCGGTTGAGCTCTGGAGAGAAAGGTATTTTTTTCAAAACAGCGATTCCTACTGCTATTAATGCATCACTCTTCAAGTACAATTCGGGTTCTCCTAGCCACTGGCGTATTTCGCAGAAAAAAACGTTAAATTTTCCCATCTTCTCTGCCCTGCGACGATAGCTTAGGGGTAGAACCTCTGACTGATGTCAAATCGGTCGTTTTCGATCCCAGATTGAAGCAATATATATATATATATATATATATATATATATATATATATATATATATATATATATATATATGTTACGGGTGAAACTTCCCAAATCTTCAGATTCTGTCACAGCACCATTACCATCTCACAAAATGTGTAATATCAACAAAAAAAAAAACACCGAATTAATTGAGTTTCTTTTTTTCAGGTCTTCTGATCAGACGATTAGCCATCTTGACATCATTTTTGTTAGAATCAATGAAAATCCTTTACGTTATTCAGGTAGAAAGAGAACAGGTTAAAATCGTTTTGTGTCAGCTCCACAATTTCTTCTCAATGGTGAGAAGAAAATGATCTTTCACGCCTTCGGTAATGGTACCAACATTCATATTCTATCTTCCATCTTGAATATCCATTCAAGAACCATCAAAAGAACGGTGAATAAGTTTAAAAAGAGGGAAAAGTGAAGAGGAAAAGGAGATCAGGAGGTCACAACAGGAAGAGGGATCATCATTTCAAATTAGAGCTAAATACATTCTTATTGCGGAAAGTAGAGTGCAACAGTGTTACGAGAACCGCTGAGAATTCCAGTAAAATATATTTAATAATTTTTCAGATACAACGATTCAAAGATTAATCTAATAATTGGACAATTTTACTATTACCCCCGCTATATATATATATATATATATATATATATATATATATATACATAATAAATTTTACAATTTCAATAAATTTCAAAATAATTTATTCCAAAATTGGCTTGAAAATAAAAGTGAACTAGGGTCTTTAAATTAATTTAATTCTGTAATTGAATTTGAAGTTTTCAGATTCTGTTTTTGAAACATGGTCATTCCTGTGTAACGATGGAACCATATTTTTTGATAAGTATTATACATCAGTATTTGTATACGCTCACTCTTAGATCTATATATATTTATCCTTTCTGTTATATATATATATATATATATATATATATATATATATATATATATATATATATATATATATATATATATATATATTATTTAACCTTTCTTTTAGACATGTTTCGCTGAATATGACAGGCAAAGAATATTTAATTAATTTTTATTTATCTTTTCAGTATTATTACTGTTTATCGCGTGGCTTCTAATCTTAAATGATTAATGATATTATCATGTTCCTGGTTTGGCATCCTGAAATAACATGTAGAAAGGTAGATATCCCGTTCAGTGCTTGTCACTTGCATGACCTTGACCACTTTGACATGTCCCCTAGGTGCTGATGCACTCTGAACTTCTGTTCAATGAACGGAATTATAAACAATAACATAGTCGGTTGCTCTTTTCTAAATTTGCAGAATAAAACAGACAAAAATGATTTAGGAGGCACATCGAGACATTTCTAATATAAATTCATCTGAACATCCAGGGTTACTCGCCGATCCGGGGTTATTTTTATCTGGGACCCACTTGCAAGGATATCTATTAAGGATTATGAAAAGATGAGTAAATATAAGCAGATTAAAACTGAGATTTAAAAAATGTCATTCCTTTAGGTGGAAAATGTTATGAAGCCATTTCTAACCTCAGGTCTCTGTTTGGGACCAGGAAGAAAATGTGTATAAAACAGAACCCGAAAGAAATAATAATAATAATAATAATAATAATAATAATAATAATAATAATAATAATAATAATAATAATAATTTGATTCAGCAATAAAAGTAAAGCACAATACACCGATTGAAGCTGCAAAATACATAAAAAAGAAACCAAAAACAAATGCAACCGACCAGATAGAGAAGCAATGGCAGGATAAAGCACTTTTTTGGCCAATACTCTGCCCGGACCAAACAAGCTGATGTAGACAAGCCCCGTACCCACCAGTGGCTAGGCAGTGCAGACTTAAAAGCAAAACGGAAGTCTTTATCCTTGCTGCGCAGGACCAATGTTTGTTAACTAGAAATTATCAAGCACATATACTAAAATACTGTGTTAGCCCAAAATGCAGATTCTGTGATAAATATCCAGAAGCCATTGATCATCTTTTATCAGGTTGCACGGTATTGCAACCCACTGAGTATAAAACCCGGGATGACAGAGTGGGCCAATATCTGCACTGGAAGATCTGCAACTTCTACTGGAAGGAAACTGAAAGTAATTAGTATGAACACCACTTAGACCCGGTTACGGAGATAGGACCTGTTACAATTTTATGGGACTACACAATACACACTGACAGAACAATCAAAGCTAACAGCCCAGACATTGTTATTAGAGACCGCAAACAAAAAAAAGTGCCTCATTGATATGTCAGTCCCTACAGATTGCAATGTATCTTTGAAGATCTTCAAAAATCTCTCAAAATACAATGACCTTGAAATAGAAATCTTAAAAATATGGTACATGGGAACATCAACAATCCCTGTTGTCGTTGGAGCCCTCGGATTGGTTGGAAAAGATTCCAGTAGACTCATTGAAGGGATTCCTGGAAGCCCATGTCTTAAAGAAATACAAAAGATTGTTCTCACGAGTACAGCCCATTCCTTACCAAGGGTTTTATCTATGGAAAATATGGAAAATAAAAGCCAGACCGGATAATATAATAAAAGACAAGAAATTCAAGAATTGTATGCTTGTTGACTTAGCAGTACCACCTCAGAGAAACACCTCCATGGCAATTATCGAAAAATTGTCCAAATACAACGACCTGGAGACCGAGATTAACAGGATGTGTGGAATGAAGACTGAGACTGTACCAATAATAATCGGAGCTCTGGGCCTAGTGAGAAAAGGAATGGACAGTTTTTTATCACGTCCAGTGCCACAGATTTGCTTGTCACTTTCATGACCTTGACCAGTTTGACATGTACCCTAGGGGCTGACGCACTATGAACTTCTGTTCTTTGAACGGAATTGATGAAACAACAGCATAGTCGGTTGTTCTTTTCTAAAGTTGCAGAACAAAACAGCCCAAAATGATTTAGGAGTCACATCGAGACATTTCTAAAGTCAATTCATCTGAACGTCCAGGGTAACTCGCCGACCCGGGGTTATTTTTATATTTATTATTTACTAACAGTGTCCCAGGTTACATCAATATGCCCAGAATCTCACCCAACTACCAAATTGCTATCAATTAAATGACAATACTTCTATAGGGCCTAATTACCATAGTTTGGACCCAACACTACAGGATATAAAACAGGAAACATAACATACACAAATAATAATAATAATAATAATAATAATAATAATAATAATAATGATAATAATCAATGCCGTGATACTACACAAGGCTTGACTTTCATGGTTTCTAATCTTAACTGATTAGACATATTAACATGTGCCTGATTTGTCATAATGGAATGAGATGTAGAAAGGTAGATATTCCTTTCAGTACCACATATTTGCTTGTCACTTGCCTGACCTTGACTAGTTTGACATGTCTCCTAGGGGCTGACGCACTCTACATCTCTGTTCAGTGAACGGAATTAATGAAACAACATCATGTTCTGATGTCAAGAACTTTTAAATATTTTTTTTTCAGAATAAACAACCAAAATGGTTTAGGAGGCAAGTCCAGACATTTCGGAAAAAAAAATCAATTTAATTGAAGCCCATCTGAACGTACAGGTTTACTCGATGACCTGAGGTTACCTTTATCCGGGACCCACTTGCAAAGATATCTATTAAAGCTTATGAAAAGATGAGTAAATATAAGTATATTCGAACTGAGATTTTACACAAATTATAATAATGTGCTTTTTTTTATTGACATGCGTGTGTTTGCTGATCTTCAAAAAACAATAATGGTACATAAAGATATCAGTAATTCCAGTGGTATTTGGAGCCCTCGGTTTGATTGGAGAAGTTTCTGATAGACAATTTGAAGGGATCCCAGGTTGCCCATGCCATAAAGCAATACAAAAAATGTTTTCTCAGAAGTACAGCTCACACCGTACGAAGGGCTTTATTACTGTGTGTACTCTGGTTTGGTTTGTTTTGTTTTACGGCATATCAATACATCAATGGGTTATTAAATACCGAGAAGTTTTTTTTATTGCTGGTAATATTTTTTTTTTAAATTATTTCTGGTAATATTTTTAATAAAAAAAGTATAGCTGGTAATATTTTTTCCAAAAACATGTTGCTGGTAATAATGTTTTATTCGAAAATTTATTGCTGGTAATAATTTTTTTTTCAAAAATGTGTTGCTGGTATTAGAGTCTATTTTTACAGGTTTTGACCCCAGTTTGGGTGTTAACTATTTTTTCACAGCTTGGACCCTAACAGGTGCCACAAACCCGAGTCAGGGAGGACCCGGGAACACCAGCAATTAACAGGTGGTTTCACGCTCCTCAGACCCACCGATCCTTGCTATTGGATGTAGTTTATCTTCATACACAGGACGCGTGTGTACTTCAAGGTTGTTTTATTTCTATTTAGTTTCTATAAAAATGTTCAATGAAAATGTCATTATGCCATTTCTGATCTTAGATCTGTGGTTAGGATCCCGGAAGGGAAGTTGTATACAACAGAAATCCAAAGAAATCATAATAATAATAATAATAATAATAATAATAATAATAATAATAATAATAATAATAATAATAATAAAAAACACAATACACAATGACAGAACAACCAAAGCCAACCCCCAGACATTGTTATTAAAGACCACAAAATAAGGCTCCTTATTGATATGGCAGTCACTGAAGACTGCAATGTATCTTTGAAGATATTCAAAAAGCTGTCAAATTACAAGGACCTTGAAATAGAAGTCTCAAAAATGTGGCACGTGGGAACATCAACAATCCCTGTTGTAGTTGGAGCCCTTGGACTGGTTGGAAAAGATTCCAGTAGACTAATTGAAGGGATTCCTGGAAGTCCATGCCTCAAAGAGATACAAAGATTGTTCTCACAAGTACAGCCCACACTTTACGAAGGGCTTTATCTGTTTACTAATTTTTTTTTTAGTGAAAAGTGTCATGATGCCATTTCTAACCTTAGGTCCCTGGGCGGGTCTCAGAAAGAAATGTGTAAACGGCAGATATCAAAGAAAATAATAAATAAATAAATAATAATAATAATAATAATAATAATAATAATAATAATAATAATAATAATTAAGAGAAGAGCGTGATTTAAGAAACGAAAAAAATAAGAAAAAACACAGTGTTTGACAGTGTTGAAAAACATTTCGAAAGTATGTCTGTTTTCTTAAATTATAGTTAAAAAAAATTAAACTATAAAAATATGTAAATTTCCAGGGATTTTTCAAAGTGTTGTTGTGTTCCTTTTTCATCATTCCAAGCGCACCTACTATGGCTGGTACTATTCTTGTTTTCAATTTCCACATTTTTTTCTATTTCGATTTCCAGGTCTTTATACTGTGACAGTTTTTCAAATTCCTTGGTCGCTATGTTAGAGTCCGCTGGGCAAAGTCATATTAATTAGTAGGCAATTTTTTTCATTTCGATGTTTGACAATTATGTCCGGTCTGTTTGCTTCAATCTTCGTGTCTGTAAAGATGGTGTAATCCCATAGAATTGTGTCGTCTTCTATTTCTGTAACGGGTGCTGAGTGATGTTCATACCAGTGTTTGTTAACATCTTTTCCAAAGTGTTGGCACATTGTCCAGTGAGTGGAAATATAGCCCCACATTATCGCGACGATTTTTATATTCATTTGCCGCAAGTACAGAAAATCCTGAGATTACATGGTGTATGGTTTCCTGATTATTATTATGATCTTTATTTTATTTCTTTGATTTCTGCTGTGTACTCATTTCTTTCCGGGTCCCGCCCAGAGACCTAAGTTTAGAAATGGCATCATGACATTTTCCACTGTAAAAAAAAAAATTACATAGACAACGCCCTTCGTAAGGTGTGGGCTGTACTCTTGAGAACAATTTGTGTATTTCTTTCAGGGATGGGCTGCCATGGATCCCTTCAATTAGTCTACTGGAATCTTTTTCCAACCAATCCGAGGGCTCCAACTACAATGGGGATTGTTGATTGTCTCATGTGCCACATTTTTGAGATTTCGATTTCAAGGTCCTTGTATTTTATTATTATTATTATTATTATTATTATTAGTAGTAGTAGTAGTAGTAGTAGTAGTAGTAGTAGTAGTAGTATCTTAGTATTTTATCTGACAAGATCCTAATATCTGGGAATTAATGCAGCAGCCTTGGGTATAATACAATTCTCTCTGAATCTAAGTGTTCATCACTTTCTGCATCTAAGAGGTTTCCTTTCTGTAGAAATTCCAATTGGAAAACAATTATAATTTTTTCCACGTCCCCATTCTATGGGGTGCAACCGAAATACGTCCCACGATTTAAAGTTTGACAACAAGACCAAGGTAACTGCTATTAGAAAATATTTCCCTGTTGTTTAAACCCAAGGTTACCGTTTTTGCACATCTGTTTCTAAATCATATAATCGAAATGGTGGCATCTATTCACCATACACTGTCTTAGATGATTTTTCAAATTTTTTCCTCGCCCGGAAGTTCGAGCGCTGGGAGGTCTTCCAGGTGTGGCTTTCTTTGAAGCGCTGAACTTGCGGCCCTGAAATTTTTCACCCATAGTAGTAATGATTTTCTGTCCAGAACAGCAACATTCCAGCGTAACATAGAATGAGCATGAAAAGATTTCTCCGTTGTAATTACAGACTCAGTTAAAAAAAAAAAAAAAAACTTTCAACAGCAAACGCTCAGTGTGTAACGGTTCAAGCTATAATGGTAACTGATTTTATCTGAAGAGAAATGGTGAGACTTTAGCTAGATGAAAACACCATTGCCACTTGGTTAAGTTCAATAGCTCCACAGAGATGACAGTTTAAAATGTGGGACGTATTTCTGCTGCACCCTGTATCAGTCACCGTATAAATTATACCAATGGTACCTGGTAGGATTGGGACTTTCTTCAATTTACAAAAGCTCGGGGGTTCAAATTTCAATGGCTCACTGGCTTTTTACTTCGTCCTTGAACCAAAGGCACGATAGATCAACAATTAACAAGCTTTCATATTTTATCTTCCACGAACATGTCCGGTTTGGTGTGGTCTAGGCCTTTTATTATTATTATTATTATTATTATTATTATTATTATTATTATTATTATTATTATTATTATTATTATATTTGATTTCTGGAGCATAATCATTTCTTTACGGGTCCCAACCATAGACCTAAGGTCAGATATAGCAATATGACATCTTCCACTGAGCATTGTTTTAAAGGGAAAAAAAGACAAACAGCTAACAACACATATTTTACATAGCTAAAACCCTTCGTAAGGTGTATTCTTTACTTGTGAATACAATAATAATAATAATAATAATAATAATAATAATAATAATAATAATAATGATAATAATAATAATAATAATAAAGATTCCAGTAGGCTGATTGAAGGGATCCCTGGAAGTCCATGCCTCAAATAGATACAAAAAATTGTTCTGACAACTACAGCCCACACTTTACGAAGGGCTTTATCTATGTAATTATTATTATTTTATTTTTTATTTTTTTTCAGTGGAAAGTGTCATGATGCCACTTCTAACCTTAGGTTTTTATGTACACCGTTTTCTTTCCGGATCCCGAACAGAGAACTGATGTCAAAAATGGTATCATGACATTTTCCAGTGAGCAGTCTTGAAAAAGACTAAAAATCATACATATTTGACATCGATAAATCCCTTCGTAAGGAATTGGCTGTACTTGTGAGAATAATTAATTTTTTTGGTATTTCTTTAAGGTATAGACTACCAGGGATTCCGTAAATGACTCTATTGGAATCTTTTCCAATCAATCCGAGTGCTCCATCTACAACGGGGATTGTTCATGTTCTCATGTGCCACATTTTTGAGATTTCGATTTCAAAATCCTTGTATATTGCTATCTTTTTGAAGATCTCCAAGCATACTTTGCACTCTGCAGGGACTGGCATATCAATAAGGATGCGATTTTTTGTTTGCTGTTTCTAATAACGATGCTTGGGCGATTAACTTTGATTTTTCTGTCTGTGTGTATTGTGTCGTCCCATAAAATGGTTACAGATCCTATATCCGTAAACGTTATAGGTGGTGTTCGAACTAATGCCTTGCAGTTTCCTTTCCGTAAATGTTACAGATTTTCCAGTGTAGATATTGGACCACTCTATCGCGATGCGTTTTATATTACCGTGCAACCAGATACAAGATGGTAAATTGTTTCTGGATATTTATCACATAACTTTATTTTCGGGCTGACACAGTTTATTATTATTGATAAGAGAGTATTGTTATTATTATTATTATTATTTTTATTTCCTTTGATATCTGGCGTTTACACATTTCTTTCCGGGTCCCGCCCTGGAACCTAAGGTTAGAAATGGCATCATGACACTTTCCACTGCAAAAAAAAATAAATAAAAATAAATAAAATAAAATAAAATAAAAAATAATTACATTGATAAAGCCCTTCGTAGAGTGTGGGCTGTACTCGTGAGAACAATCTTTTGCATTTCTTTAAGGCATGGGCTTCCAGGAATCCCTTCAATGAGTCTACTGGAATCTTTTCCAATCAATCCGAGGGCTCCAACGACAACAGGGATTGTTGATGTTCCCATGTATCACATTTTTAAGATTTCTATTTCAAGTCCTTTTATTTTGAGAGCTTTTTGAAGATCTTCAAAGATACATTGCAGTCTGTATGGACTGACATATCAATGAGACACTTTTTTTGTTTGCGGTCTCTAATAACAATGTCTGGGCTGTTAGCTTTGATTGTCCTGTCAGTGTGTATTGTGTAGTCCCATAGAATTGTAACAGGTCATATCTCCGTAACCGGGTCAGGGTGGTGTTCGTACCAGTTTCTTTCAGTTTCCTTCCCATAGGAGTTGCAAATTTTCCAGTGCAGATATTGGCCCACTCTGTCATGCCGGGTTTTATATTCAGTGGGTGCCAATATCGTGCAACCTGATATAAGATGATCAATGGTTTCTGGATATTTGTCACAGAATCTGCATCTTGGGCTAACACAGTATTTTAGTATATGTGCTTGATAATTCCTAGTTAACAAGCATTGGTCTTGTGCAGCAATGATAAAACCCTCAGTTTCATCTTTCAACCCTGCACTACGTAGCCACTGATGGGTGCGGTTTTTGTCTACGTCAGCTTGTTTGGTACGGGCAGAGTATTGGCCATGGAGCGGTTTATCTTGACATTTTGCAGCTTCAGCCGGTGTAGCGATGTATTTGAATTTCTGTGTCCATTTGAAACTCCATTTTGAATTTGTCGGCTTCCTTTACTACAGAGTAAAGACACTTACTACTTTCATGTTCCTTGACACATACCATCATCCAGTCTTCTATATTTTCCAAGTATCTTTGGAGGCCAATTGTTTATTATTATTATTATTATTATTATTATTATTATTATTATTATTATTATTATTATTATTATTATTATTATTATATTTCCGTTGATTTCTGTTGTGTACTCATTTCTTTCTGGGTCCCGACCTGTGTCCTAAGGTCAGACATGGCCCCATGATATTTTTCACTGAGCACTGACCAACAAAAAACAAAACTAACAAGAAAAAACATTTTTTACATAGATAAAGCCCTTCGGAAATTGGGGCTGTACTCGTGAGAACGACCTTTTGTATATCTTTAAGGCATGGACTGCCAGAAATCCCTTCAATAAGTCTATCGGAATCTTTTCCAACCAATCCGAGGACTCCAACTGCAAAGAGGATTGTTCATGTTCTCATGTGCCACATTTTTCCGATTTCTATTTCAAGGGCATGCTTATTTTTCAGGTCAAATAATATTAATAGTAAATTTCTTTAAACGCAGCAAGGGAATGTAGAAATCCATGTTATACCTAATAATTTTGCCATAGTAATAATACACCCATTTACGACAGAATATCGTCGAGAATATTCCCTTCATTACTATAATAATTATAATAACAATAATGTTAATAATAATAATAATACTATTTACATTATTCGGACTATTGTCCTCATCTTTGTCGCCATATTTGTTACAACGTTTCGGCCGTTGTACGCTCCGGCCGAAACGTTGTGATTAATATGGTGACAAAGATGAGGACAATAGTCCGAATAATGTAAATAGTGTACATAATACCTCATCTCAGAAATATAGACAAATAATAATAATAATAATAATAATAATAATAATCAGGATAGATTACAATAAAGACTTTGATAGTGTGACAAACTCCTGGATCCTTAAAACTTTACGAATGTATAAACTCTCTTCAGTGATAGTGTTATGTTACCTATAACTACAGAATGAACTCTTCCTAACACTATGTATACTACGCCTCTCAAGAGAGAGAGAGAGAGACGAATCGAGTCGAGCCGATAGTAGTTCACTCCAAATCAGACTAACAGTCATATTAACACCTTCCACATCTTGTATTATTATTCCGTGTAATATATATTCGTTATTTCTACTCTTGTGTTCGTGTTGTTCTTCCTTGGTCCTAACCTGGACCATAACATATAATAAATTTCTTTAAACACAGCATGGGAATGTGAAAAAAATCACATTATACTTAAATCCCACCAAAGGCCCTGCTACTTCCAACCGCCTGAATATCCGACGAGGAATGTTTCGAGGAAACTCCCTGTCAACCCCTTCTATTTTGTCTGTCCTTAACCCCTCTTACGCATAAACTAAACAACAGAAGCTATGGTTACAAAATAAACTATTCAATCACCTACTCTACATGGATGATCTCAAACTCTTTGCCAAAGACGACAATGAGTTGAAGGGTGTCCCCAATGCAGTAAAATGTTTCAGTGACGACATAGGTATGGATTTGGGATTAGATAAATGCGCAAAAGTAGGCATTCAAAAACGGGAGAATTAAAGAAACACATTCAATAAATCTACAATTTTTCACAAAGATGAGGTAACTGGGACAAGAAGAAGCTTATAGGTGCCTAGGAATTATCGAAATACATGGAATACAGCGTACGCAAATGAAGGACAAATTAAGAATACTACAGGCGTGTGTGTGTCACAAATCAGAATATCAGCCATAAACACTTTGGCTGTCCCTGTGATGCAATACAGTTTCAAGAAGAAAATGAGTATACAACGGAGAAGAGAACTAATACTACGACTGCTGGCAACAACGACAACAACAACGACAACAACAACATCAATAATAATAATAATAATAATCACAACAACATATTCTGCATCTTCTGATAAAATATTGTTGTTGTTAGTTGAAGTTTCTGATTGAGATTTGGGACAACTCGTACTACATAAAAAGGCAAAATACAACAAAAAAAAACAACAAACAACAACAACAACAATAATAATAATAATAATAATAATAATAATAATAATAATAATAATAATGATAATAATAATCCTTAATTGCACCAACTGTGAAATTAGGCAAAGGGATGTCAAAACGAAGAAGGTTCTCATTTGACACCTCATATATTATCCAAAGTCTGATGTTGATCGCCTGTACGTGTCCAGAAGCGAAGAAGGAGAAGGGTTAGTCCAGCAAGAACTGTTTTACAAGACCACAATAATCGACCTTCAAAGGTACCTGGATACGACAGAAAACTGGATGATGGCCTGCGTAAAAGAATATGAAAGACAAAAGAAACTTTACTCAGTAATAAAGGAAGCCAACAAATTCAAAAAGGAATTTCACGTCGGTGAAGAAGTGGAAATAAATCTTAATTCACCTACTTCAGTTGCAAAGAAACTGAAATGAAAGCAAAATCAAATTCATTGTGCGAAATACTGAAACGATGGAAAGATAAGTCTCTTTATGGTCATAACTCTGCCCGTACCAAACAAGCTGATCTCGGCAAATCCAGTAACCGTCAGTGGTTATATAGTGCAGGGGGTGGGGACTGAAAGCTTTATTCCTGCTGCACAGCACCGAGGCTCGCTAACTAGAACTTACCAAGCATACATACTAAAAGATTGTGTATCAGGTTGTACCATGGTAGCACTCACTAAATATAAAACTTGGTACGATAGAGTAGGCAATTATCTGCACTGAAAAATATGCAACTTTACCAGGGAGGGGACTACGAAAAACTGGTATAAACATCACCCAGACCCGGTTACGGAGATAGGTTCTGTAACAATTTTATGCGACTTTAAAATACACACAGACAGAACAATCAAAGCTAATAACCCAGAGATCGGGATCAAAGGCCACAAAACAGAATTTGCTTTCATATTGACATGGCAGTCCCTGGATATTTTAATGTATCTGTGAAGATCTTCAAAATACAAGGATCTTGAAAAGGAACTCTCTAAGATGTCGCGCATCATGACATTAATAATTTCAGTTGGAGTTGGAGTCCTCAGTTAGATTGAAGAAAGTTCCAATAGACTCAGTAAAAGGGATTCCCCTTAGCCCATGCCTTAAATAAATAAAAACACAGTGTACTCACAAGTTCAGCGCATGCATTGCGAGGGGCTTCATCTCTGTAAAATGAGTTTGTACTTAGGTATTTTACAAACATTATCAGTGAGGCCATTGTCATGAAGCCATTTCTAATCTTAGGTCTCTTATTGGCACCCAGAAGGAAATGTGTATACAACAGCAATCCAAGAAAATAATAATACTAATATTAAAATGGCGAGATCTGGAAAGAAAAATTACAAGTATGTGGTATTTAAAATCAATTATTATTACAGTAGTTGTTCAAGCGATAAGGTTTTGGGAGTGATAAAACTAGTATATACTTGTAAAAGAAAAGCGTATGCTAATCAGTACTGATTATATACTGGGAAAATTCAGTAAGTTATAGGTGAATGACTTGGTAAATGACTGCATTAAAAATTAAAAGAGAAAAGAACAAGAACAACATTATCACAAGTACAGCTCACCTTACGAAGTACAAGCACAGTTCAAACCTTACGAAGTACAAGTAGAATTCAACATTTACGATGTACAAGCACAGTTGAAACCTTACGAAGTACAAGTACAGCCCAAACCTTACGAAGTACAAGTACAGTTCAACACTTACGATGTACAAGTACAGTTCAAAACTTACGAATTACAAGCACAGTTCAAACCTTACGAAGTACAAGTACAGCTCAAACCTTACGAAGTACAAGTACAGTTCAACATTTACGATGTACAAGTACAGTTCAAACCTTACAAATTGCAAGTACAGTTCAAACCTTACGAAGTACAAGTACAGTTCAAACCTTACGAAGTACAAGTACAGTTCAGCACTTACGAAGTACAAGTACAGTTCAAACCGTATCTATGTGAACTGTGTGAGTTTATTGGTGGTTTTATCTATACATTTATTTATTACACAAATTTTTCGTGGAATATGTCCTGATGCGACTTTTCATATTAGGTCTTTGGTTGGGAAACGGAAGAAAATGAGTATACAAAGGAGAAAGTAACTACTACTACTACTGCTAACAATTATAATATCAAGAACAACACTAATAATAATAATAATAATAATAATAATAATAATAATAATAATAATAATAATGATGATAATAATATCCTCTGAATCTTTTGATAAAAAATGTGTGTTGGCCGTTGAAGT
>OZ038508.1:13826183-13828683 GCA_964036315.1 Acanthosepion esculentum | reverse complement strand
TATCCATATTAATATAGTATAGTGTGTCACTAAGGCAAGTTTATATATTACTAGCAGCATGGCCCGGCGTTGCCCGTGCTTGATTCAAAAATGGTACGACTCATACAGTAATCTCTATCATTTGACTTAAAATATTTTTGCCCTTCCTTGCCTTTAAAGGAGTGCGCTTTGCCGTGCTGATGTTGCTACATTCCTTACTTCTTGCCTATCTCACACTGCGATTTTTTTCTAAGCTCTATACTAAACATTATATCTGTTACGAAAAAAGAACTAAAAAAAATGAATACAAACGATCGGCTTTAAAAAAATAAGGACTCGTAACTGGAAAAACCGAAGGAAAAAAGAATGTTAACAACAGATATTTTTTCACACCCAACCCAGTTCTGCGGAATCAGAATCAACGTTGAGTTTAAGCAAGCGAATGAGCCAATTGGAGTAAAGTGCCATGCAGATTAAAATTTTTCCCACTTGTGACGAATGCAGCTATCGATTTTTTTTGCATGATAGCATGCTAGTTAACATTCGTGTCAGTCAGCTGTTGGCTATCACGTTGGCCAATAGAATCTTCCTGCCTATTCGTGGCAGCCAGCTATAGGCTCTCACTCTGGCCAGTAGAAGCATGAAAAAATCGATTATTTCCACTATCAATGGGATTTGGAAAATGCAAAGTTGGTCTTGTCTTTTTCACTAACTGGGAGTATGTGCATGTAAATTTGGGTGCAAATACGTCAAAAATTGCGGCCGTGCATTCGTTACACACACACACACACACACACACACACACACACACACACACACACACACACATCCTGCCTTTTATAGATAGAGATTTGTTACGTCAAGACATTCTATAGCGCTTGTTTTGTTTATTTATAAGAGCAGGTAATACTCTTTTTTGTGGACATATTGATAAAACATAGTCAATATACTTGAAAAAAAAAATCGATTATTTTCAGAGAGCATGTTTTGTAAAAGAAATGTTTTTTGTTAAGAATGCTAAACTGAGGTATGAACTCAGATATAAACTTACCGTGAAAGACAGAAATAGATGTACTTTCAATACATTGTCGTGTTAAATTATTTTCTCTTTTATTTAAAGCAATATTCTTTCAAATTGTCAGACTTATTACGATGAATGACTAACTCATTGATACAAATCTACCATTCGTCCGTGCATTGAATATTGTTATCATATCTGGTCTGGTGCTTCTACTGTACATCTCGAGATTCTTGACAAAATCCAAAGAAGATCTAATCGATCCTGACCAGGCATCTTGACTTCAGCCTTTTTCTCCCCAATGTGACGTTGCTTCCCTCTCTCTTTTCTACAAATATTTTCATGACAACTGCTCTGACGAGTCTATTTTGCCCCTGGTGCCCTGACAGCGTGAAATTAAACGTACTACTAGATTGGCTATATCATGGTTTCACCTTGGTAAATCTCTTGGATCATTCCTTATTTTGTTTCCTCTCCATTTGATTTATTTAACGTCCTTTTGAACGTATCAACAAAACGTTCATTCTGTTTGATCTCGGATTGTAGGGAGGTGCTGTTATATGATTCGAGTGCATAGTACTTGTCAATATTTTGAAAGACACTCGAAGTAAATTTCATGATATTATAAGACACTATAGTATTTGGGACTCCAAATCTCGAAAACACTTCATGAAGAAATTTTACAGCTACACTGGAAGTAGGTCTTCTACACTTAAATATTACAGGCCATTTAAAAAAAAAATTATCGACGGCAATCCGGTAAACGTCACTATCCAAAAATCCCAATCAACATGTAGTCCAGGGTTATGTGTCATGCAGGTGAAACGATCATGTACCATTCGATACATGACTGACGAGGCAGGTTTTTCCCGCCGTAGGTTATCATTTCTTTCTGCGGTAGAAATATTTACCCATAGCTGGAGGGAAGAAGAGGATTCTTACCTTTCCCAAAGGTATTACTAAGTAAGTGAACGTAATGGATATGACTAGAATTCGAACTCGGCTCCCCGATTCCTCAATCTGAACCGCTATCCATTACACCAACATGCACATTTTTAATATCCTGTTTCATGTTAGGCAAATATACTTAACTTCACATAAGAGATTTCTTTTTTGAAATTCCAGAATGTCAAACACGAACCTATATTAAATTTCTTTTTTGCAAGGAAGCAAGAATTGCTACTCTTTCAGCGTACATCAGTATTTATCAGAGATAGAAAAAGTCTTATTTTTCAGTAACAACAGATTTTTTTCTCTTTCTTTTCATCTCGTCATTCATCATATTCAAAATGTAGTCATCCCTCTTAGATTGTATTTTAATTTCGTCCAAATTCACGGTTAGTTCCCTTATTTTGTTACCCGAAACACTTTTTATCTCGTTTTCAGAAATTAAAGAAGCAATCCCTTCTCCTCAAAAAGTTCCTTACATTTTGGCAAAGATCTGGCAGACCATTTGCATGTAACAACTTTAATGCTAAATAATCCATCTTAAAGTCATAATTT
>OZ038508.1:13801183-13821183 GCA_964036315.1 Acanthosepion esculentum | reverse complement strand
ATAATGCTGGAAACAGCACTGTAGGGTAATAGATTGCAGCTAGGATTGAGGAATCGGTGACCCAAGTTCCAATTTTAATTCATTACATTCATTTACATACTAATGCCCTTGAGAAAGATATGAATCCAACTTTCCTCCCTTTTACTATGGGTAAATAGTAGGAAAGACTGGGTTGTATAGCCTGGGGTGGCAACAGGTCTAGGAGGGAAAAAAAGCCTGAATTTAAAACTATATGTAGCCTTAACGAAGCACGTACTACACATTACAAACGCTCGCTTCCAACCTGCCTTGTGCCAGCATGGAAGAGTAGGCTCATAAATCTAACACGCGTATTTTCTACTGTTGATGCGCATTCTGCAACAAGCGGAGAATGTGTATTACGCCCTTGTTCAAATTAATTATACAGGAAGATGTGGAGGGCCATGATCACCTACACCTTTGTGCAAATTAATTGAAACAAAACGAATAATTGCCTTATCATTTTCTTTTTTCCGTATTTTCCAATGAAACATGACCCACATGTTAGTACTTCATATGTCCATTCCACGAAATCGTTCCTTGCAGAGTGAACACAGATTCTCGATTGGATTTAAATCAGGAGAGTTTCCAAGCCAGTCGATAGTACTTTGATTTGCTCACTGGTAAGGCTTGCCACTGTGTTCGTGCAGCATTACAATTTTAGTACGCTCCCTTGGCGTAACGTCCATCACAGACACTGGCCGTGGGACAACTAATCGACAGTCGAGACAATAGTGTCTGGACAAGATAAAAATATGATGCAATTACAGATGACGCAATATTTTTCAAGGCCAAACAAATTTATCATCCACCCCAAAAATAGATTCATATTACTGCACACCACTGGAAATGAACTAATCTGAGAAAAAAAAATAGAAACTGGTTACATACTGTCACTCCAGTGGATCTAAAACTGACCGTATCGCGAAAGAAAGAAAACTAAAGCTGTTGTTTCAATTAATTTGAACAATGGTGTATGTTTGTTGTTGGAAACCGGTAATCCAGTTAAACAGAGGAACAATAAAGAATTATCTTATACAAGGTATTAATGCAATACTCAAATCTGCCATCGATATGTGAAAGAAAAAATAATCCCACTGTGCTCAATGCAAAATGATCGATAACGAACATTGTTGGAAGAGTGAAATGAATGGGATATTGCGCATAAGTTAATTTAAAAAATGGAATAGCCTGCATTACACGCGTTGCAGTAAATGGGTTATCCTATTGAAGCATTTGGCAGTATTATTTTTTGTTACCATTTTTTAAATTTGGTAAAAACTTTACTTTTTAAATAAATAGGGTCCTTTGAACAGGAGTAGAGGTTGGTCTCTTGTTTTCTGTTTATTGTTGGGTTTTCGGTTCCTTCGAAAGTCTACTTCAAACCTAGAATTCTAAAATCTCCGTCTGTACCCTGAAATTTCATATTTATTTAATTTTTCTCTCTCAAAGGTTCGCCTATCGTCTGGTTTACACTCCACTCCAGTCTTTTGATCAGGAGAAAGGTTTATTCCTTATTTTCTGTTTCGGATTGGATTTCCGATTCCTTCTAAGTACTATTTCAACACTATACTACTAATGTTTCCGTTTTAAACTCTGAAATTTTAGTTACTTTTTATTTACTTGCTTTTTCTCTCTCAGTTGGAACAGATACTTTCGCCTATCGTCCGGTTCACACCCCTTTCGGTATTTTGATCAGGAGTAGCGGTGTATCTTTTTTTACCGGTCCCTTCTAAAGTCTACTTCAATTCCTTACTTCTAACGTCTCCTTATGATCTCTGAAATGTTATTCACGAATTATTTATTTATCTTCTTTCCCAAAAGGAGTTGATAGGCGTGCTTATTGTGCACTTCCCACCTCTCCTTGATCCTTTGAACAGGAGTAGATGTTTATCCCTTGTTTCTTGTTTTAGATTGGGTTTCCGTTTCCTTCTAAAGTCTTTTTCTCTTACAGTGGCCACTTGTGTCTTAGTGGCGTTACCTTCTTGCTTGGGGTGAATTGATAACAAAATAAAAAAGGGGTTCTAAAACGAAACATTAGGAGAAAATTAATTTTTCCTTCTCATGGGCGGATTTCAGTTCCACGTGCCATGTCTAATGGATGTCCCTTATCAGGTATCTCCTGTTAATTCACCTCTCCAAGTTCTCCACTGCCTTAACCAGGTATTGAACTCACACTCTTTTGGGCCCTGTCACTGGATCTAATTAACGCCTTTATCCACTGTGCCCTGTGTTCTTGAGAACAGTCTACACCAGTGAACGAAATAAAGGGTTCAGTTCGACATTTCAACCAGCTGAAGAAGGCCGGAGAGTACAACGTTGTAATAAATATGGGGACAAAGATGAGGACAATAGTCCGAATAATTTAAATAGTATACATAATACCACATTTCAGAAATATAGACAGATACTTAATGGCCGAAACGTTGTAATAAATATGGCGACAAAGATGAGGACAATAGTCCGAATAATGTAAATAGTGTACATAATACCTCATCTCAGAAATATAGACAGATACTGAAAGGCCGAAACGTTGTAATAAATATGGTGACAAAGATGAGGACAATAGTCCGAATAATGTAAATAGTGTACATAATACCTCATCTCAGAAATATAGACAGATACTGAAAGGCCGAAACGTTGTAATAAATATGGTGACGAAGATGAGGACAATAGTCCGAATAATGTAAATAATGTACATAATACCTCATCTCAGAAATATAGACAGATACTGAAAGGCCGAAACGTTGTAATAAATATGGTGACAAAGATGAGGACAATAGTCCGAATAATGTAAATAGTGTACATAATACCTCAAATCAGAAATATAGACAGATACTGAAAGGCCGAAACGTTGTAATAAATATGGTGACAAAGATGAGGACAATAGTCCGAATAATGTAAATAGTGTACATAATTCCTCATCTCAGAAATATAGACAGATACTGAAAGGCCGAAACGTTGTAATAAATATGGCGACAAAGATGAGGACAATAGTCCGAATAATGTAAATAGTGTACATAATACCTCATCTCAGAAATATAGACAGATACTGAAAGGCCGAAACGTTGTAATAAATATGGCGACGAAGATGAGGACAATAGTCCGAATAATGTAAATAATGTACATAATACCTCATCTCAGAAATATAGACAGATACTGAAAGGCCGAAACGTTGTAATAAATATGGCGACGAAGATGAGGACAATAGTCCGAATAATGTAAATAATGTACATAATACCTCATCTCAGAAATATAGACAGATACTGAAAGGCCGAAACGTTGTAATAAATATGGTGACAAAGATGAGGACAATAGTCCGAATAATGTAAATAGTGTACATAATACCTCAAATCAGAAATATAGACAGATACTGAAAGGCCGAAACGTTGTAATAAATATGGCGACGAAGATGAGGACAATAGTCCGAATAATGTAAATAATGTACATAATACCTCATCTCAGAAATATAGACAGATACTGAAAGGCCGAAACGTTGTAATAAATATGGCGACGAAGATGAGGACAATAGTCCGAATAATGTAAATAATGTACATAATACCTCATCTCAGAAATATAGACAGATACTGAAATGCCGAAACGTTGTAATAAATATGGTGACAAAGATGAGGACAATAGTCCGAATAATGTAAATAGTGTACATAATACCTCATCTCAGAAATATAAAAGTCAACTTGAATGACTTGAAATTGGTTCCATCTAAGGAGAGAAAACCAGAATTTAAAAAAAATGTTGGCGTAGTTGGTAATGATTGCTACAGTTACTGCTACGCAATAACTACTTATTCTTGCATCCTGAGAAAGACAATATACGGAAAATGAAAAATTGGACCTGGTCTGAACCGTAACATCAGCAAAAACAAACACCAGCTGATATGTTTAGAAAAAGAATGCAAACATTATGGAAACAGATTTGATGTCAAGAGAAAATGGAGGAATAATGTACATCGATGTTGGAAAGTATCAGACAGTGTCTCTGTAATACAGATCACTGTTCAAGAAGAAATATACGAATGTCAACAAACAGAATGGATCCAGAATGCTCACATAACAAAGCCATGAAGTTTTCCTTTGAAAAGACTGACTTCAAAAAGTTCCGGGGTCATCCAAAAACCACCATCGTCACAACGCTGAACCGAGATATACAAAGATCCCATTTTTTCTTTGGAGAATTTACAATCAAGGAAGATCTGCAACGAATCGAGAGGACAGAGAAGGCTGGCAAATTATTAGCGAAGACAATGACACTGATGACGAGATAACAGGTTAATTCATGACCTCAAATCGAAACAATTTTGATGATGATGATTAGCAGGGAACAATTAAACATTCAAATTTTAAAATAACTGAAAAAATCAATGATGTTAAAAGTTTTTCATGTATATTATACCAACTTGATAATCATTACTTCACGACAGGATTATCAAAGGCATACGATGGCGGGGTGGGAGGAGTAGGTAACGGCATACAACGGTGGCTGCTCCAGTTACTGCTACACAGTAGCTACTTATTGAAGACATTGCATCCTGAGAAAGACAATATTCGGAAAATGAAAATTTGGACCTGGTCTGAACAGTAACATCAGAAAAAACAAACACCAGCTGATATATTTAGAGACAGAATGCAAACATTATGGAAACGGATTTGGAGGAATAATGTACATCGATGTTGGAAAGTATCAGGCCGTGTGTCTGTTCAAGAAAAAAAAATATACGAATGTCAATGGATCCAGAATGCCCAGTTAAGAAACCCATGGAGTTTTACTTTGAAAAGACTGACTTCAGAAAGTTCAGAGGTCATTCAAGAACCACGATAGCCACAACGATGAAACGAGACATTCAAAGAACAAGGCAGAAAGATCCCACTTTTCCTTTGGAGAATTTACAATCAAGGAAGATTTGCAACGAATCCGCAAATTCGCAGAGGACAAAAAGGCTGGCAAGCTATTGTCGAATCAGTCTACAATGTCATTGAAGATGAGAGAACCTGTTAATTCATGACCTCAAATCGAAACAGTTTTGATGATGATGATGATGATGATGATGATGATGATGATGAGGATGATGATTGCATAACAACAAACAGGACAATTTTAGGAAACGAAAGTCTTTGATGAGTAGAGTGCCCTATATTGCTTGTACAGTTAGCAAATCTTAAAACAGTTATTCCAGCGAAACTCATAGAATCGAATATCTTTCACTGTTTACACACTTGCATTTGCTTCTTGCTTTAAAAATCGTATCTAGAAATCGTATCTAGAAATCGTATCTAGAACTTGGTCAACGTTCAATATCAGCTTAAATCCAATCTAAAGAGGAAAAAATATTTTATGTTGTTGGTGAGTGTCAAGGCGAATTTCTTGAACCTGGATAAACTGTTATTGTGTAACCTTATAATGAGCAACTGCCTCGTTTGAATGACGTACGAGAAAAGAAAATCTCTACGCAATAAATTTGATAAGTAATATTAATTCATGGCACCGTTAATCCTCAAGTAACATTTTTTAATTTCAGGATTATAGTTGAAGCAACAAAAAGCAATGTAGCTGGGATGGGAAGTTCTTCTGCATTAGGTGGATTTATAAAAAAAAAAACCCTATAAGACCCTTCGCTGTATTTAACACTTCTTCATTAGTTTGAGGTTCGAATCAATTTAAGTTATTGGAACTTAAGCCTCGTTTAACAACCAAAATCGTTATTCCTCGAATCTGCAGTCGCTCTCTTACAGACGCGCCGTTGCCTCGCTCTGTATTTTTAACAAATACTTTCACGGTAATTGCTCCGAGGAGCTGCTTTCGCTGGTTCCCAGGCCTCATGAATTTAAACATCCTACGAGGCTGGCATCTCGTTCCCACCCCTTCACCGTTGAAACTGTTAGATGTAGACGTCTCTTCTACTCCAATAGCTTCATGTCTCGCACATCTCGCCTGTGGAATTCCCTTCCTTATTCCTGTTTCCCTGACAAATACAATCTCAGCTATTTAAGTGTAAGGTCAATCGACATCTCCAGCTGCCTTGATCTATCCACTTCCCTTCTCCACATCCTTTCACCTTTCATTCCTATCTGCTCTCGCTCCAAATCTTCTGTAACCCCCTTGCCTTGATCGATCCACTATCTTTCTCCATATCCTCTCCTTTACCACTCCTATCTGCTCTTCCTCCAGACCTTCTGTAACCCCTTGCGTGATAGTGGCTTCCAGCCTTGCTTGGGGTGATAAGCTTAAAAAAAAACAACCAAAATCGTTACGAATACACAATTATGTGAAAAATGGCATCAGATAATATGAAGGTAAATCAAATACCTTGATGACTCTAAATTTATATGAATAAAATCCTTTTTCAAAGAGTTGGAATATTTAACAGCATCTCTCAGCACAGACTCTTAAAGTGAAATGTGAATATTTCGAGAGAATACGGTTGCGAGCGAAACTATGTAAAGCTGTCTTTAAAAGATGGTGCAACCACAATCTGTCATGTCTTCGAATTCCTCTACGCTTATGACGGCGAAAAGAGTATTTTAAAGATCTGGTGAAGAAAATGGATGTGGTGAAGAAAAATGGTAGGTTATGGAGCAAGAGAGACCTGGATTACAGGCGTCGTTAGCAAGAATCTGTGAAAGGCGGCGCTTCTCAGAGTAAGACAGACGCAAAAAATAACTTAGCAGAAAATACAGAAAATGATGGCGAAGCGGATGGGTTTGGCGGGACGTGGAGAGAAAATGGCGCGCCAAACAGAGATTTTGAAGAGATATGAAAGAAAAGAAAGACTTCAGGAGAGAGAAAAAAAACACGACATTGACTTGAGTGAACGAGTGACACCCGTAAGAAGTGAAAACGAAAAAGAAAGTGATGTGTTGGGAACATTAAAAAACCAGGAGAAATTTTCAGATATATATTAAAGAAATTTTTATTCATGTTCTTTCATTTTTTCGTTCCTTTTTCAACTCAGTTCTCTTAAACTGCTTTTATCCTATTTATTCATTCAGACTTTCTTTTTCTATATTGTTGACTTCATGTCGACTCTCTTCTATAACCTTATTTAAAATAATATTTTTCTATTCTTTTTCCTTTCCTTTAAAGATTTCCGCATTTTTCAAACGCTTACTCTTAAATATATTTAGTTATTTCCTTTTCTTCTTTTTCAATCTATTTCTTTCTTTTTCATGACTTCGTTATTTTTCAGTTTTCTTTCTTTCTTTTTCTTTCTTTCTTTCTTTCTTTCTTAATTATATTTCAGTGTTCTTTCTGTCTTTCATTCATAATAGCTTTTCAGATTTCTTTTTATCTTTCTTCTTCATTTCTTTTTCCATTAGTCATTATTAGATTCCTTTCTATCTTTCTTTGTTTTGTTTTTTCGAGTGTGTGTGTTTTTTTTTTTTTTTTGTTTTTCTTTCTTTCTTGCTGAAATTTTTTCCTTAGTTGATTTTCAGAATTTTTCTTTTTTTCGAGATTGCTGGCTTGATTTTCCTTCTTTTAATTATTCCATTTCTTTAGAAATCTTCCTTCTTTAATTATTCTATTTCTTTAGACTTCTTCAATCCTTCTCTGTTCTTTCTTTCTTGTCTACTTAATCCTTCCTTAGTTATTTTTCAGATCCTTTCTTTCTTTGAATGTTGTTTAGGACTCTTTCTTTTTATCATAGTACTTTTCCTTGATTTTTCAAGATTTATTTTCTTCAAACTTCTTCCTTCCTTCTTTTCCTTCCTTCTTGTTTACTTCCTTCCTTAGTTCTTTTCTTTCTTTCTTTCTTTCTTTTCCTTGTCATTTTTCACTTTCCTTCTTTTCTACTGTCTTTCTTTCTTTCTTTCATTTTCATAGTACTTTTCCTTGTTTATTTAAGATTTATTTTCCTTCTTTCCTTCCTGCCTTCTTTCTCTCCTTCCTTCTTACTTATTTCTTACCTTGGTTATTTTTCAGATACATTTCTTTCTTTCTTTCTTTCTTTCTTTCTTTCTTTTCAGTGTCATTCTTCACTTCTTTCTTTCTTTCTTTTTTTTCTTTCTTTACTTCCTTCTACCTTTCTTTCTTTCTTTCTTTTTCATAGTAATTTTCCTTGATTTTTCAAGATTTATTTTCTTCAAACTTCTTCCTTCCTTCTTTTCCTTCCTTCTTGTTTACTTCCTTCCTTAGTTCTTTTCTTTCTTTCTTTCTTTCTTTTCCTTGTCATTTTTCACTTTCCTTCTTTTCTACTGTCTTTCTTTCTTTCTTTCTTTCTTTTTCATAGTACTTTTCCTTGTTTATTCAAGATTTATTTTCCTTCTTTCCTTCCTGCCTTCTTTCTCTCCTTCCTTCTTACTTATTTCTTACCTTGGTTATTTTTCAGATACATTTCTTTCTTTCTTTCTTTCTTTCTTTCTTTTCAGTGTCATTCTTCACTTCTTTCTTTCTTTCTTTTTTTCTTTCTTTACTTCCTTCTACCTTTCTTTCTTTCTTTCTTTTTCATAGTAATTTTCCTTGATTTTTCAAGATTTATTTTCTTCAAACTTCTTCCTTCCTTCTTTTCCTTCCTTCTTGTTTACTTCCTTCCTTAGTTATTTTTCAGATACATTTCTTTTCTTTCTTTGTCATTCTTCACTTTCCTTCTTTTCTTCTCTCCTTTCTTTTTCATAGTACTTTTCCTCGTTTTTTCAAGATTTATTTTCTTCAGATTCCTTCCTTCCTTCCTTCCTTATTTCCTTCCTGCCTTCTTTCTTTCCTTCCTTCTTGCTTACTTCTTACCTTGGTTATTTTTCAGATACATTTCTTTCTTTCTTTATTTCTTTCATTCTTTCTTTCTTTCTTTCTTTGCTTCCTTCTTCCTTTCTTTCTTTCTTTGCTTCCTTCTTCCTTTCTTTCTTTCTTTCTTTTCCCTGTCATTCTTCATTTCTTTCTTTCTATCTTCTTCCTTTCTTTCTTCCTTTCTTTCTTTTTCATATTACTTTTCCTTGATTTTTTCAAGATTTATTGTCTTCAAGCTTCTTCCTTCCTTCCTATCATCTTTGTTCCCTTCCTTCTTTCTTGTTTACTTCCTTCCTCATTTATTTTTCACATGCCCTTCTATTTATTCGCTTATTTCCTTCCTTCTTTCCAATCCTATTGTATTTTCTTCCTTTCAGGTCAGCTTTTATCCTATATCTTGTTAAAATTTACCCCCAAACATCACTTACTTGACGGAAGTTCGAAAACATTTCAGCTTAAACATTTTCATCAGAAGAAAGATGCACATATATATATATATATATATATATATATATATATATATATATATATATTATAATGTTATCATATAGACAAAACCATCCATTTCCGACCCTCACCTGTAGATGTGCAGTTAAAATGCACTGAAACCAAGTTCCATCTTTGTTGTGAGTAAAATGGTTTTGTCTATATGATAAAATTATAATAAATATATATATATATATATATATATATATATATATATATATATATATATACCTTGTGAGATGATGTGCCTAAACTCTTGACCGATGTTTATCAGCGAAAAAATTTCCACAGACCAATCAACATTAAACACCCGGTCCATCCATCTCCAAACTGCTATCAACAACCACTATTGTTTCACTCAGATACTTATATATATTTTTTGTATGTATATTTCTCTTCTCAAACAAATGGAAAAAAGGAAGTGACGTTTCACATCCGGGCTTGCCTACAAGCAGGATTGTTCATAACCATTTTCGACACTCACCCGTCGATGTGCAGTTAAAATGCACTGAAACCAAGTTGCATCTTTGTAGGGAGTAAAATGGTTTTGTCTCTTTGATAAAATTATAATAAATAAATAATTATCGCTCTACAACCTGTATCGAGCTCTTTTTTGAATTAACGCTGCGAACGTTGGAATTTATATATTACTTTCGTTCTCATCGCATCGGATATATATATATATATATATATATATTTTTTTTTTTTTCATCAGAAGAAAGATGTCTATATTAGTAAAAAGGAAAAAAAGTGTCCAATTGGGAAAAGACTTCATTTCATATTCTTCACTTAACATTGTCATTTTTTATTGCATTTTAACTTTTGAAATGTCCTTCTTTTTTTTATTTTGCGAATTTCCTTCCGCCATTCTTTCATTCTACCAATGCTTTTGGTTTGCCACCCCCACTCTCTTGAAGCATTAACATTTACTTCGAGACTTCTGCGAGTCTGTCAAAAAAAAAAGAGTTGTGGCTGATATCAGCCGATAAGATTTGGTAATATGCCATATTTGCAACTGGCTTTCTTATTACTAATACAGATAAATATAGGATTTGTTGACAGACACACCGAAACACACACACACACACACACACACACACACACACACACACACACACACAGATACACATACACACACACACAAATAAAAACACACACGCGCACACACACACATTCACTCACGCAAACGCAAACACAAACACAAACACACACGCACACACACACTCACACACACACACACTCACTCTCACACACACACACACACACACATTCAGTGTCTGTGTGTGTACGTGTGTGTTTGTGTTTGTTTGTGTTTGTGTGTGTGTGTGCGCGTGCGCGTGTGTGTGTAAAGAGGGAGAGAGAGAGAGAGAGGAGATTGGGGGGGAGAGAGAGAATTGATAAAATTATTAGACTGACCGGCCTCACTGATAATGTGACTGACTCATTTGCAAAGATCCGTCATGTACTAACAACTTTAGCCTTTGGAGTACTAAAGTGTGAATTTGTACCTATTCTTAAACTACAGATAAGATTAATCTTGGTGTTCCGGTCTACTGTCTCTGTTCCCCATCACTCCCTCTCTCTCCCCATCCCTCTTTTAAATATTTCTTTATGTTTTAGGTGATGATAACAACAAAAACGGAGGCTGAGACCATATCGCAGGTGAAGGATTCTTGCGTTCATCATCTTATTTAGCGAATGCTGAGATTTGCTTCTCCATCCTTCTTCGGCAAAAGGAGAAAGTTTTAAAATTCACAAACCACCTGTTTTTATCATTAACCCTATTAACATGGACTAGGAATACACTGGTGGTCTCAAAATCCACTCACATACCAAAACTATATGTATATATATATATATGTGTGTGTGTGTGTGTGTGTGTGTGTGTGTGTGTGTGTGCAGGTATGCAGAAAAATAGGAAAGAACACCTTAGGTAAATAATCCGAAGTTTTTAGTATTTTTGCTTTTAATTTTAAAAAGACATTCCTCCATACAGAAGTAGAGCTTATATTATAATATTTAAAAAAAAATATGATTCATTCGCTACATAAGAGTTCTCATGTTTCAAAAGCGAGAGCCGAGACCCTCGATATAATTTTTGAATTTAACTTGAATTAAGGTGTCTGGTCTCGCTTCCTCGTCAAGCGAGAATTTGACGAGGAAGCGGGACCAGAGACCTTAATTCAACTTAATTTAAAAAATTATATTGAGGGTCTCGGCTCTCGCTTTTGAAACATGAGAACTCTTACGTAGCGAAGGAATCATATTTTAAAAAAATATTATAATATATACATATATATATATATATATATATATATATATATATATATATATATATATATATATAGGTAACTATACTCGTGTCGAAAAACCTTCGAATTCTTGATTTACCAATAGTTAAATCAATCTCGAAGGGAAAAAGGTTTTAAAAAAGAAAGAGCCAGGAACATGAAAATCTGTCGAAAATAATCGCACAGATACAGGTTCAAAGCCCAAAGAAAGAAAACCGATACGAGTAAACAACGAACTAAAGAACTCAATACAAACGTAGAGCAGACATAGTCGACTGTATATATATATATATATATATATATATATATATATATATATATATATATATATATATATTAATGTATGTTTCATTAAATAATATAGAAAAGGTTTGTCTATTTATTTTAAGTAAGTTCCTTTTGTATTGTCTGATAAGCTTAATCACATTATCGTTGAAAAAACGAAAGGAAAACACCATATTGACACATGTTTGAAACCAATCTAAGATTTCCGCTTACATAAGCCATTATCGAAGATGGCAATTTTAATAAATCAAATAACACATATACGAAACCACAATAATGGCCCACCCTTGCGCTTTGAATACGCTCAAATAACGACAAACTCTTATTTACGAGCCAAGGATGGGAAAAACGCGTCGTAGCTCGTGACGTCACACATGACCACGCGAGAGTGAAAACGAGATGTATTAAGTATGGGAAGCCATTGGTATAAACCAATGGCTTCTGCTATAGATTATAGGCATTTAAGAATGTTTGTGGAGATTTCATAGTTTATTTTGTTCAGGTTAGGTTTCAACTGTTTTATGTATATAGCTTCAAGATCCGACCAAAAAAATGATGGTAAATCATATACGAGACTAAATCTGGTATATCCATCTTAACTATACGGAATGATTCTTCCCCACTCCCTGTTAGCGATTTGCAAAAAACTAACATAGTGTACAAATTCAAGTGCCCTTTGGGAGAATGTATCTCCAATGGATTAAATAATATTTATTTTGGCCACACCACAAACTCGCTTTCAAGACGCTTAACTCTACATTTAACTGACAACTCTAAAATTTTTAGACATTTAAAACAACATGCCTGACCGCGTACTCAATTCCGTTGACAACACAATTATACTTAAACATGAAAATAATAAACAAAAATTAAAAATCCCTGAAGCTGTACAGATTGCATCGTTCGCTTCGGCCGGAAAAGGGTGTAATTTTTGGCGACGATATCCCAATTTACTACCGGTGTGTAGTCAATAATAATTTTAATAACATATATATCTTAGGTCTGTCTAAACACGTCGATCACTGTTATGTTTACACCTTAAAGTGAATTTAGTAAATATTTATTTGCTTACCTGTGTATACAGGTTAGCGTTTGTATATACGAATGCTAATATCTAGTTATTTGATTTACCCACCTCTATACATATACATACATACATATATATATATATATATATATATATATATATATATATATATATATATATATATATATATGTGTGTGTGTGTGTGCGTGTGTGTGTGTACGTGTGAGTGTGTGTAACGCCTAGAGACAAAACTAGCATTGAACCTGGAAATCGGCCAAATTTTATAAAAAACATTTACAAAACATTTACATAGTTCTCCATTTTGAAATGTCTTAACTCTGACTTGTCATAAACAATTTACAATATCTATCATAGGCAACCGCGTATTCTCTTCCGATATGTCTGCCTGCCGTTAGTTGTAGGAGACAGAGGTTAATCAATTTTATTCGATATTATTTTTCATATACTCCATCTTCTAGTATATGTTGTAAGTTGTTTATCAAATTTGCTCAAGGCTTTAGGATCCCGACTGACTGGCTTGCTCGTAGTAGTCTTATAATTAAGGTTTTATTGGAAACCCTTCATTAGCGTCTAGTCCACCGATCGCTCCAATATTAGAATCTGAATACGTGATATACTGTTTGTCTATAGATGTTCATAGCATAAGAATTCGCGATCGCAAGAAACCTGTGCCCCATCGGGGTCGTAGGGGAACCCCTTGTACTGCAGCCACAATGGAAGTGGTATTTCTTGGGCAAGATAGCCTAACGTAGCACAACCCTCTCCAGGTCGGATTTATTTTTCCTATACAGGTTGCCACCCAAGTACATAGCACCCAGTCTGTTCTGCTATTTATCCTAGCCGGGTGGGGGGAGTCTTGAAGAAAAGGATTCATACCCTTCCCAATAACCTTGGGTAAGGTATGAATATTTTTCTTACGGGATAATACCCTTGGGAACGGTATAGATGTGACTGGAATTCGAACTCGGCTCTCCGATTCCTCAATCCGAGCCGTTTTCCATTTCTACACCGTGTCTCCAGAGCATAAGGATTACCATCGTTAATAGTGGAATTGGCATGACGAGTTCAAATTCTGACCGAATCTGTTTCATTAGGCAAGAATTCACCTACTTTCAGTTATTCGTTAAACAACAAAGGCAGCTGGAAATTGGTTGGCAGCCAGTCTAGATGGAAAAATCTTAATCTAATCGTGATTGGTGATTTTTTTAAAAAATTCAAAATTATTAGGAACTTTTAAACACTGGGAATCGGTTGATTTTCTTCACGCCATACAAGATTCAAGAATCCTTCTATGTAGAAGTGCATGAGATGAACGTAACATGGACAAGTAGGGAATGAAGACGGCGAGATAATGGCGGAGTTTCAAAGATTGAATTGTTCTAGGGAGATAACTGGCGCTTCTAATTCAAGGTATACAGAGGCAATGATACCCGTCCCTAGAATTGAAGAGTTTAAGATTGAATTGTTCTGGGAAAATAACTAGCGTTTCTTACTAAAGGTATAAAGAGGGAATTATGGCGATTTAATCATGTAGACATTTTATTGGTCATAAAAGTCTGAACTAGTGACACTAAAGAATGGAGTTGTTCGGAACACTGGCATGGGACGAGTGATAGGATTGCATCTTTGCATCAGGGGGTAGAGCTGTAGGGTAAGAAATCATGTTTTTTGTACTCTTCCAATGCCAGAGAGTGAAGATTAGGCAGCTTCTGTCCATTTAAGGCAGCAATACTCCATTTTTGGACTGGTCTGGCTCTTGTAAAGATGAAAAATGACACAAGGATTCAGGTACACTCTGGAGCTGTAAAAGAAGCCGGTCATTTTCCAGTATCTTTCGGTATAGATCGTATATATGAGTTCCACGGTTTCGGATGAGGTTGAAACCGAAATGACGTTCAAAGTAAAGAGACTTATTGAGAGTGAAGCCGTTCATCTGAACGGGAATATATTCAGAACCTTCTCGGTGATAATTAGAAAAGAATCATTTGATGACATACTTCACAGATCTGACATTACAGAAACCATAGTCTAGTCTATACGTATTTATATTTTACTAAAATATTTTTGTTTCATATCCATTCAGTATGAGGGATATCATGACTCTCCACGATTTCCTACTTTTGTAGCTCTAATTAATATTTGTCTCCTTACTATCCATCTCATTCCCTGTTCTGACATCCATTTACTCTTTAGCTGGATTAGCCACTCTTTCTCTCCACCCCACGCGTGCGGGTGGTGCAAAGAATTGTGGGTTGGAATGAGAAATTGGAGAACCAAATTCAAATTCCAGTCGCCTTCATTGCATTCACTTCCGTTCGCGATCGTTACATACTCTTTTAGGAAAGGCATGAACCTATCTCCTCATCGTTGTCTGTTCCTCTTGCTGACAGTCATAAATTTTGTATTCTTGCAATTAGTGTTTAGTCTTTTCTAGTTTAATCTTACAGCTTTGTTTTGGAGTTCTTGCAGTTTTTTTTCTGCATCTGCTATCAACATGTTGTCATCTTAACAGCTCGTAAAAATATGGTAATATTTGAAAATGGCGCTGCTGTTGAAGAAAACCCATGAATATAATTCTGCAGAAGTTGGTGATATGTATACATGTTCTGGTTGTTCATCGATAGTAATGAAGGCGGCGTAAGCAAGTGCTGTCGTGGAGCTGCTGACAAGATATCTCGCGCGAAATACCTTCGTCTTGGGTCTTCATAATCTGGTATCGAGACTGATCAAGATAAACTGGAGACAATGATAAAAGCAGCAAAATCAATTATTATCTTGGATCTCGTGAGAAATAACTTTGACGTGGGGGTTCTTAAACTTAATAAGATCAGGGCAATTTGTGATAATGGCATTGCAAACAAAGTTTATTCTCGGAGCTGCTGATGAGATATTTTCGCAGAATTATTTTTGTCCCGTTGTTTCTTACGCTAGCAGCCAACCCGATAGCGGTTCAAAAGAAAGTTTTATTGGTGATGAGTGGCAGTGAAAGAACGAATATCCTGAAGAAACAGATGAAACATTTCGTTTGCAGAACAGGGATTAGCGGAGATAACAAAAACGGGATACGGCAAATAGAAGACATAATGAAAATATTTCTTTTCCACAATGTTAGGGAAATCCTTGGGGTGTGTTTATTTTATTTTATTCATCTCTTTATCGCTTCCGTAGGCAGACATTTGAGAATATTATTTTGATAATAATCATGCCTGAATATAGTTGGATAATCTCTTTTTCTTATGAGGTGTTATCAAGATGACATGCTGTTGATAGCAGGTACAGAAAAGAAACTGCAAGAACTCCAAAACATAGTTATAAAAGAAAGATGGAAGAAAGGACTAAGCACCAATTGTAAGAAAACAGAATTTATGACCGTCAGCAAGAGAAAGAGTCACGACGATAATCATGGATGAAATGCAATAGAAGCTTTTCTTAAAGATGCTCAGTAGGTGCAAGCATGTGTTAGAAATGCTTTGCGAAGTTGAAAGAATTAGTTATTGAGTAGAAGAAGAGCACACATTGCTATTAATCTGGAAATACATTGGAAGGCGCCATTCTACTTCATTGTATTGAAAAAGAGGCAAAAAATAAAAAAGAAGGGACCAAGAAGAAATATTTGCGCAACCTTTGACCTAGCATTTCGACTTCATATTAGCGTACAGCAAAAGTTATTCTGTTACATAACTTCAAAACTTATCTTAAAAAACAAAACTAAATCTCCATTATCTCCGAAATGATTATTATTATTATTATTATTATTATTATTATTATTATTATTATTATTTGTGAATGATATGTATGTAGCACTATAATGCTGACAATGAATATATTTCCAAATCTTATCAGGTGGATCTTTTTATTTCTTCGGTATAAATAATGGACAGCCATACACTAAATGGTCAACATTTACTCCATATAATCTGCATACTGAATTGCACCATTTTTATTATACTTGCCTGGTCATTACTAGAAAATAGGTCTTGCTCCTCTGTAGCCAGTATACATGTCTCTGTTTCTACTTTTAACCCTGCACTTTTCAGCTTTCTTTTTATGAATTTCGGAAGTGTTACTTCTGAATGCACATTGGTAATGTAGCTTTCCTATACCAAGTGTTTATTAAATTTCCTAATTATTATTGTTGAAACAACTAAAATGTGAAATTAAGTTTAGATATTATAATGGCTGACATATTATATCGAGAATGAGAATTTTAAGGCATTATTTTGAATTTGGTATAAAGATTCTAAATCTGATCGCAGATTTTGGGAAGCGTAAAGAACATTCTATGGTAAAACTGCTCCAAACTCTTGTAAGCGTTTGAAAACGCGACATTCAAATAATGCATAAAAGTACCTAACATCATATATTTCGATCAATGATGTTTTACACGAGTCTAGAGGAGAAAATGCACTTGTAGCAGTCAGAAGAGATGAGAAGAACGAGGATGATGGAAAAAAAATTAATGCAGAACATTATGTAAGGTTACAAACTCTGGAGAAATTCCTTATGTATTCTCAGAACGTCTCCATTGTACGCTCCGGCCTTCTTCAGGTGACTGGAATTTCGAACGAACCCTTTATTTCGTCCACCGGTGTAGATTTTTCTAGTTTCACTCTTCAAGTCATTATGTTTATAAGTTCCAACAATTCATACACAGATGTCCTCAAGGACATATGTCCCAATGGATAAAGACTTTGGCTCGATGTAGTGACTAGACCCAAAGAATTGTGAGTTCAATTCCAGTCCACAGTAGTGGTGAACTAAAACTTGGAGAGTTAAGCTGAAGGGAAATAACTGGGACATCCGGAAGAGGCATGGCACGTGAAATTAGGACAATCTACTCCGGTGGACGACATAAATGGTTCGGTTTGAAGTTCCAATCACCTGAAGAAGGTCGGAGAGTACAACGGCCGAAACGTTTTAAATATGGCAATGAAGATGAGGATAACAGTCAGAAAAATATAAATAATGTAAATAATTACAGTCTCTTCTTTGGATTTTGTCGAGAATCTCGAGATATGTAGGCGGAGCACCAGACCAAATATGACAACAAAATTTATTGCATGGACGAATGGTGTTAAGTTAAATATTATTTCGTGTCTCGATGAGACTCTATGTCGCCATGGCTGGATTATTGTTTGAACTTTAAAAAAAGATCTCTGGACACCCGACCATGTCTTTGCTTTATTAATTCCGTTCATTGAACGCAGAACATGCCAGCAACTAGGCAACATGCCAAACTGGTCAAACAAGTGAAAGGCAAATCTCTAGTACTGAACGGGATATTTACTCTAGCACATCATATTTCAGGAAATCAATCCAGGCACATGTTAATATTTCCAATCAGTTAAGCTCAGAAGCTTAGATTGGCATAACATCACGGCAGTTATTATCTCTATCTATAAAAGGCAGGATGTGTGTGTGTGTGTGTGTGTGTGTGTGTGTGTGTGTGTGTGTGTGTGTTTGTGTTTGTGTGCGTGTGTGTGTGTGTTTGTGTAACGAATGCACGGCCGCAATTTTCGACGGATTTGGACCAAAATTTACACGCACATGCTGCAAGTTAGTAGACAGGCCAAGACCGACGTTGCATTTCCCAACTCCCATTGATAATGGAAATAATCGATTTTTTCATGCTTCTACGGTAGTTTTCATGTAGTTTGCGTCCATTTTCTACAGGCCAGAGTGAGAGCCTATAGCTGTCTGCCACGAATAGGCAGGACGATTCTATTAGGTTTTTCCAGTTACGATTCCTTTTTTAAAGCTGATCGTTTTGTGTTCATTTTGTTTAGTTCTTTTTTCGTAACAGATTTAATGTTTAGTATAGAGCTTAGAAAAAAATCCCAGTGTGAGATAGGCAAGAAGTAAGGAATGTAGCAACATCAGCACGTCAAAGGGCACTCCTTTAAAGGCAAGGAAGGGCAAAAATATTTTAAGTCAAGTGATAGCGATTGCTGCATGAGTCGTACGATTTGTCATCACCTAACTTTAAACATTAACTATGAAATTTAAGGAAAAAATTAAATAGATATAAATATTAATATGTGTAAATATTTGTAAATGTATGTGTAAGTATTTATATATTAATATGCATAGGTACCTGTGTATATCGATACATATGTATGTGCCTATGTGTGTAATTGCACATGTAAATGAACGTATGTATATGTGAGATTTACATAAGTGTATGTGTGGTATATATATATGAAAAAACAAAATCTTTAATATATTATAGATATTACTCCATCTTAATTTGAAACCTAAACTTTAAGTAAGAAAGATTACCCATCTAAAATATTTACAAATTGCATTCATGAATTAGTTTCAAACTGATAAAGATGTTACCATAACAGCCATTTACAATATTAAAAGATTGCTATCAATAAATGATATAATTTAAATAAATTTTTTAATGTATTTTCTATGAATGTGTTTTTAAATATAGTATTTAACTCACATTAAATCCCTAATTTATTTGTAAAAGAGTTAAATATTTAAATTGCTAGCAAGCATCAAATTAATTTCTTCGTGGAATTTTTAAAACTTTTAAATTACTATCAAAAGTTAAAATCTGCTTTTTACATAAATTGCTAAAACTATACCACCCCTCTTCTTCCACCGTAAAACCTAATTACAGCTTCTTTCTCTTTAATCCCCCCTTCTTTGTTTTTCTTTTTCTCTCTTCTCTCCTTCCCTTTCAATATATCACTTTCGTTAATTTAAATAGGTCAATGTCTGGTCCCTCCTTCCTCAATACTAAGTATGATAGAAAGAAATATTAAAATAAACCCTCTCTAAACTCGACCATGTCTCTCACACCACTCCTCGCTACCCTCTGTGTTGATTTACATAAACTTAATACTACCCGTCAAAAGTGTGAATTTTCATTCCATTTTTCGTTTCACCTTTTAGAAGTGATGTCTGATGATCCAGCGACCTTTAAAAGGGCTCTGGTGAAATAAATTCTTACAATGGAGCCTTAAAGTGGTCTGTTTTTCTTTAAATTATATATATATATATATATATATATATATATATATATATATATATATATATATATATATATATATAGTGGCCATAAAGTTCGTGTGCACTTTTAAAAAATTGTAAGTTTATTTGTATTTACGATAGAAATAATTTTT
>OZ038508.1:13791183-13796183 GCA_964036315.1 Acanthosepion esculentum | reverse complement strand
AAATCCAATGATATTTTGAAGGTTTGAAGTCTCAAAACATATTACATGTAAAATACCTTGTTTTGTTGAATCATAGTTACTGGAGTTAGATTAAACAATTAATAAAAGTCGTATGTAGAGTAAGAATCTTTTTTACTCAGCTAATTATAAGGAACTAAAGAAACAATAGTCTAAATGTGAAATGGCCAGAGAAAAGACGGTTGTTCTGTGCTTAGACTCATTGTCGTTTAAACTCATAATAAATTATTTTTATGGTCGCTCTCTCTTGTCTAGCTGAACAAAGAAATCAACATTTAATCTTAGCTGTTGTTTCTTTACATAAATTAGCGTCAAACACATTTTTTCTGATTTCAGAATTATTTCCTAAGACTTTTATACACCGTATTTCGAGAGACTGATTTCAAATGACATAAAGAGTGGATTAAACGTCGAAGGCAATTCTAACACTTCTCTAATGTAAGAAAATGTTGCTATTAAGGTTTGCATCAGCCACACGCATTTCACTTTTCCACTTTTTTATTATTTTTCTTATAAAAACTCACAGACACGTGCATATACCGAGTGTAACAGCAAAATTGTCTAAATCATGTAACAGCATGGGATAATTTTTCATCCTACAAAATGTTTAATATCTTTTTTTTCTTTTCTTTTTAAGCTTATCACCCCAAGCAAGGCTGGAAGCCACTAGCACGCAAGGGGTTACAGAAGGTTTGGAGGAAGAGCAGATAGGAGTGGTAAAGGAGAGGATGTGGATAAAGATAGTGGATCGATCAAGGCAAGGGGTTTACAGAAGATTTGGAGCGAGAGCAGATAGGAATGAAAGGTGAAAGGATGTGGAGAAGGGAAGTGGATAGATCAAGGCAGCTGGAGATGTCGATTGACGTTACACTTAAGTAGTTGGAGATTGAATTTGTCAGGGAAACAGGAATACGGAAGGGAGTTCCACAGGCGAGATGTGCGAGACATGAAGCTATTGGAGTAGAAGAGACGTCTACATCTAACAGTTTCAACGGTGAAGGGGTGGGAACGAGATGACAGCTTCGTAGGACGTTTAAATTCATGAGGCCTAGGAACCAGCGAAAGCAGTTCATCGGAGCAATTACCGTGAAAGTATTTGTAAAAAAGACAGAGCAAGGCAACGTCGCGTCTGTGAGAGAGCGACTGCAGACGAGATGACAGATCAGGGCCAATTACATTGCATATCCGTCTCTGGATGTTATCAAGAACCCTGAGGCAAACAGCAGGGGCTCCAGACCATATATGGCAGCAATACTCCATGCAAGGTCGAATGGTCGATTTATAGATTTGGAGGATCGATTCCGGGGAAAAATACTAAACTAATTGAGATTCTTTTTTTTCAGGTTTTCAGGTAATATATTTAGCCATCTTGATAGCATTTGTCGTAAGAATAACAGAAAAACCCTTTGTTATTCAGCTAGAAAGAAAACAGGTTAAAATCATTTTGTGTCAGCCCCCGTATGTCTTCTCAACTGAGCAATAGTGAGAGGAAAAGGATCATTCAGGCCTTCAGTAATGATACCAACATTCATAGTCTGTCTTCCATCCTCAAAGTCTATTCAAGAATAATCAAAATAACGGTGAATAATTTTAAAAAAGAGGGAACAGTAGAGAGGAAAACAGGATCAAGAGGTCACAACAGCAAATGGGGTCATCATTTCAACTTAGAGCTAAGGACATTCTTATTGTTCAAAGTAGAGCCCAATAGTGTTACAAAAACCTCGGAGAATTCCAGTAAGATATCTTTAATCATTTCTAAGATACAACAGTTGAAAGCTTTATCTAACAATTGTACAATTTTGCTGTAAGCCTGGCGCCTCCGAGTGTCGACTTCAATGCTCCCTTTTATATTTATGTTTATATATATATATATATATATATATATATATATATATATATTTATGGGTAACTATACTCGTGTTGAAAAACCTTCAAATTCTTGATTTAACAATAGCCAAATCAATCTCGAAGGGAAAAAAGGTTTTAAAAAAGAAAGACCCAGGAACATGAAAGTCTGTCGAAAATAATCGCACAGATCTAGGTTCAAGGCTCAAAGAAAAAACACCGATACGAGTAAACAACTAACTAAAGAGCTCGATACAAACGTAGAGCAAACCTCGTCAAACCTTATGAGCCAGACAAACCTTCCAAGGTTTCACTTCGGCAGACCTATATATATATATATATATATATATATATATATATATATATATATATATATATATATATACCTTGTGTAACAGCAAAATTGCTCAAATCGTGTAACGGTATGAGATAATAGTTCATCCCACAAAATGTTTAATATCAAAAAAACAAAAACACTAAACTAATTGAGATTCTTTTTTTTTTATGTTTTCAGGTAATACATTTAGCCATCTTGATAGCATTTGTCGTAAGAATAACAGAAAAAAAACTTTGAGTTATGCAGCTACAAAGAGAATAGATTAAAATCGTTTTGTGCAATCCGCACTCTCTTTTCAACTGAGCAGTGGAAGAAAACGTTCAGGCCTTTCATCAATGGTACCAACATCTGGCTTCCATCTTCAAAGCCCATTCATGAATCATCAAGAGAACAGTGAATAAGATCTAAAATAGGTAACAGTAGAGGGGAAAACTGGATTATGAGGTCTCAACAAGAAGAGTAATCAGCATTTCAACTTCGATCTAAAGAGATCAATTAGAAAAGATCCAACTCAACCCATAAGACGTTTGGCACGTAGGAGAGGAGTTCAGCTATGGCAGTCGACAGAGCATTGAAAACTGCCATGAAAATGAAATCGTACGTGAAAAGTGTCAGGCAATTTATTACTCCAGGACAGAAATTTAGAAGGTTAGAAAGGGTGAAGATCATCTAAAGCTAGTAATGATTAATTAATGATGAACGTCATTTTCGTTTATGATGGAATTCATCACTATTCTTCTGTCAAGCTTGGAGAGTAATTATACATTCTTATTGCTCAAAGTAGAGTCCAATAGAGAACGGGTTAAAATCGTCTTGTGTCTGCTCCATTTTGCCTTCCCAACTGAGCAATGGTGAGAGGAAAGAGATCATTCATGCCTTCAGTAATGTTACCAACATTAATACTCTGGATTCCATCTTCAATGTCCATTCAATAACCACCAAGAGAAAGGTGAATAAGTTTAAGAGAGAGGGAACAGTAGAGAGGAAAACGGGATCAGGATGTCACAACAAGAAGAGGGATCATCATTTTAACTTAGAGCTAAATACATTCTTATTGCTGAAAGTAGAGTCCAATAGTGCTATAAAACTTCGGAGAAGTCCATTAAGATATCTTTAATCATTTCTACGATACAGTTGTTCAAAGCTTAATCTAACTATTGAACATTTTTGCTGTTACATGATTTGAATTTTTTTTTTCTTTTACTCCCGGTATATATACATGAGTGTGTGTGTGTGTGTGTATTATGTATATGATTAGCGTATATATTATTTACATCTATGTTTGTATGTAATAATTAGAAACTGATATTGATTTTCCATGTAAATAACAACTTTTAAATTCTTTTTCTGCCCAAGTCTTTTTTAGTATTCAAACTCTTTTTGATATCGTAGACATTGAAAAAAAGAGAAAAATACGAGAAATAAAAATGTAAAATTTTGGTTGGTGGAAATTTGTCACGGACGTTTAAAAATTTGTTGTTTTGTTTTCTTAAAAGCATGTCGCAATCTCAATCTGACCGGATAATTTTTAATGTATTTTTTTAAATTTAATTTATTGCATTTGGCATAATTTGAGAAAATGTTTTATTTTTTATTTTTTTTGACTAAAGGATAAATTTAAAATCAACTAAATCGATCGTCAATGCATAAAATCTAAAAAGAATTTTTTTTTCCAATACTCATATATATATATATATATATATATATATATATATATATATATATAAGTATTGGAATATATGTATATGTATATGTATATATATATATATATATATATATATATATATATATATATATATAAGTATTGGAATATATATATATATATATATATATATATATATATATATATATATATATATATATATATATATATATATATATATATTCCAATACTTATATATATATATATATATATATATATATATATATATATATATATATATATATATATATATCAGTACTGGAATATATATATATATATATATATATATGTATATATAAATAAAAAGGAAAGAACAGTAAGATATAAAATCCGGTGTTCTTATAGATATTTTTATTTTTACACAATAGTGCTCTATGTAAATTTAAATTTACAGAGCATTAATATTATAAATTAATAGATTTAAAATATGGTTTTACCGCTACACAGTGATGACCATGTTTCAGAAATGGAAGCTAAAGCCCCTGAATTTAATTTTGTTATTAAACCAAAGACATTAGTTCCATTTCCTCATCAAGCGAATTTTGGAGTAACTTACTTTTTAAAATTTACGGTTGTTAACGGCACAGGAAAGATTCATAGTTTGAGGGTTTCCAAGGTTACCGATAAATCCATTCATCTAGACAAGGGGTGGTAGAGGGTTCAATTTTTAATTTTCGTTGTCTCAGTTAATAGTTACATTTGAAAGCGGGGTTATGTTTAGGGATGGGTAGGGATGTATCTTTTAACGAATTCTGACATCCGCTAAATTCATGTCATCTGGGTTTATTTCTAACGGCAAAAATTCTTATGGTATTATTTCTATTTGTATATTTAAAGATTTTGAGGGACTGTTTAGGTTAGAATATGTTTTATCCACCTTTCTAAAAAGTTATTTTTAATATTTAATATACTATACTACTCCAAAATTCGCTTGATGAGGAAATGGAACTAATGTCTTTGGTTTAATAACAAAATTAAATTCAGGGGCTTTAGCTTCCATTTCTGAAACATGGTCATCACTGTGTAGCGGTAAAACCATATTTTAAATCTATTAATTTATAATATATATATATATATATATATATATATATATATATA
>OZ038508.1:13783683-13786183 GCA_964036315.1 Acanthosepion esculentum | reverse complement strand
GGAGTGACAGTAAATACAGTTCAGAGTCAGACAGTCAGAGACAGAGTCAGACGATTACTGTAAGACATTGGAATAGTGATACTTGTCGAGACAACATAGTTCACTCTAACCAAATCTGATAGTCATTACTAATACTTCTACTTCTACTTTGTATTATATTTCTGTTTGTAATATATCTGTGTTATTCCATACCTGTGTTCGAGTTATTCTTCATTGGTTCTAACCTTGGACCATCACCGGGGTACAAGGAATTTGGACCATAACAGAACCCATATGAATATAAAAGTGGAAAATGAAGACAGCACTCGACAGTGACAATCTGTTTCAGGCTTGAAAGCAATCGTCAGGCCTAACGACTGCGTTTAAGCAGGCAAAAAAACTCCCACCTGCGTGTGTTCACTCCAGTATTCACTTTTATATAAAGAGTGAACCCAAAGTATGTGGACAGTAAATGATAATATTTATGATAATATTTATTTTAAGTTTACATCAAAATTTTGATAAACCTTAAGAAATCGGGCTAACGGCATCAAAATTTTCCCGAATGATGTAACTGGTACATTATTTACATTATTCGGATTATTGTCCTCATCTTTGTCGCCATATTTATTACAACATTCCGGCCTTCTTCAGGTCGTTGAAATGCCGAACGGAACCCTTTATTTCGCTCACTGCCTTAACCCGGTATCTACACTCTTTGGGTCCTGGCACTGGATCTAAGTTTAATACCCGGTTAAGTCAGTGGAGTACTTGGAGAGGGGAATTAACAGGAGATAACTGGTAACTGACATCTGATATCTATTACACATGGCACGTGGAACTAGTACAGTCTACACCAGTAAGCGAAATAAAGGGCTCAGTTCGATATTCCGGAGCGGACAACGGCCGAAATGTAGTAATAAATATGGCGACAAAGATGAGTACAATATTCCGAATAATGTAAATAGTGTACATAATACCTCATCTCAGAAATATAGACAGATACGGAAAGGCCGAAATGTTGTAATAAATATGGCGACAAAGATGAGTACAATATTCCGAATAATGTAAATAGTGTACATAATGCCTCATCTCAGAAATATAGACAGATACTGAAAGGCCGAAACGTTGTAATAAATATGGCGACAAAGATGAGGACAATAGTCCGAATGATTTAAATAGTGTACATACTACCTCATCTCAGAAATATAGACAGATACTGAAAGGCCGAAACGTTGTAATAAATATAGCGACAAAGATGAGGATAATAGTCCCAATAATGTAAATAATGTAGATAATACCTCAACTCAGAAATATAGACAGATATTGAAAGGCCGAAACGTTGTAATAAATATGGCGACAAAGATGAGGACAATAGTCGGAATAATGTAAATAATGTAGATAATACCTCATCTCAGAAATATAGACAGATACTGATGTAAATGCTTTATATAATTTGGGTTTCAACCCATTTTTTTTCTAACGGTTTCAGAATTTTGAGTCTTCCAATACTCAGCCATTTTTTTTTCTATATTTGAATTATTTACCATTATGGCTTCTCTGAACGATCTGAAAAGAAAAAGATTAAATTTAAATTAAGGTAGTCATAAAATTTAATATAACACAAGCACCATAGTTATAATATAACTTTAACACAAACACTATTCAACCTACTTATCACCTTATTTTTGGTTCACCCTGTATATATAAAAATTAAGCAAATTGAATTCTTTTTCGCATATATATATATATATATATATATATATATATATATATATAAAAGATGTAATGAGAACGAAAATAGCATATAAATTCTAACGTTCACAGCATTAATTCAATAGGGGGCTCGATACCGATAGTACAGCAATAATTGTTTATTATAAATTTATCATATAGTCAAAAACATTTTACTCACTACCAAACTCCTATCAACAAGCAACAGGCACTATTGTTTCATTCTCTCACCATTTTGCTTTATGCATATTTTCTTTCGCAAACAAATGGAAAAAAGGAAGTGTCTTTCACATACGGTTTGCCTATAGGAATTCAATCATTTTTGGTTCTCACTAGTCGAGGTGAAATTGAAATGCACGGAAACGAAGTTCCATCTTTGTAGTGACTAAACTATATTTGTCTATATGAAAAAAATATATATATATAGATAGATAGATACATAGATAGATATGTGTGTATGTGTGTGTGTGTATGTGTGTGTGTGTGTGTGTGTGTGTGTGTGTGTGTGTGTGTGTGTGTGTGTGTGTGTGTGTGTGTGTGAATCGTTTTGGGCTGTGTAGATAATTTGGGTGTGGAGCACTTTAATTAGTAGGTAGGTGTTTGCATTTGGTCTTTCTTTCTTTATTCTTTCCTTGTTCGGGATTTTTTCTTGTCTATCATTTTAGGTCTTCTGGCAAATGGTCTGTTGGTCACAGCAACATAGTTGATTTTCCATAAAAGAACAGACACAGACTCACACACACACACACACACACATACACATATACATATATATATATATATATAT
>OZ038508.1:13736183-13778683 GCA_964036315.1 Acanthosepion esculentum | reverse complement strand
GCGGAGTATTGTTTTAAATTTATTTTCAATGTCAGTCCTCCTCTGGTTGACGCCTTGATAATGAGAATTGGTTTGTGTTAGCGATTGGTGGGGGCGTAAGATATCTTACCCCGGGTGAAGCGGTCTGTGGTTAAGGTTTATTTATGGCCAGAATGTTGTTGTTTAATATCAGTTCCTACTATGGGGTGTTTATTATACAGGCCCCGACTATTTTTTAATAAATAATATTACTAGGATCCACCCGGATTATATACCAACGGATTGATTACCTGCACTATACATACATACATATATATATATATATATATATATATATATATATATATATATATATATATATATAGAGTGAGAGAGAGAGAGAGAGATAGATAGATAGAGATACGATGAACGAATATATTACATTCCAACGTTCGTAGCATTAAATTTCAAAGCGGTCTCAATACATAATAGAACAACATTATTTACACAAATCTTTTTATTTTTTATGAAAATTGACTGTCTGGCATATGTAAATTTTATGTAACCATCTGTATCAGTTTTTAAGTTAATGTCTGGCTGATGTTAGATGCCAATTCCTGGCCATAACGCATTTCTAAAATAATAATTTCTAATATTATTTCTTTTTCGCTTGCTTTGAATTTATGAGTTGATCAGGGTAAAAACTTCAAGAATTTTTCTTTCCAAAAAAGAGGTGTATTTTCCTTCTGAAACTAAATTAATTGTTGACTCGTCAGTAATTTACATATAGGTGAGGAGACATATTGTTATGCAGTGAAACACGAATATATATATATATATATATATATATATATATATATATATATATATATATATATATATATATATATATGTATGTAAAAGGAAGAGGCTATAGTAGTTCCAACGAGAGAAAAGTGTGGATATTAAAAAGAAGAAAGGTACCGCAAACGTGTTTGGTTGTAATGTGGATTTTTTGAATGAAAAATAAAGCATAATATTTTTTAAAAGATACACATTACAACCAAAAACTTTTGCGGTACATCTCTTCTTTTATATATATATATATATATATATATATATATATATATATATTGATGCATGTTTCATTAAATAATATAGACAATTTTGTCTATTTATTTTAAGTAAGTTCCTTTCATATTGTCTGATAAGCTTAATAACATTATCATTGAAAGACGAAAGGAAATCACTATATTGATACATGTTTTAATCCTATCTAAGCTTTCGGCTTACATAAGCCATTATCAAAGATGGCAATTACATTACAATATATTAAGCAATACACGGACAAAACAGTGATGATAGTCTGTTTCTGTTTACATGCAAGATTTCCAAGCAACGGCAAATTCGTGCATATAAGACGCTGGAAGCGAAAATCGCAAAGCAGCTCGTGACGTCACACATGACCACGCGAGAGTGAAAACGAGAACTATTACGTATGGGAACCCGTTGGTATAAACCAATGGCTTCTGTTATCAATTATAGGCAGTTAAGAATATTTGTGGAGATTTCATAGTTTATTTTGTTCAGGTTAGGTTTCAACTGTTTTATATATATAGCCTCAAGAATTTTTTTGTTTATTGTTTTCATGTTTAAGTATAGTTGTGTTTTCAACAAGGATTTTCCGGAATTGTGTAGCGGTCAGGCATGTTGTTTTAAATGCGTAAAAATGTTAGAGTTATCATTCAAATGTAGTGTCAAGCGTAGTGAAAGCGAGTTTGTGGTGTGTATGTATTGAATTTAGGTCGCAATCTCGTTTTTTTTTATACAAGTTTCACGGAAGACGACAGACAAGGTACAGCGATTAACCTTTTTATTAAATTTTTCTTGTGTTCATATAATTAGTTTCTTTTTCTGGGCCAAAACCTCAATTTAAACACAAATAAATACGAATAAACTCATTTATTTTCTCATATTCTTTAAAACTCAGTAACTCCTCAGCATCTTATTTCACACAAACAATATGGCTTCTGTTTCTCCAGGTCTACCTCTGATGTGCCAACGGTCATCACTAAAAAATTTATATCAAACTGTTGATAATAATGACGAAACACGAGCTGAGGCTGTAGATATCTAGATATTGACATGGTTCAGCACGCTGTTTTACAATATTACAGGTCGATTGTTTGATTTTATCCAATATTTTCTATCAAATCGTGAAATGAATGTCGTTTTGAACGGGCTTGCTTCCACATCCTTTCGCACGAACGCGGATGTCCCACAATTCTTAATCCTGGGTCCTACGTTGTTTTTGATGTTCATAAATTTTGTGGGGCTCTCCCCTTTTACACAAGATGGACTCGTCCAAAGTATACTTATACTGACAGAGTTGGAGATACGTTGAGACAGGGTGAGAGACACAGAGACAGACACAGGGTGTTCACCGAGAGTTATAAGAGAGAGAGAGAGAGAGGGGGGAGAATTACGGCTTCACTTACAGAGACTTGTACATATACTTTCTACTAACCCGCATTCCTGAACTACTAATTTTCATTTCAAGCTTGTATTCTTACTTTTAATACACTTATTGTCCTATTCCAATTACTGGCGTTGTTTATTTATTTGTGCAGGATTCCCATTCCCGGAATCCACAACAATAAATAATATACATGATATCATCAGTTCCCATATAATTATTTATACAGATAACAGTACCATTTACTCCTGTCTAAATATCAAATCCATCAGAGCTGAAAAGCGTCCTGGGTAAGACAATAAACTACATTCAATAGCAAGACATTTGACCAGGAGGTTTTGAGGAGCATTTAACCACCTCTTAATTGCTGGAGTTCGCAGGTCCACCTTTATTTCAATTGGTTGCACCTGTTAGGGTCCCATCTATGAACAAATAGTTAAACTCTAAACTGGGTCAAAACACTATGAAAGTGTAAAAATAGGTTTTAATACCAGCAATAATTTTTTTGAGGAAAAATTAATGCCAGCAATACATTATTACAAGCAATACATTTTGGAAGGAAAAATATATTCAGCAATGCATTTTTTGAAGGAAAAAATATTACCAGCAATAGATTTTGGAAGAAAACATATTACATCAATAGATTTTTGAAGGGAAAATATTAAGAACATTATATTTTTGAAGAAAATATATTACCAACAATAAAAAATCTTGTCGGCATTAAATAACCCACTGAGGTGTTGATATGCCGTAATACAAACCAAATCAAACCAAACCAAGAGCTGACAAAGTAAACCTAGTTGCTTCTCTTGAAAAGAACCTCCAATCAGTGGTTAAATAGGGCTGGAAATTGCTTTTAATTTTAACACCTCTAAAACAAAAAAGGGCTTTTATTTAACCACAATAAATGCTCTTTACTGTTTTCCTTAAGCATGTCTAAAGCTAGACCCCTGGAGAGCAAGACGCTGTGCTTTATTGTCCTAACGTTTTCGACTGACTTGGAGTGGAGCGTCTACATCGAATCAATAGCTGCATCTTTTACAAAGAATGTTGGGTCACTGGGTCATACCAGAAAATTTTTCTCGTCAGAATCCATCTCGCACATTTATAAATCTACCATTCGTCTATGCATTTAATACTGCCGCTATATCTGGTCTGGTGGCCATGTTATTCCTATTCAGACTCGTTTAGTTTTGAAATAGCTAAATGTAACCGTCATTTCTCCTCCAACGGTTCCTTTTTCTCGCACTTCCTTCCTGTGGCATTCCATTCCGTTTATTTGTTTCCCTGATAATGGCAGTCTTCAAAAAATTACAAGCAATATCAATCGCGATCTTCTACCATCGTGAATCCCGTCCATCTTTGTTCATTTCCTCAATCCTCCATATTCACAGCCTTCTCTCTCCCTGTAACTCCCTGCCTATTAGTGGCATTTCCGCCTTCCTGGGGTTAAATGATTAATATATATATATATATATATATATATATATATATATATATATATATATATATATATATATATATATATTGATAAGTAAATAGATGGATATGAACAAACTGAGTTAGAGTGATTGATTAATCAATACGCGTTTTAAGTGCTGAACCTGGAAAAATACATAAAAAAAAAGAATAACAACAACATAAAAAATGAGAAACATTTCTCCAGCAATTTCTTGCCGAGTATTTATCTATATCAAATCAATCGTTGTTTTCAGCAAGTCTGACCACCACTCTTTACCTATCTGTAATCACCCCCCCCCCGCACACACACTCTTGCTACCATCGTTCTTTCTTCATTCTTTTGTTTTTGTATTGTCTTATAATTGTCCGGTGCCATCAGAGCGAAATTTCCTTGCTCACTGCCCTCCTCGCCCTCAAAATGGAATGGCCATCATCTGCAGAAGACAGATACAGTCGAAGTAGGCGGAGACTGCTCGTAGGAAGAAAGTCGGCGCCTGTCTTCTATAACTATGTGTACATGCGATGCGACCATACGTCTTCTCGCTTGACCTGCGTAAAGCGATTTTGGCCAGACCTTTTTTCGATTTAGTCATCTCGTCATTCATTCATTCGTTCGTTTGGTTCAATCATTCAGTCATTTATTTTCTCTTTTTTTTTTTAAACTTCTATTTAGTTATTCCTTTGTTTGGTTTGTTTTAAGTTTTTCTTTGTTCAGTTGATTATAGAGTGTGCGCATGCGTACTATAAAACCATCAGTCAGTTTGTATTTTTACGTCTATATCTACTCTCCCACTTACTTGTGTGTCCGTGTATGGACTATAGAAGTATCAGGGTGTTCGGAAAGTAATTACGTATATCAACACTATGAGTTATGAGTTAACCAACCAAAGCAGAACTATAGTTGAATGCTTATAAAATCCGCTTACAACTACTTTACGATCTCTTATCATCTCTCTCTCTCTCCGATAGTATGTCGATTATAATCAGTTTCAGATTTTAAAAGATTGATTTATCGATCTGCTTTCTACGGCTTATCGACATTTTGAAGGTTATTTAAAGCCAGAATATATTTTTGTAAAAACTTTTCGGAGATTATAATGATTTAACGATACAAATCTTACTAATTAACCCATAGTAGGGAGGAGAAGAGGTGGATCTATTCCTGTTTCCCAGCGTATTTGTGTGTAAGTGTATTTAACGAACCCGACTGGAATTGGAACTGGATCCACAATTAACAATTCTGAGCCGTTCTCCATTACATCATCTGCACGTTCAAGTTGACAGCACCTGGTATTCCCAAGCGGTCACTCATCGAGGTGATGATCAGGCTCGACGTTGCTTAATATCGGTGATCGTACGGGAACCGAGATTTCAACATGATATAGCCGTCATCTCTAGATTTTAATCAAGAAAACATGAAACGATAGAAATTTAACATTATTTTTTGGCTTGAGAACTAAATACAATGTTCCACTAACTACGGCAGTTGTATAACTAAAAATAGCAACGTTACATTCTTTTGTCTCCGCATTCTTACTGGTGATGAAAAATAGGTTTTGCATTTCAACAGAAAACAAAAGAGAAAATGGTCATCACAAAATAAGAATCTCGCGTCACACCAAAACAAGTCCCTTTGTTTTGTGTCTGGTGAAACATTCACGGTCAAATCCAAAGTCGAATCAGCAATATTACTGATCCGGACTTGGCGTCTCAAAGTTGCTTCCCTCTGCCTTTTCTATAAATATTTTCATGATAATTGTTCGGACGAACTGTTTGCTGTGGTAAATAGACTTAATGAATCGAATGAATTTAAGCACATTAGATCTGACGTGCTTTAAATATTGCTTTGTTTACGTTAAGATACGAAACTGTGCAGATATGTCTATTTCGAGAGTCATAGAAAAAATCTGTGTTTAAAGGCAATATTCAATATTGCTTGACCATCTTGGATTGCTAATGACCAGAGTTGCATTTTCAATTTATTTTTCTCATATTTTGACCCCTTTGTGAATGAAGAAAATTTACCTGACTTTCTTATATATATATATATATATATATATATATATATATATATATATGTATGTATATATATATATATATATATATATATATATATATATATATATATATATATAAACGCCCTCCATTACTCTTAAGTATCTTATATATATATATATATATGTATATATATATGTATATGTTCCTCCCTTATCCTTAAGTATCTTTTATATATATATATATATATATATATATATATATATATATATATATATATATATATATATATATATATATCAGGTCATCCCATAAGTTCTGTTCGAATTTTGAATTTTGAAACACGTGACCAAATGTTACATTTAATTACGGATTCAATCAACAATGTTTTTTCGCTGATTATCTATGACTTCCTTCCATCTATTAACAAGCTTACTAATTCCATTACTGTAAAATTCTTTTGGCTTTGATTCGACGAACTCACAAATGTCAGTTTTAACCTCTTCCTGTGTTACAAAAGCTGTTTCTTCCAGTGATTCTGTAAGCTACGAAACAAATTGTATTCTGAAGGAGCAAGGTCGGGAGAATAAGGTGGATGAGGAATTTTCTCCCAACCAAGTTCTTCGATCTTTTGTGACGTGATTCTTGGTGTGTGTGGTCGCGCATTGTCCTGATGAAACATCACCCGTTTTCGATTCACTAGAGCAGGTCTTTTTTTCATCAAAAATTGCTTCAAACGCTCTAATTGCTGACAGTATATTTGAGCATTAATTGTTGCATTAGGTGGTAAGAATTCAAAGTGGATTATTCCTTGTCAATCCCACCAGATTGAAAGAAGAACCTTTTGCCCATGAAGTTCCCTTCTCGGCTGTGTCTGGGGTCCTTCCCCTTTACCAAGCCACTGTCTACGACGCTTAACATTTCGATAAAAGATCCATTTTTCGTCGACAGTCACAAGTCTATCCGAAAAAGGTGAAACAAGTTGGCGAGAATGGAGAGAAGAGCAGATGTCAACTCGGGATTTGAGGTTGTTTTCAGACAATTCATGAGGCACCCATTTTCCAAGTTTAGGAACTTTTCCAAGTTGTTGAAGATGACGATGAACAGTTGTATGGTTTGAACTGAGAACCACTGCCAATTCCTCAACTGATAAAGCAGGATTTTCTTCAAGGGCTGCTTCAAGAAACTTTTCATCAAACTCAACTGGACGTCCGGTTCGATCTTCATCTTCAAGGGTGAAATCTCCACCTCTGAATTTTGCAAACTATCTTCTGCAAGTTCTTTCATTACACATTCCTCTCCATAAACTGAGTGAATGTTTCTAGCCGCTTCGGCTGCTGAGTTTCCTTTCTTGAACTCATAAAGCATTATGTGCCTCAAATGATTCTTGGCTACTTCCATGTTAGCAGGGTTTTAATCAAACAAAATTTAATTTTATTGTTGTCTGAAATAGAATTTGATCAGTTTACATGCATCTAAACATAAAAATAATGTTCAGCTCCATTAGAGATTATAAAATACTCTTTAAATTTCGTTCATTTTAACAAAAAAATAAAATTCGGACAGAAGATATGGGATATCCTTCCTCTCTCTGTCACCTTACATCTACCCCTCAAAAGTGTATAAAAATAATACGTAAATATAAAACTATTTCTATTACCCTTGGAAATGTGATCCATACGAATTGCCAAACTTTTCATTAACTATATATATATATATATATATATATATATATATATATATATATATATATATATATATATATATATATATATATATATATATATATATAATTTCTGATGGAGCATTCATTTCTAAGTGAAGAGAAGTACACAAGTCTCTATTAATTAACAAATAAAATTTTCCATGTCTTCCCTTAGAAACTGCTTTGTTTAATTTAGGATAGGGAACTAGGTATATATATATATATATATATATATATATATATATATATATATATATATATATATATATATATATATATATATATGTATATATATATGTATGTGTGTTTGTGTGTGTGTGTGTGTGTGTGTGTGTGTGTAGGTATGTAGAAAAATAAGAACGAACACGTTAGGTAAATAATCCGGAGTTATTTCGCATTTTTGTTTTTATTTTTATTGAAATATATATATATATATATATATATATATATATATATATATATATATATATATATATATATATATATATATATATATATGTATATATATATATGTATATATATATATGTATATATATATATGTATATATATATATATATATGTATATATATATATATGTATATATATATATATATGTATATATATATATATATATATGTATATATATATATATGTATATATATATATATATATATATATATATACATACATACATACATATATATATATATATATTTTATTGAAATATATATATATATATATATATATATATATATATATATTAGCAAAAAGCTCGTCTCATTTTATAGTTGAACTGGTAAGACGTAACCGTAAATTCTGTTCTAAAAGTTTATTTTCTTGCACCTCTCGCTCGTCAAGCTCTATTCCAGCCTCTTGCTTACCAGTTAAGTTTGCTCTTCAAAAAATTAAATGCAATGTCAATCATTATCAACTGTCTTCCTGGTTACACTTCTTTTTTTTCTCACTTCTCAATAATGCTTCTGTTTTTTAATTCATTCACACCGTGGAACTCCTTGCGGCATAACTGCCTTGTTTGGAGTGATTTCGATTAGAACCTGAAAGGCAATATCCATTACGGACTGCTAGAACATGTAAGCGCCATAACTCTAAATAGTTATTGCTAGCAACAAAGTATTCTGCTTTGGTAAAGAGAAAAAGAGATAGTCTTCGGAAAGGACAATAAAATCCAAGAAAAATAAAACCCAACAAAGATGGGAGGTTATTATACATCCTCCATGCTAACCAAATTTAGCGCTTAGAGCTTTTCATTTACTTTGGTTAAGCTGCCCGTGAATAGAAACGTATTCTCTGATAGTTCCAGCGGGTTATTACAGTGAACATCAGGCGCGTGGGATATTCCATTATAGAGACGGTCTCACCTGCATAAAATAATACCGTATACCAGGAAAGGCAATCAACCCTAAACATCGCAGAAGCCAACCACGGGTCCTTAATGATCGTGACCGGAGATGTCTGAATCAAATCGTCACTGTTGATAGACGAGAGTCGCTGGCTCAGATCATTTCCACATTCAACGCAGACTCATATGCAGCAGAGTCAGTTTTTAACTTCCATTTGATATAGGAACGAAAAACCAGCCAGGATGCCTACTGTTCATTTTGCGCTAATGTACTTGGAAAAGGTATGAACCCTCTTCCTCCAGCTATGGGTTAAATAGCAGAGCGAACGGGGCACTTTTATCTGAGGTGGCAAAATGTCTAGAAGAATGAAAACTATTAATTCAAAACCAGCATGACCTATCTTGACATAGATACAACATTTCTTCTCTGGTTTCTGTAAATTAAGTGCCTCTGCTACCCTAAATGTCTACGGGACGCACACACATATATTTGAATGACGACAATGTTCACTCAATTGATTCGGTCAATGATGGCAGCTTAAGGTGGCGGAATTCATTATCAGATGCTAGACACACGTGATGAAGACAGGAGAGTTTATTTCGTTTAATATAAGGAAGAATGATGTGATCCTATCGAAACACTCACTGAAAAAGCAGAAGCATTCTAAAAGGTCAGGTGATACAGCCAAGGATAAATATTCAAACCAGACTATAACCCATACTCAATGTAAACTATAAGCCTTTAGCATACGTACAGCCCATAATATACACCAGCATAGACATAATTAAATTAATAGTTGCTCTGGTTTGACATTGAGCTCTCTGGATTACATCCTCCTTGGCATTATCCATACGGATTACCAAACTTTTCATTAATATATATATATATATATATATATATATATATATATATATATATATATATATATATATATATATATATATATAATTTCTGATGGAGCATTCATTTGTAAGTGAAGAGAGGTACACAATTCTCTATTTATTAATAAATAAGATTTCCCATGTCTTCCCTTAGAAACTGCTTTGTTTAATTTAGGATAGGGAACTGGATATATATATATATATATATATATATATATATATATATATATATATATATATATATATATATATATATATATGTATGTATGTATATATATAAAGAAATATAGTCTTAAAGTGTGCTATATTTATGGGATAAAGTACTCAATATCAGAGATAGAGCGTGTGTAACTATAAAAGTGGACATGGAAGTCAGCACTTAGAGGCGACAGTCTGTTTCATGCTAGTGCAATCGCCTGACGATTGCACTAGCATGAAACAGACTGTCGCCTCTAAGTGCTGACTTCCATGTCCACTTTTATATTTATATATATATACATACATATATATATATATATATATATATATATATATATATATATATATATATATATATATATATATATATATATATATATATGTATGTATGTGTGTGTGTGTGTGTGTGTGTGTAGGTATGTAGAAAAATAACAAAGAACACGTTAGGTAAATAATCCGGAGTTATTTCACATTTTTGTTTTTATTTATATTGAAATGACGACAATGTTCACTCAGTTGATCCGGTCAATCATGGCAGCTTATGGTAGCGGAATTCATTATCAGAATATATGGAAGAAACGTTGATAGTTGGCGAGACAGAAGTACCTCGAGGCGGTGAAATTGTTAGCAAGCTAATTTTGCTAAAACAATTAAGACTGACTAGTGAGTTCCCTTTACTTTCGACCTTGTGCCACATCTAAGCTACGCTTGGAAAATCACTATAATTTACGAGACATTTTTATAATCGGGTTATAAGTTAGACTATGCCAGTTTATGTTCCCGGGTTATAAAATGGGCTGATAGAATATACACCTTGACGACAAAATTTATTGCTTCATTTTTCCATGTAGTCAAATGTGGATTATTAGAATTTAAAACCTCATTCAAAGCATTGAAACCGGATCCTTTGTAACAGGAATTTTTGATCTGAAAAAATGTCGTTTTAAAAAAAGTGAATATAATTAACGAGTAGTTGATTTGGTTGATATTGTTTAGCGGCATAGTTAAACATCAATGGGTCATTTAATGCCGAAATCTAAATATTTTTAACAGAGGTTTATGACTTCAACTAAATATAATTTGAACGCCATTGTACGCCTTCAGATACAGATAAGATATATTATTAGTCATTCTGCTATAAATATGTATTATTGATCATTTTATAATCAGTGTATAACTTTATACTTTCAGGCTGGTTTGTTTTGTTTCGGGGTTTCACTCCTTGCTCATAGCTGGGAGCCTAACTGATGATACCACCCCGGAGGAGGACAGGAGAGCCTCCTTAAAGAAGGAAAGGGAGATGGAAGATCGTGTATGACACTGTGAGAGGAGAGACAAGAGAGAGACTGCTGAGGGAAAGAGAGGGATATGGAAGATCGTGTATGATACTGTGTAAGGAGAGACAAGAGAGAGAGACTGCTAAGGGAAGAGAGGGATATGGAAGATCGTGTATGACACTGAGTGAGGAGAGACAAGAGAGAGACTGCTGAAGGAAAGAGATGGATATGGAAGATCGTGTATGATACTGTGTGAGGAGAGACAAGAGAGAGACTGCTAAGGAAAGAGAGGGATATGGAAGATCGTGTATGACACTGAGTGAGGAGAGACAAGAGAGAGAGACTGCTAAGGAAAGAGAGGGATATGGAAGATCGTGTATGACACTGAGTGAGGAGAGACAAGAGAGAGAGACTGCTGAGGAAAGAGAGGGATATGGAAGATCGTGTATGACACTGAGTGAGGAGAGACAAGAGAGAGAGACTGCTAAGGAAAGAGAGGGATATGGAAGATCGTGTATGATACTGTGCGAGGAGAGACAAGAGAGAGACTGCTAAGGAAAGAGAGGGATATGGAAGATCGTGTATGATACTGTGTGAGGAGAGACAAGAGAGAGACTGCTAAGGAAAGAGAGGGATATGGAAGATCGTGTATGACACTGAGTGAGGAGAGACAAGAGAGAGAGACTGCGTAAAGAAAAGACAAGGATATGGAAGATCGTGTATGATACTGTGTGAGGAGAGACAAGAGAGAGAGACTGCTAAGGAAAGAGAGGGATATGGAAGATCGTGTATGACACTGAGTGAGGAGAGACAAGAGAGAGAGACTGCTAAGGAAAGAGAGGGATATGGAAGATCGTGTATGATACTGTGTGAGGAGAGACAAGAGAGAGACTGCTGAAGGAAAGAGAGGGATATGGAAGATCGTGTATGATACTGTGTGAGGAGAGACAAGAGAGAGACTGCTAAGGAAAGAGAGGGATATGGAAGATCGTGTATGACACTGAGTGAGGAGAGACAAGAGATAGAGACTGCTAAGGAAAGAGAGGGATATGGAAGATCGTGTATGATACTGTGCGAGGAGTGACAAGAGAGAGACTGCTAAGGAAAGAGAGGGATATGGAAGATCGTGTATGATACTGTGTGAGGAGAGACAAGAGAGAGACTGCTAAGGAAAGAGAGGGATATGGAAGATCGTGTATGACACTGAGTGAGGAGAGACAAGAGAGAGAGACTGCTTAAAGAAAAGACAGGGATATGGAAGATCGTGTATGATACTGTTTGAGGAGAGACAAGAGAGAGAGACTGCTAAGGAAAGAGAGGGATATGGAAGATCGTGTATGACACTGAGTGAGGAGAGACAAGAGAGAGAGACTGCTTAAAGAAAAGACAGGGATATGGAAGATCGTGTATGATACTGTGTGAGGAGAGACAAGAGAGAGAGACTGCTAAGGAAAGAGAGGGATATGGAAGATCGTGTATGACACTGAGTGAGGAGAGACAAGAGAGAGACTGCTAAGGAAAGAGAGTGATATGGAAGATCGTGTATGACACTGAGTGAGGAGAGACAAGAGAGAGAGACTGCTAAGGAAAGAGAGGGATATGGAAGATCGTGTATGATACTGTGTGAGGAGAGACAAGAGAGAGACTGCTGAAGGAAAGAGAGGGATATGGAAGATCGTGTATGACACTGAGTGAGGAGAGACAAGAGAGAGAGACTGCTAAGGAAAGAGAGGGATATTGAAGATCGTGTATGACACTGAGTGAGGAGAGACAAGAGAGAGAGACTGCTAAGGAAAGAGAGGGATATGGAAGATCGTGTATGACACTGAGTGAGGAGAGACAAGAGAGAGAGACTGCTAAGGAAAGAGGGGGATATGGAAGATCGTGTATGACACTGAGTGAGAAGAGACAAGAGAGAGAGACTGCTTAAAGAAAAGAGAGGGGTATGGAAGATCGTGTATGATACTGTGTGAGGAGAGACAAGAGAGAGAGACTGCTAAGGAAAGAGAGGGATATGGAAGATCGTGTATGATACTGTGTGAGGAGAGACAAGAGAGAGAGACAGACTGCTAAGGAAAGAGAGGGATATGGAAGATCCTGTATGACACTGAGTGAGGACGGACGAGTGAGCGACCGCTGAAGGAAGATAAGAGATGAAATCTTGAAAATCGCTTTTTGAAAATTATTTTTTTTTTATAGTTTGACTAGAAATTCGTCCATCTGAGTCATGATTTTAGAAATATTTCTCTTTGGCCTTATCGGGCTGGAATTTCGTTGTCATGCCATACTTCAATTGCGAGCTACGTTAAATTTTATTTTCGTTTAACATTCTTAGGAAAACTTTCAGCAAAATGTACTTAATTCGTTATTTTGAATTTGAAGTTAAAACAAAACTAAAAAGTTAATTCGAGATAATTCTATTGTTAATATTTCCTGTCACAACTGTAATTCCAAACGAAGTTAAGGACGAACGACGTGTTGTTTGAGATTTGGTTTACTTGATACAGTAGTGGCGTGAATATAACTCCATCTTCAGTGAGTTGAAATTGGTTCCATCCAACGGGTGTACGCCTGAATTAAAGAAAAACACTTCCTTAATTACACACAGAAATAATCATTGAAAACGAATATAGAAACATTCGAAAATACTCGGAAAAAATAATCTAAAATAAATTAAATATGTAAAGTTTATTTTAAATAATGTGCGTTTATATTATTAACATTATTATTATATTTATATTATTTTCATTATTTAGTTTTCAAATGAAGTAGTTGGGAAAAAGCATCTAAAATAAAAGTAAATATAAACTTTTGTAAATTTAGCAATATTATAAGATTACTAATTCGGAAATTTTTTAAAAATATTTTAAAAATTGATAGTCAGAACTAATCGATATTATTTGACCAGACATGTCTCAGAGAATTAATCCTGCCTAAAAAACTTTATATTATTTTATTTGTTAATCATTTTACCCAATGCAAGGTGGAAATGCCACTAATGCGCATGCGGTTACAGGGAGTGGAAGTGAGAGAAAAGAAATGAGTACAGTAAGGATTGAGGAAAGGCCTAAAGATGAACGGGATTTAAGAAGACAGAAGATGGCGATTGACATTGCATTTAAATTTTTGTATCTTGCGGTTATCAGTGAAGCGAGGAAAGAGGAAGTGAAAGAAAGGAAACTTGTAGTAGAATTAGCGGTTGAATTTAAACATTTCAATAGTAAACACGTGGGACGTAGACGGCAATCTAGTAGCAAGCTTAAATGCATGTAGTCGGGTTAAAAGGGAAAAAAGATCGTCAGCGCAATTGCCATGGAAATATTCGTAGAAAAGACAGAGAGAAGCTGCGCCACGCCGGTGAGAAATTGACTGAAATCGTGATTTCAAGTCAGGATCGATTACATTTCAGACCTTTCTTTGGGTTTTGTTAAAAACCTAGATATGTATAGCAGGAGCACCAGACCAGATATGGCAACAGTATTCAATGCAGAGACGAATGGTAGATTTATAAATGTGTAAGATGATATATGGCTAGAAAAGGTTTTTGGTGCGACACAATGAGCCAAATTTCCTTGTAGTCAATGCAGACGTTGATGCAATGTATTCGCTGCATTTCAAGTCTTGTAGGGGGTACATATATTTGATTGTAATCTACTAAATACGCCCACAGCCAGGAGAACTCAATTCGTACTTGAATTCGGAATGCATTAATAGCAGCAAGAGCGGCTGTTTTTAAATCTTTGTCTCGAGAATTCAAGCGGATTAACGCGAGCATATATTGTGTCAGCCACAGACAGACTGTTTCGCTGTTTCACAGCTCGTCAGTGTGGCTCGACGTCCGATTGCGTCAAGCCGGGATCGAAACTTAACATAAGTCAGATAACCTACCCCTAAGCCCTCCTCGCACGGCAGATGAGAAGGGAAAATTTTAAGATTTTTCTATACTAAATACGGCCCGGAGAACTCAATTCGTACTTGAAGAGTAATGCATTAATAGCAGTAGGAGCCACTGTTTCTCTCGAGAACTGAACCGGATTTCCCGGAAGCATATATAGTGTTATTCGCAGACACATTGTTACGCTGTGTGGCTAGACGTCCGATTGCTTCAAGCCGGGATCGAAACCCGACCGCTTTGACATCAGTTAGAGTGGCTGGACATCCGATTATTATTTCTGAAGAAAGAAATTTATTTTTTATTTATTAAATCGACAGATTGTATGACTTAAATGTTATTTTTAGTCGATACTCGCACTTTAGTAGACCTTCCGTTTATTTATTAGATAAATATTTCTTTGTTTTTGTCTATCGGCCAGAATATTTTAGAAATCTTATAAGCGTTTTCCGTCTGGATTAGAATCCGCTTGCCCATCTGACGTGCTTTAGAAGTCTCGGTCAAACAGTGTGTCGATGGTCAAGTCAAGTTGAATACGGTCTTTAAAGATATTTTTTCTGTGACTCTCGAAATAGACACATCCTAACGTAAACAAAGCAATTTCTAAAGGAAGGGATGACTTTTTTTATTTATCAATCCGACAGAATTTTTTGCTTAAACGTTAGTTTTAATTGATAACCATATTTGAGCAGATGCACCGTTTATTTATTAAACAGTATATTTTTTTTAATTTTTATCTATCTGACTCAATATTCGAGAAATTTTAATTGTTATAGATAGGCGCTCTCCGGTAGGATTTGAACCTACGTTCCCCTACTGGAAACTGTCATTAGATTTGACGAGCTTTAAAAATTGCTTTGTTTACTTTGAGATTCGAAAATCAGCAGAGATGTCTATTTCAAGAGTCAGAGAAAGATCTGTGTTAACCAGAGACTTTTATTTTTACCTGGATCTTCAGACATCACTTTCAAAAGGTGAAACGAAAAATGAAATTAAAATTTACACTTTTGATGGGCAGTATTAAGCTTATATAAGTTGACATAGAGGGTGGTGAGGGATGGTATGAGAGACATGGTCGAGTTTAGAGAGGGAAGGGAGAGTTTTAACATTTATTTTTATAGTTTTTTTATTATATATATATATATATATATATATATATATATATATATATATATATATATATTGTGTGTATTTAGGCAGCATTTTTTCATTCATACATGTTTCATTAAATAATATAGATAAGTGTTGTCTATATATTTTATGTAAAAGCCATTGGTTCATACTAACGGCTTTCCATACTCAATACTCATCGGATTCACTCTCGCGTGGTCATGTGTGACGTCATGAGCTGTGGTGCGATTTTCGCTTTCAGCGTCAATATGCACGCGTTTATCGTTGCTTGGAAATCATCCATGTAAACAAAAACAGACTATCATCAATTTCTTGTTCGTGTATTGCTTAATATATTGTGTAATTGTCATCCTTGATAATGGCTTATGTAAGCCGAAAGCTTAGATTGGATTAAAACATATGTATCAATATTGTGATTTTCTTTCTTCGTTTAATGATAATGTTATTAAGCTTATCAGACGATATGAAAAGAACTTACATAAAATATATAGACAACACTTATCTATATTATTTAATGAAACATGTATGAATATATATATATATATACATATATATATATATATATATATATATATATATATAGACTGTTTCGCAGCTCATCAGTGTGACTAGACGTCCGGTTGCCTCTAGCTAGGATCGAAACCCGACTGAATTTTCTTCATTCCGAACTTCTCCCACTAAGCCGTCAGCGTACGGTATGGGATGAAGGTGAATTTTAGCTTGTTTATTTTTAGATTCGGATAAACACACAGTGACTGAGAGTGACTCAATTCTGTTGAAGAGTTGTGCAGTATTAGCTGAAATAGTCACTGTTTACAAATTCACACCTCAAACCAGAGGGTTCAACCGAAATTAATTAAGCCCAACCTTCTCTTTTAAACATATATATGCCGAAAGTGCAAAGGAGCCGGATCACCAAAGAATGACTGTAAAAAGCACAATTTTCTTCATTTTCAAAATTATCTGAAATAGAAGAGAGACAGAAATGAGTTTGTTGGCCAATGATTTGCTCATATATATATATATATATATATATATATATATATATATATATATATATATATATATATATATCTTTCTCTCTCTCTATAGAGGCGTGGAGAGTTTTAACGTGATATGCGTGTGAGATTGCTTACTTGCTTGTTTATGAGTCTGTTTCTGTTCGCACGAAAATGTATCTGCCTTCTGTGCCAATAAAACTATTCCATAAGCTACACTTTCCTTTCTTTCAATCTAACAAATAACCGCCAAAGCAAAGGGCAAAATATAAGACAGAAATAAATAAGATTATAAAAGAAAATAATACGGCGAAATGAAGAAACAAATATAAGCGAAAACAACAAACAAAATGAAAAACAAGACAACAATCATTAGAAATAAGAAACACAGAAACCGAAAAAAAAAAAATTAACAAAAGCGAACAAAGGGTAAATAAGGAATTTGATAAAAGTCAAAAGAATGAGTGACATTTTGTACCCAAATCTGATATCCATAGTCAGGAAACATAACAACGTCTTGGACGTTTGCGTGATCAGTGAGGAACGAACGAGGAAGGGCAGGCTGCTGGGTTAAAAGCAGGTAAGTTATGGGCCGGGACGTTGACGTACCGACCAGGTCTTCCTAGTCAGCTCTTTTCACAGGGTGAGATAAAAAGGACGAAGAAGAAACAAGAGCGTCAGAGGAGAAAAGAAAAAAGTAGAGATGAAGTAGAAAAAGAAGAAGAAATAGAAAGATTAATTCAAAAAGAAAATAATATATATATATATATATATATATATATATATATATATATATATATATATATATATGTATGCAGGTGTGCAGTAAAATAGGAAAGAACACGTTAGGTAGATAATCCGGTGTTCCTTAGTATTTAGCTTTATTTTCAAAAAGACAGTGCTCCATACAGAAGTAGAGCTTATATTATAATAATATTTTTAGTTTTTAAAAATATGATTCCTTCGCTACATAAGAGTTCTCATGTTTCAAAAGCGAGAGCCGAGACCCCTAACATAATTTTTTAAGTTATGTAGAGTTAAGGTGTCTGGACCCGCTTCCTTGTCAAGCGAGAATTTGGGAATAAGCTATCTTTTGGTTCCAATATAGCATTATATTCTTATATTCTTTTGGAACCAAAAGATAGCTTATTCCCAAATTCTCGCTTGACAAGGAAGCGGGTCCAGACACCTTAACTCTACATAACTTAAAAAATTATGTTAGGGGTCTCGGCTCTCGCTTTTGAAACATAATATATATATATATATATATATATATATATATATATATATATATATATATATATATATATATATATAATATATATATATATATATGATAAAAATGTGGAAAAGACAAAGCAAAATCCGAATATGTGAGTTTACTGTTTTTTTTACTTTGTTTTTGTTTTTGTTATTCTGTCGACGTCAGACGTTTCGGTCAAATAGACCTTCTTCAGGATATGGTTAATGGAGACATATTTATATTAGATTTAAGTTAGATGAAGAGACGACTAGTCCTGTATATATCGTCTCTTCATCTAACTTAAATCTAATATAAATATGTCTCCATTAACCATATCCTGAAGAAGGTCTATTTGACCGAAACGTCTGACGTCGACAGAATAACAAAAACAAACAAAAAAAAACCCAGTAAACTCACATATTCGGATTTTGCTTTGTCTTTTCCACATTTTCATCATACCGTCGGATCTACATCCACACATTTGCTTACATATATATATATATATATATATATATATATATATATATATATATATATATATATATATATATATATCGGTTTTGTAGTGCGTATTCAATTTATGTAACGTAAATCATTCAAACGAAAAACAAATATTGAAGCTAGTTATATGGCGAGAATCACTCTCACAAACAATATTTAATAATAAATTCCAACCAACTTCGAATCTGTTAATGAATGGTGTGATCCTTGTTCATAAATTCCGGGCTTATCTGGTCTTATTTTTTTGTACGAGCCGGCTTTCAGTCGTTTCGAACGACCATCCTCAGGTAGACATATTAGTGTGTTTTTGTTAAACTCCGAATAGTAATGCGACATCGAAAGATATTGTGGTCCGAAAGACTGCTTTTTTAGTAATGAGATAAAAAACATAACAAAAAATAAATTCAACCTCAGCGTTGTGTCTGCAGCGCTCCAAAATTATTCTTACATTTAACAATATCTCATTACTAAAAAAGCACTCTTTCGGACCACAATATCTTTCGATGTCGCATTACTATTCGGAGTTTAACAAAAACACACTAATATGTCTACCTGAGGATGGTCGTTCGAAACGACTGAAAGCCGGCTCGTACAAAAAAATAAGACCAGATAAGCCCGGAATTTATGAACAAGGATCACACCATTCATTAACAGATTCGAAGTTGGTTGTAATTTATTATTAAATATTGTTTGTGAGAGTGATTCTCGCCATATAACTAGCTTCAATATTTGTTTTTCGTTTGAATGATTTACGTTATATATATATATATATATATATATATATATATATATATATATATATATACACAGAGAGGGTGCGATGGGTAAATTGTCGTCATTCTATATTTTTCATTTCCCGCATGCTCGTTGTCTGTCTTTTCATTTGGTCGACTTCGCAGTATAGTAGGTTCTGTTGCAATTCCCTACAACATAAATTAGGAAAACAGATTGCTGAACTTCTTCGCATCTGTGCCGGAATCTCCTATACGAAGATTGTTTGGGTCCCAATCTGTGTACAGTGGAGAGGATTCGGGAAGAGTTGGATGAGTCTAACACTGAATACGAAAGTGTTTGGGGTAATCACTAGTGATGGTGAGGTTATGACTCCATTCATCTTACCCCACCGGAACTCAGACTCAACACGGAGGACAACAACAAGTGCCTTGAATAGGAAGTGCTGCCCTGGGTCAAGAGGGTGACTGCTTGAAGTCGCTATGTCTGCCACATGACTCTACACGATGCCACACATACCGGAGAACACAGTCATGGTTGTCAGTCAATTTCTGCGACCACATCACCCCTGACATCTGGCCACCTAACTACTCGCCCCCCCCCCATGATTATTGAATGTGTGGCGCGCAGTTGAGCGAGAGATTAAGAAAACAGGCAAGGATTGTGGAAACATTCAACAACTTAAACCAGTAGAAGTGTCGAGAAGAGATGCAGGAGTGTCGCCTGGAGTTGAAGAGAATGGCGATTTTATTGAATAAATTTAGTATTTACTATTTCAAGATATTTTTGTGTAATTTTGGTACATATTGTTAAAATGACATGCCAGAGTTATTTACATTTTTATCTTAGTTTAGACGACAATTTATCCCTCGCACCCTATATATATATATATATATATATATATATATATATATATATATATATATATATATAAATATATATATATATATATACATACATATACATATATATATATATATATATATATATATATATATATATATATATATATATATATATATATATATGAGTGTGTGTGTGTGCGTGTGTGTGTGTGTGTGTCTGTGCATATTTCCCAAGGAATACTTTTTATTTAATTTTATTTTCAAGTTCTCTTTCTACAGGATATTGTGTTTATATATATATATATATATATATATATATATATATATATATATATATGTATATATATATATATATATATATATATATATATATATATATATATGTATATATATATATATAGACAATATTAGTGGTGAATATACACATACATATGTAATTATATATACACATACATATATGTATAAAAATAATTCCAAGAGGATATGATCCAGGTAGAACTCGATGTCCAGGACAGAGTAAGGATATGATGAATTGGATCGTTCTTACGATTCCAATGGAATAAATTATGACCATGGAATCTTAGTGTTTAAGTCTTTTTATTATATATATATATATATATATATATATATATATATATATATATATATATATATGAACTGTTCCCACCAAAATAATAGTTAGAACAAACTACAACAATCAACCCCAAAATTGAAAAAATTGCTTTAATTATCTTCCCAAACAAAAACAAAACTATTAAATAAGCTATATAAACAAATTTTTACTACATTAATAAAAACAGCGAGCAAAATGAATATATATATATATATAAATATATAAGATAAGAAATAAAAAAAAATTAAAATAAAAACAAGCAAAATAATTTAACTCAAATAAATAAATAAACAAATAAACGACTTCCGGTAAAATCACCGCCAAAATAGACTACCCACAATACACCACTGTCATTGTATAGCTGGCCACTCGTATTCGAGGATACCCGTCTACTACGGTGGCTAGCCAATCCCTATTGCATACGCTCGCTCAGGCACATTTATGTTTCTTCAACACCCACAGAGCCCACCTGCAACTATGTTGAGCTAACCTTATTTACAGTTTCTGGAAAACAGCGTTTTATCTAGCGTGATCAACAATTCGAACAAGGTCAACATGTTCATGCCTTCGGTAACGATGATTTGTGTCTTCGTGCTAGCACAGCTATCGACGGCTCCCAGGGTATCCGTTTAATCAATTTCACTCAGAAGGCTTAGGCCAACCCGTGGTATGGTTTTCACGCATTCTCCGAAGGTGCCACACGATGGGATCGACCCACGTCCAGTCCGATAACATCAGGAAGTCACTTTCCTGACAAATCGACCATGGTGAGATTTGAACCCGAGTCTCCTGGTCAGAATGCGAACATACATACATACATATTTACACATCCAAACATCTACCGACATACACCTTAAAAAAGAAAATCCGCAATGTCCGTATTTGTGGCCTACTTTTTAGGAGAAACCACAATATGATCTGGCAAGGTTTCAACAACTCGGCCACAGAGGGCATCACAGTCCGGCAGGTTTCTATTTAACATTTTAAGGGACACACTTTCCCTAGCTCACATTTTCCAGAAATCCCGTATCTACTCGATTTGGAATCACAAACATAAACAAGGCAATTTCGAAAGAGCTAATGGATTTATTTTTAAACGGACATGGATACCCGTGTTTGACATAGAAGGCCCATTATTTTAGACAGAGCATATTAACGTCTACTGGTAGACAGCCTCGAGAAATGATGTGATAGCTAGCTAGCTAGATAGATAGATATGAACAAGGTATGATAGATAGATAGATAGATAGATAGATAGAACAAAGTAGATAATACATTCAAATAGATAGATAAAGAATATATATATATATATATATATATATATATATCGATAGATATAGAGACAGATATAAAGCGGTTACTATTACAGCTAATAATGTAAGACTCTTCGGTAAATCGAATCGAGTTCTCTCAGTCACTGTGTATTTATCAAAATATAAATACGCTTAAATTCACCTTCAACCGTGCCGTTCGCCAACGGCATAGCGGTAGAATCCGCGACTGACGCCAATTCAACCGGATTTCGATCCTAGCTAGAGGCATGCGGACGTATATATATATATATATATATATATATATATATATATATATATATATATATATATATATATATATATATATATATATATGAAGAGGTTAAGAGCTATATAGATAGATACAAACAGACTGGGATAGATATATAGGTACGAACAGACTGAGATAGATAGATATGAAGAGGATAAAAGATTGATAGATATGAAGAGATTAAAGTAGATAGTTTGGAGAAAAAGCCCTCAAAATTTAGATTCAAATAAATGCTTCCGTGAGACAATCCTGTCCCAGTGTAACGATGGTGTTGACTGGGCAAAAAGACAAACTTACACAAATATACAAACATAAAAAAAACAAGGCGTGAAACAATACCACCTGTCAAAAAATGCCATTGGAAAGGAAAAAACATATACAAAATTAAACCCCAGAGCTATGAATAAAAGTTTTAAAAAATAAGCAAAGAAGAACAAATGGAATTAGGACTGTGTGAGAAAAAAAGTCTTAGGGAGGTTTCCGTTTTCTGTAAGCAATTTATACGCAAAGCCGTAGACTTTGTCACCTTCTGTGTTCCTTCTCAAATTGATGTCGTTAAATCTCGGACAGCCATCGCGTGTTGTTATCTTCATATTGGCATTTCGATATGAACATTCTGCACGGGCGTTGAAGACATTTCTTTCGTCTCTATACTTATTGCATGCCCACATTCTCTGTCTGTTTTCCCATCTTTCGGTCTCAACGTTCCAGATTTTACCCTGCCCCAACCTGCTAACTTTTCTTCACTCTTTCCTAAAACATTTTACCCACGATTCCCATCTTTACTCCGCCACCCACACCGCTTTACCCTTTCAAATCTCGATTCTGTTTATTTCCACCCCACCCACCCCACTTTGGCTGCTTTGCTCTTATACCTATTTACGAAGTGTTTCCACCGTGGGTCGAGTCTTTGGAAATCTTTTTCGAAGTAAGCAGTACTCTATGTGGTAAGGGTCTGATGTTTCGCTTCCGGGGGGAAGGAGGGGGAGAAGACATTCAGACGTTACTTTGGCTCTGGATATGAAACAGAAAAAAAAGCAGGCAAAATAAAAACATCCTGTTTCATGTCAAATGGATATGCACTATATTATTACTAATCTTTTATTGAAGAACGTTTGCCTCTTCGCTGATATTGAGATATAGGCCCGATTCGATCCGCATAGATATAGCCTGAGAGACAATTGGTATATATATATATATATATATATATATATATATATATATATTCATTCTTGCAGTTCATTTATTTAGTTCCTGTAGTATATTCATTCTTATTGTTCCCTGCTACTATCAAGCAGACATTTTTTTTCTCCTGATGATGGCCATACTGACCGAAACTAGTCGAGGAATCTAAATGAAATAATAAAACAAAAAGTATTAATATACAAGCCAGTTTCACTGAAAATTTTAATTTTTAATTTCTCAATGTTTTTTTTGGTTTACAAAACATTTTCGCTTGAAGATGAAACTGGACTCGATACTCGATAATTCAACTTAATTTCACTAATTATATTGAGGGTTTCGGCCATCGTTTTTGAAACATGAGATCTCTTATGTAGCGAAGGAATTATATTTTTTTTTTAAATATTATAATATAAGCTCTACTTCTGTATGGAGCACTGTCTTTTTTAAAATAAAAACGTAAATACTAAAGAACTCCGGATTATTTACCTAACGTATTCTTTCCTATTTTTCTGCATACCTACACACACACACACACACATACATATATATATATATATATATATATATATATATATATATATATATATATATATATATATATATATATATATATCCGATGCAATGAGAACGAAAATAATATATAAATTTTAACGTTCACAGCATTAATTCAAAACACCATTTTGTTCCTCACCCGTCGAGGTGCAATGAAATGCACCGAAACGAAGTTGCATATTTGTAGTGAGTAAACTGTTTTTATCTATAAGAAAAAATGATATATATATATATATATATATATATATATATATATATATATATATATATATATATATATTTAAAAAAAAACACTAAAATGCAATCTACGTTACTACCAGGGTATTAACCGCAAGGGATAGATTCTCTAACTGATGACAAATTGGTCGAATTTCGATCCCGGCTTGAAGTAATCGGATATCTATACTCGTTGATGATCGAAACAGTCTGTCTTTGGATGTCTATATATATATATATATATATATATATATATATATATATATATAAAAATATATATATATATAAAATTTTTTAAAATTGTTTATTATCTATGAAATTGTAGTAAAAACATAAAAAATGTCTTAAAATAATTGTCGGACTTTGTCCGTTTCATAATGTGTGACGTCATCGAGCAGATATGAATGTACGAGAAAAATTCATGGAGAATTATAGTTTAAAACAATTAAAATCGACTTTGTTAACCGAAATGGTAAACTGTGGCTCAATCGGTAAAAGCACATCGGGCTGTATGACGGTTCCGTCTAGGATCCAATTTCTATTCCTGTCGGATGATGCATATTTTTGTATGAAAATTAATTGGACATTCAGCACGGTAAATGTCTTTAATACTGTTTATTATAAACAGAGCATTTACTTAAATATTTTTATCTATAAAAAAAAACGTATAAACATAAATATATATATATATATATATATTCTTTTTATAGATACAAATATTTAAGTAAATGCTCTGTTTATAATAAACAGTATTAAACAACATTTAGCGGCTTGAATGTTGTTCAATGCTGTTTATTATAATGTAAATAATGTACATAATACCTCGTCTCAGAAATATAGACGGATACTGAAAGGCTGAAACGTTGTAATAAATATGTCGACAAAGATGAGGACAATAGTCCGAATAATGTAAATAATATACATAATACCTCATCTCAGAAATATAGACAGATACTGAAAGGCCGAAACGTTGGAATAAATATGGCAACAAAGATGAGGACAATAGTCCGAATAATGTAAATAGTGTACATAATACCGCATCTCAGAAATATAGACAGATACTGAAAGGCCGAAACGTTGGAATAAATATGGCGACAAAGATGAGGACAATAGTCCGAATAATGTAAATAGTGTACATAATACCAGATCTCAGAAATATAGACAGATACTGAAAGGCCGAAACGTTGTAATAAATATGGCGACAAAGATGAGGACAATAGTTCGAATAATGTAAATAGTGTACATAATACCTCATCTCAGAAATATAGACAGTTCCTTAATAATGATAAATGATATGAAAGAGGAAAACGAGAAAATCAAAAAAAACTGAAAAGAAAAGATAATTAGGAAACATTAATATAAAACTGGCAGAAAGAATGAAAGATGTAAGGAAATGAAAAAAAGGTGGAAAAATACAAGAAATAAGGAAAAATACGTAAAGAACGAGAAAGAAACAAAATACAAGACAATAAAGGTATGAAAATAAAATGGAAAAAAGAATAAAAAATGTAGACAAGAATTTAAAATAAAAAACAAAGTAATTAAAATAGAAGAATGAAAATATTTAAAATAAAAATAGGATTGAAAGATTGAGAAAAAAAATAATGAAACAAAGAAAATAGGGAAAAGAAAGAAACTTGAATAAAATATGAGAAAGAATGAAAAATTTAAAGAAAAAGTAACATGGGCGAAACAGAGTAAAGAAAGAATAGCGAAAGAGAAATTAAGGAAAAAAAGAAAATTAAAGATTGAGAAGAAAATATTTTTGAAAGTACAAGAACGAAGAAAAATCAAGGGGATGATTGAAAATATGAATGAAAAACTCAAGAAAGAAAAATAAAAGAATAAAAAACAGAAAAGAAAAGAAATGCTCGATAGAAGAAAAATACAATTCAGATTAAATGATTTACAGGGAGTAATTTTGCTTTCTATTTGTGTTTTTACATCTCTTCAAGTTACAAGAGAAAAGTAAGGACATTTCTTTTAGTCTCTCTGTTAGCGTTCGACTGTCTTGTCTTTGATAAAAATAAGAATTTGTTGAATGTTTAAAGAGTGTTCGTCTTTTGGTGGCACCACAGAAATGCAACAGAATCATTCTAGAGAACCTTACTGGCTTCATTGGAATTGAGACGCCCTTTTAGTACCAGAATTAGTAACTCCCTCTTCTTTTGTTATTTTTATACTTTTTTTGTTGCCCCCCTTTAACTTTGCTTTACCCTCTCTTTTAGCGCTGATTCTCTATTTGTTTTCTTCTTTTTTATTTTCAGTTTCTCGTATTTCAATTCTTTAATGATCACTTAATGCTTTGTTGTAAAATCTACCATGACCTGAATGAATACGAAGAGGATAAGGTTGAAAAAAAGGCGTGGTTTAGATTTCATGATAATGTTCGTTTTTTTAAGAGCTTGACCCCCCCACCTATCTCATTCAAGCTGATTTTCTTTTATTATTATAATTTTTATTTGTCCTTCTCTTTATCTCAATTTCTTGTATTTTCATTAAAATAATCAACAAAAATAATAAAGAATGGTGAAGAAGAAAGAAAGAAGAAAGAAGAAAGAACGAAGAAAGAAAGAAAGAACTAAGAAAAAAAGAAAGAAAGAACGAAGAAAGAAAGAAAGAACGAAGAAAGAAAGAAAGAAGAAAGAAAGCAAAATATTTTTTATAAGGCAAGAAAAAGACAAAAATAAAGAATAACAATGAAAAGAAAAGTAACTTTTTTCGATTTTTTTTCACCACTTTCTTTTTTCTTCAGACGTTGTTTACTTTCTTTGTTTCCTAGCATTTTTCTTTCTTTTTTTCTTTCATTTTTCATTATTGTGAATCGCTTTTCTATAGAAGATTTTATTTCACTTTTCCTTTAACCATTGTTTTCTTTTTCATTTCTTTCTTTAATTAATAATATTTCTTTTTCTTTCTTTTTCATTCGGTCTGTCTTTTGCCATTTTTATTTTTCATTTCTTGCACAGATTTCGAACTTGTTTTATTTAACTTTTTCTTCATCAGTTGATTTATTTATTTACTTATTTATTTTTATTTATTATTGTGGGAACCTGACATACTTACAAATGGCCTCTTCCACCAATTTCTAGTAAGGAGGCAATCACCAGGTGTGACGCCTGTCGAACTTTCTGCTTTGGCAGAGAGGAACTCGGACGAGGCTTTGCCGCAGGGCAAAGTTTCGTTCGGGGCGGTAGACAGTCCCTGAACCCGTTTATACGGGTTCTAATGGGCATATTTTGGGTCGAGCCCACATTAAACCGGCCTTGTGCCATATATGACCCATGTGGGGGGGGGTAAATATCGGAAGTCACCAGGTGAGAGTCTCCCAGTGAGGTGGCGACAACTGTCAAACTCTCTGCCTCGGCGGAGAGGAACTCGGACGAAGCTTTGCCGCAGGGCAGAATTTCGTCCGGGAAGGTAGACAGTCCCTAAACCCGTTTATGCGTCTTCTAAGGGGGATATTTTTGGCCGAGCCTACGGGCTCGGAGAACCCACGTTAAGCCGGCCTTGTGCCACATGCGACCAACGTGGGTGGTTGTTAAATATTGGAAGTCACCAGGTGGGAGTCACCAATAGTGTATCACCGAGTGAGTGTATGAATGAGTGAGTCAAGACACCAGTGAGAGAAGTACTCTCCAGTCCACATTACTTTGTACTACGTTTCCGTTAATAACATACCGTTTAACTTTATATCCGAGTCTGTGTTATTTTTCTATGGTTTCAACACCATAACAACTGGCGACGAGATTCAAAACCTCCTCACGAAATGGAAGATCAACATTCTCTCTGTCGACCATAACAACTGGCGACGAGATTCGAAACGACCTCACGAAAGGAAAGACCAAAATTCACTCTTGCCGACCATAACAACTGGCGACGAGATATTCCTAATCACTCAAAGGAAACAACAAAAATATCCTGTGGCAGCGTGGTGTTTATGCAAATTTTTTTCTCCTTTTAGAGAAAAATTTAATCACTCAGATTGTATTAGAAAAAAAAAGTTTTTTTAGTATTATCAACCAGAACTGAGAAATATTAAAGAAAGGAATTACTTTTTCCTCCGCTTTGAGAAGAAAAAATATTCTAAATTTTGTTTTCTTTTTCTCAGAAAACACGTGTTTGAAGTCATTATGGAATACTTTAAAACAATTATTGTTCAGTTGATGAAGGCACAATTTGAACTGCAACAGAAAACTGAAGAACGGCAACAGAAGACTGAGGAACGGCAACAAATGTTGGTTCCTACAACAAAAAGAACAGGAAGAAAGATTGCTCCTACAACAAAAAGAACAAGAAGAAAAGCAAAAAGAACGGGAAGACAAATTTCAAGAATTATTTCTAAAGACATTGGGTAAAAAGGATGTTAGTGAAAACAACACTGCATTTTCTCACAACACAATTTGGAATTCTATGGAGACATTTAATTATCTCCCTGAAGAAGATAAAACATTTGAAGCTTTTTATAGAAGATATGAAGATCTTTTTGCGGTTGATTGGGAGGATTGGACGAACGGCAAAAAAGTTCGCTTACTTTTGAGAAAGTTGGGAACAGCCGAACATAGTAAGTTCGTCGATTACATTCTTCCGAAGAAAACAAGTGAATTAGGGTTCGATGAAGCAGTAAAACTTTTGTCTGAGTTATTTAGCCCTAATAAAACTTTATGCCACAAAAGATGGAAGTATTTTAACTTGTCAAAACGGGATGACGAGGATTATCTTACATTTGCGTCCATTGTTAATAAGCACGATTTTCGTTTGGCTGAACTGACAGCTGACGATTTCAAATGTTTAATATTCGCCCAAGGTTTAGTCTCCGCAAAAAACTCGGAGATTATACGGAGAGTTCTATCAAGACTAGAAAGCGAACCAGGTCTCACATTACAAAAACTAGCGGAAGATTGCCAGCGAGTAATCAGTGTGAAAAGCGATTCTAAAAACATCGAGGAATCAGGCATATCGTATGTTAGGAGAATTAGGTCCAAGCCAAAAAATTACTCCCCTAAAAAAGGTAAAGAAAGCAAAGGGTACGCCCATTCACTATTTAAAAATAGACGACCTTGTGAAAAACAAAAATTACCTCCTAGTCCATGTGGACGTTGTGGTGGACAACATTGGGTGACAGACTGTTTTTACCGAAACAAGACATGTAATAATTGTGGTAAAATTGGCCACAAATGGGCGCACTGTCGAAATAAAAGGAATAACAGAAACAGAGTCAGACAAACTATATCAAACGAAAAAGTAGATAAGAATCTACGAAAATACGTTGTAGTTAACATTCTAAACAAAACAGTTAAGCTGCAACTAGATTCTGGCTCGGATCTCTCAATCATTAATCTTCAGACTTGGAGGAAATTAAAAAAAAATAACAATGAAAAAGGCAAACAAAACAGCACGTGCAGTAACTGGTGACAAGATCAAATTTGAAGGTGAGCTAACGCTACCTGTAACACTGAATGGCATTACAAAGAAATTAAAAGTTTTCGTCCATAAAAATTGTGAGAATTTGTTTGGAACGGATTGGATGGAACGGTTTAAGTTGTGGGATCAACCAATCAACAATTTTTGCCAAAAACTGGAAAATATGACAACAGATGCCCAAGACCTGAAAGAAGAATTAAAAGAAAAATTTCCCGGAGTTTTCTCGGCGGGACTAGGAAAATGTAATAAAACAAAAGCCAAATTTGAGTTGAAAAAAAAACGTTCAACCCGTTTTCAAAATTAAAAGAAATGTCCCATTTGCATCAGTTGAAAAAATCAATAAAGAATTAGACCTAATAGAAAATGCCGGTATACTATCCAAAGTGAGTTTTAGCGAATGGGCTGCCCCCGCTGTATATGTAAGAAAAAAGTCAAACCAAATTCGTGTTTGTGCGGATTTTTCAACGGGCCTCAATGCGGCTTTAAAAGATTACCATTACCCTCTCCCCACACCGGAGGAGATATTTAATAAACTAAATGTTGGGGAAATATTCTCCAAATTGGACTTAAGCGATGCATACCTTCAAATCCTGTTGAGGAGGAGTGCGCAAAACTTCTATGTATCAACACCCACAGGGGTTTATACAAGTTTGACAGATTGGCTTTCGGAGTCAAAGTTGCACCCGCTATATTTCAGCAAGTCATGGATACCATGCTGTGCGGCTTGGACTTTGCGTGTGATTATCTAGATGACATTGTTATTGCAAGCAAATCAACCGAGGAACATCGTAAACATATCCTCAAGGTTTTTGAAAGAATTCAGGATTTCGGTCTCAAAGTTAAAGAATCGAAATGCGATTTTTATATGAACGAAATAAGGTAGTTTGGGCATGTCATTGATAAGAATGGAAGACGACATGACCCAAGGCGAACAGAAGCTATCAAAAATATGCCTGCCCCAAAAAACGTCAACGAGCGCCAAAGTTTTCTGGGACTTGCCAACTATTATCTAGTGTTCATAAATAATATGCACGACTTACGAGCTCCTTTGAATGAATTGTTAAAAAAAGGAAAAAGTTGGATCTGGACAACAGAGTGCCAGTCAGCTTTCGAAAAAATAAAAAAAATATTTTAACATCAGAACTATTTTTGACTCACTTTAATTCTCAATTGTTTATCGTATAACGCCGAACCCGAATACACCAGCAACTGGCTCACCGGCAGAAATCATGTTTGCCAGAAAGGTGAGATCTGTTTTCGACAAACTAATCCCAAAACTGTCAAAAATATGTAACACCGAAAAAGGAACAAAAGAAAAATGATTTCTCCCAGGTCAGAAAATATTTAGACGTTTTCAAAAGAATATGCCATAGTGGGAGGAAGGCACGACCACTAGAAGGAGCGGCGAAATGGTGCGTATTATACAAGGACCAAGACATACATATAAAAGATATATAAATCAAATCAAAAAACGGCATGAAATAGATTCTAACAGCACACACGACGAAGTGGAAGAACCCATCGAGATCATTTACGACACATTTGACCTCGAACCCCCGAAACATACGCCTGAAAAAACGAAGGTCGGGGAGAAAAAGGAAATTCACCGAACCTTTGACAATTAACACAAAGAAGAAAAGGTATTAACTCTTTTTACCAAGTAAAAGGCTTGGAAGGGGGGTATCGTGAGAACCTGACATGCCTACAAATGGACTCTTCCACACTTATATAAGGTGGCTACCAATTTCTAGCAAGGAGTCGGTCACCACGTGTGACTACTGTCGAACTCTCTGCTTTGGCTGAGAGGAGCTCGGACGAAGGCAAAGTTTCGTCCGGGGAGGTAGACAGTCCCTGAACCCATTTATACGGGTTCTAATGGGCATATTTTTGGCCGAGCCTACGGGCTCGGAAAGCCCACATTAAACCGGCCTTGTGCCACATGCGACCCGTGTGGGTGGGTTGTTAAATATCGGCAGTCACCACGTGTGACTACTGTCGAACTCTCTGCTTTGGCTGAGAGGAGCTCGGACGAGGCTTTGCCGCAGGGCAAAGTTTCGTCCGGGGAGGTAGACAGTCCCTGAACCCATTTATACGGGTTCTAATGGGCATATTTTTGGCCGAGCCTACGGGCTCGGAAAGCCCACATTAAACCGGCCTTGTGCCACATGCGACCCGTGTGGGTGGGTTGTTAAATATCGGCAGTCACCACGTGTGACTACTGTCGAACTCTCTGCTTTGGCTGAGAGGAACTCGGACGAGGCTTTGCCGCAGGGCAAAGTTTCGTCCGGGGAGGTAGACAGTCCCTGAACCCATTTATACGGGTTCTAATGGGCATATTTTTGGCCGAGCCTACGGGCTCGGAAAGCCCACATTAAACCGGCCTTGTGCCACATGCGACCCGTGTGGGTGGGTTGTTAAATATCGGCAGTCACCACGTGTGACTACTGTCGAACTCTCTGCTTTGGCTGAGAGGAACTCGGACGAGGCTTTGCCGCAGGGCAAAGTTTCGTCCGGGGAGGTAGACAGTCCCTGAACCCATTTATACGGGTTCTAATGGGCATATTTTTGGCCGAGCCTACGGGCTCGGAAAGCCCACATTAAACCGGCCTTGTGCCACATGCGACCCGTGTGGGTGGGTTGTTAAATATCGGCAGTCACCACGTGTGACTACTGTCGAACTCTCTGTTTGGCAGAGAGGAACTCGGGCGAGGCTTTGCCGCAGGGCAAAGTTTCGTCCGGGGAGGTAGACAGTCCCTGAACCCGTTTATACGGGTTCTAATGGGCATATTTTTGGCCGAGCCTACGGGCTCGGAAAGCCTACATTAAACCGGCCTTGTGCCACATGCGACCCGTGTGGGTGGGTTGTTAAATATCGGCAGTCACCACGTGTGACTACTGTCGAACTCTCTGTTTGGCAGAGAGGAACTCGGGCGAGGCTTTGCCGCAGGGCAAAGTTTCGTCCGGGGAGGTAGAGAGTCCCTGAACCCATTTATACGGGTTCTAATGGGCATATTTTTGGCCGAGCCTACGGGCTCGGAAAGCCCACATTAAACCGGCCTTGTGCCACATGCGACCCGTGTGGGTGGGTTGTTAAATATCGGCAGTCACCACGTGTGACTACTGTCGAACTCTGTGTTTGGCAGAGAGGAACTCGGGCGAGGCTTTGCCGCAGGGTAAAGTTTCGTCCGGGGAGGTAGACAGTCCCTGAACCCGTTTATACGGGTTCTAATGGGCATATTTTTGGCCGAGCCTACGGGCTCGGAAAGCCTACATTAAACCGGCCTTGTGCCACATGCGACCCGTGTGGGGGGTTGTTAAATATCGGCAGTCACCACGTGTGACTACTGTCGAACTCTCTGCTTTGGCAGGGAGGAACTCGGACGAGGCTTTGCCGCAGGGCAAAGTTTCGTCCGGGGAGGTAGATTGTCCCTGAAACCGTTTATACGGGTTCTAATGGGCATATTTTTGGCCAAGCCTACGGGCTCGGAAAGCCGACATTAAACCGGCCTTGTGCCACATGCGACCCATGTGGTGGGGTGTTAATATTGGAAGTCACCAGGTGTGAGTCACCAAGAGTGTATCGCCGAGTGAGTGTATGAATGAGTGAGTCAGGACACCAGTGAGAGAAGTACTCTCCAGTCCACATACTGTGTACTACGTTTCCGTGAATAATATACCGTTTAACTTTATATCCGAGACTGTGTTATTTTTCTATGGTTTCAACACCATAACATTCATTTATTTATTTCCCCATTTTATTTCTTTATTTAGTTTTTGTTTCATTATAACTGTTATATATTTTCTTTCGCCTTTTTCCCCCCTCTCTTCCTTCCTTCCTTTCTTCCTTCCTTCCTTCATTCCTTCCAATTTTTTTCTTTGTTTGTTTTACATTATAGCATTTATATCATTTTCCCCTTCTTCTTCTCTTTTTGTCTTTCTTTCTTTCTTTCTTATTTCTTTTTTCATTTATTTATTTCACCTTTTTTCCTTCTTTATTTAGTTTTTGTTTTATTATAACTGTTATATATTTTCTTTTGCCTTTTTTTCCTTCCTTACTTCCTTCCAACATTTTTCTTTTCATCCATTTTCTTTTTTGTTTTACATTATAACATTTATATCATTTTCCCCTTCTTTTCCCCTTTCTCTCTTTCTTTCTTTCTTTTTTCTTTCTTTCTTTCTTATTTAGTTTTTGTTTCATTATAACTGATATATTTTTTCTTATGCCTTCCTTCCTTCCTTTTCATCCTTCCTTCCTTTTCATCCTTTTTCTTTCTTTGTTTACTTTACATTATAACATTTATACCATTTTCCGCTTCTTCTTCCTTTCCTTCCTTCCTTCCTTCCTTCCTTCCTTCCTTCCTTCCTTCCTTCCTTATTCATTTTCATCGTTTTTCTTTCATTTTTTACTTTTCTTTCGTTATTTTTATAACCATTATTTCTTTCTTGATTTCTTTCTTTGAAATTTTATGCTAAATTATTTTTTTTTCATTTCCCTACACCGTCTTTCCTTTGTACTTCTTTTCTTGATTTCTCTTTGCTCTTCGCATAGCAAACTTTCTAATTGACATCGCCTCCACCCACAGGGCAACTTTTATCGAATCAGATTCCGAAAAATACTTCTTCTGTTTGGACAAATCAAACTTGGCAATAACAAAACTTCTGCCTGATAAAGAGACATTAGAAAAGAAACAAGTGATGTCGAAAAATGACGGAAAGAATGACTTCCTAAAAGGTAAAGAAGGAAAGCAAGAATTCATGTTGGAAATATTAGGGAATAGACGAAGAAAAAATTAAGAAAAGATAAAATAGGAGAAAGAAAGAAAGAATGAATGAAAAAAAGAAAGAAAGAATGAATGAAAGAATGAATGAAAGAATGGAAGAAAGAAAAAATGAATGAAAGAATGAATGCGAGAAAGAAATAACGAATGAAAGTATGAATAAATAAAGGAATGAAAGAATGAAAGAATAAATGAAAGAAAGAAAGAATGAATGAAAGAATGAATGAGAGAAAGAATGAACGAATGAATGAAAGAAAGAATGAATGAATAAAAGAAAGAAAGAATGAAAGAAAGAAAGAATGAATGAATGAAAGAAAGAATGAATGAAAGAGTGAATGAATGAAAGAAAGAATGAATGAAAGAATGAATGAAAAAAACAAAGAAAGAATTAATGAAAGAATGAATGAATGAAAGAAAAATGAAAGAATGAATTAAAGAAAGAATGAATGAAAGAATGAAAAAAGAAAGAAAGAATGAAAGAAAGAATGAAAGAAAGAAAGAATGGATGAAAGAATTAATGAAAGAAAGGAAGAATGAATTAAAGAATGAAAGAATGAATGAAAGAATGAATGAATGAAAGAATGAATGAATGAAAAAATGAATGAAAGAAAGAAAGAATGAACGAAAGAAAGAAAGAATGAATGAAAGAAGGAATGAATGAAAGAAAGAACGAAACAATGAAAGAAAGAAAGAAAGAATTCATGTTGGAAATATTAGGGAATAGACGAAGAAAAAATTAAGAAAAGATAAAATAATTGGGAGAATGAATGAAAGAATGAATGAAAGAAAGAAAGAAGTAAAGAAAGAAATATATTTAGAGAGAAGGAAAAATGTGAAAGCAGTCATGTTGGAAATATTAGGGAAGAGACGAAGAAAGGAATTAAGGAAAGATAAAACATTGAAAGAAAGAAAGAAAAAAAGTAAAAAGTTATGAAGAAAAGACACAAAATGAAAGGTAAGAAGGAAAAGAGAAAAGGTGGTTACAAGAAAAAGAGCCAATTAAAAAAATGAAAGATGATAGAATAGAATGAAAGAGAATGGACAAAAATAAAGAAAGACACAGAAAGAAGGTAAAAAAAAAGACATTCAGAAAAAGAAAGAAAGAAATTAATTTAGAAAGAACAATGGAAGACACGAAAAATACATTATTTTGAAGAAAGAAAAAAAAATGAGCAATAGCCTAAAGAGAGAAAGGGAATCAAAAAATAGAAATAATGAAAAGGAAAGAAAGAAGAAGGAATGAAAATGCAAAGCTAGTCAAAAGGAATATTTGAAAGAAGCAGGAATTCAGAGAAAAAACAAACGTGGTTGAAAAAGTGTATCCAGAACGGTAATATAAGAATGCTGAGAATATCATGCACCGAGCGTGTGAGCAACGATGAGGTTTTGGAGAGGATGCAAGCAAGAACGAAGCTTATACTTAAGATCAGGAAGAGGCAGGTGAAATTTCTGGGACACGTAATGAGAAATGAGGGCCTGGAGAATCTGATACTCACAGGTCGAACAGAGAGAAAGAGTGACAAGAGAAAGCAACACATGACATAACTGGCGGGCCTAAGCAAGTGGATGAGAGAACATGGCCTGGGGGAAGTAGCAAAGGGACAAAACTTATTGAGAGCTACAAGGGATAGGAGGAAGTAGAGAGCCGTAATCGCCTACGTCCTGAAGGGACACGACACAAAAAAAGAAAAGAAAAGAATGTAGTGTAAAGAAAAGAATGATAGTGAAAATAAGATTGAAATAAAATAAGAATATCAAGAGCGAAATGAAAGAGAATTGCGAACAAGAAAAAAGAGAAGGGAAAGAGGGAAATGAAAGAGAATTGCGAACAAGAAAAAAATAAAATATGATATCTGGAAAGAAGAGGAAGGGAACAAAAAGCAAATAGAAAGAAAGGAAAAAAAGGAAGAAAAAACGAAAGGGAAGAAATGAGAAGAAAATGAATGCCATAAGAAGGAAGCGTTTAATTAGGATTTTTTTCTTTTTTTTTTTTAAGCGTATCACCCCAAGCAAGGCTGGAGGCCACTATCACGCATGGGGTTATAGAAGGGTTGGAAGAAGAGCAGATAGGAGTGGTAAAGGAGAGGATGTGGAGAAAGAGAAAGACAGTGGGTCGATCAAGGCAAGAGGGTTACAGAAGATTTGGAGCGAGAGCAGATAGGAATGAAAGATGAAAGGATGTGGAGAAGGGAAGTGGATAGATCAAGGCAACTGGAGATGTCGATTGACGCTACACTTGAGAGATTGTATTTGTCAGGGAAACAGTAATAGGGAAGGGAGTTCCATAGGCGAGATGTGCGAGACATGAAGCTATTGGAGTAGAAGAGACGTCTATATCTAACAGTTTCAACGGTGAAGGGGTGGGAACGGGATGCCAGCCTCGTAGGACGTTTAAATTCACGAGGCCTAGGGACAAGCGAAAGCAGCTCCTCGGAGCAATTACCGTGAAAGTACTTGTAAAAAAGGCAGAGCGAGGCAACATCGCGTCTGTGAGAGAGCGACTGCAGACGAGATGACAGATCAGGGCCAATCACATTGCATATCCGTCTCTGGATCTTATCAAGAACCCTGAGGCAAACAGCAGGGGCCCCAGACCATATATGGCAGTAATACTCCATGCAAGGACGAATGGTCGATTTATAGACTTGGAGGATCTATTCCGGGGAGAAAAATTTCCTGGCTCGGCACAGGGAACCAACTTTTCTTGCGGTGGATGATGCAACTGACTCGATGTATTTGTTCCATCTCAGATCAGCGGACAGCGTGAGACCGAGCAGCCGCAGAGAGGAGCTCTCGAGAAGTTGGTCTTCAGACATTCTAATGGGATGCAGGGATGGATCCTTGTGGTGGTTAATAGAGAGCAGTTTTGTTTTAGAGGCGTTAAAGTTAACCATCCATTTCTCGCCCCAGTTCACAACCGATTGGAGGTCCTTTTCAATTTGAACTGCCAGGTTAACTTTGTCAGCATCACTAGATTTTTATTTGAGGCAGGAGTAAATTGTGGTGTCGTCAGCGTAGATGCCGACTTGGGAGACTATGGCGTCAGGAAGGTCGTTTATAAATATGAGGAACAGAGTAGGGCCTAGGATGGAGACTTGAGGAACAATTAATGACTTAAAAGGCAATAAATTGTAAAAGAATCTTATTTCGATGAGATACAGACGACACACACGCACATACATATGTAATTATTCTGGCACGTAGTTTCCCCTAAGACAATTGAATATAATGATACGGTATGCTATAAGTATTGGTAAAGTGCTCAGTATCACGGGTGTAAATATCAAAGTAGACATTGAAGTCAACACTCAGCAACAACAGCCTGTTTCATGCTTAAACGCAACCATCAGCCTACCCATTTGTACGTGGTATATATATATATATATATATATATATATATATATATATATATCAGCGAAAATCCGAAACCGGAAGTACACTCCCTCGGACATTTTGACCAATACGTACGGGTCTTCCATCACAGAACATCTTATAAATAGCCATAATTGTGCTGTTAGTTTTAGTGGTGACGCTTTTACCGTCCTTAGCAAGTCCCACTCAAATTACCACCTAAAAGTGTTGGAGGCCATCTATATACTATCATTAAAGCGTCTTCTTTGTAAACAGAAGGATTTATATTAGGCCTCCAACTAATTACCATTTAAATATTGTTTTCTTCCCACCAATAAACTTTCGCCATTGTTTTTTTTATTATTATATAATTTACTCTATTTAAATCGTTTTAGCTCTGTTAAGCGAGGTACGAAAACGATTAGCTAGACCGTTTTTCATTTTTACTTTTTATTATCATAAGAGGTAATAATAAAAGTAATTTTTGTCTGTCTATGGCAGTAATAAAACTTTGTTACATCAAACATATCTTTATATATATATATATATATATATATATATATATATATATATATATATATATATATATATATGGTGGACTCTCCCGTCGTATTCGACCGATGAGGGTCAAGCAGCCCGTTCCTACGGACCGATAGCCAGACACCAGCACATATGATTTGTTTATAGTATTAAAGGCTTTGTGGAGAATCAACCACACTTTTTGAAGGGCCGAATACTGAGACTTGGTGCACTACGTGCCACAAGTTCCCAAGCAATATCTATTCTCATATATATATATATATATATATATATATATATATATATATATATATATATATATATATATTATCTGAGGCGTGTGTGTGTGTGTGTGCGTATACTTCATAGAGAAATCAAAATATTAAATCTTATGTAATAAACTGAAATAATAAAATACCAGTCTATCTTGGTCTGTTCATATCTATCTATCTATCTATCTATCTATCTATCTATCGCAGTCTGTTCGTATCTGTCTGTCCGTCTGTCTGTCTGTCTGCCTATCTATCTATCTATCTATCTATCTATCTATCTATCTATCGCAGTCTGTTCGTATCTGTCTGTCTATCTATCTATCTATCTATCTATCTATCTATCTATCTATCTCAGTCTATTCATGTATCTATCTATCTATCTATCTATCTATCTATCTATCTCAGTCTATTCATGTATCTATCTATCTATCTATCTATCGCAGTCTGTTCGTATCTATCTATCTATCGATCTATCTATCTCTCTATCTATCTATCTATCTATCTATCGCAGTCTGTTCGTATCTGTCTGTCTGTCTGCTTGTCTATCTATCTATCTATCTATCTATCTCTCTCTCTCTCTCTCTCTATATATATATATATATATATATACATACACACACACACACACACACACACATATATATATATATATATATATATATATATATATATATATATCACAGTCTCTTCATAATTTCTAATAGTGGCACGTTTCCGATGCGAATTAATTTATTGTTTCTAATCAATTGTTAAATAAGACGAAGAAATATGGAGAAAAATAATGAAGCTTAAAAATATAACGTCTTTTTAAATGAGAAGAAATATTGCGTCGATGATATTCGAGGCATATCAAAGATTTTATAAACATCTGATTAATTGTTTTTCGAAAAACATTTCTTTTTCAAAAATGCAGTATTTAACAAATAAGTATTTATTTTGGTGAATCCAGGGTGTAATATGTCAATAATGCCCAGTGATAAAAAGCGGGAAATGTATTTTAATAATCCCGAAAGAAAGAGAAAGAGCAATTCAGGTAATATGAAAAAAGTATAAAGAAAAAATAATAAATAAAGAAAAAATGAAAGAAAGAGAAAGAGAAGGGCATAGAAAAAAAGAAGAAAATAGAGAAAAAGCAAAGATAGATAGTAAAAGAAAGAAAGAAAGAAAGAAAGTACAGTAGGGACAACAAAGAAAGGAAAGAAGAAAGAAAGAAAAAAGAAATAAAGAACTAAATAAAAAAAGAAAAAGAAAGAAAGAACAATACAGCAAAGAAGAAAAGAAAGAATAAGAAAGAAAGTAAGAGGAATATCTAGAGAAGGGCATAGAAAGAAAGAGGAAAATAGAGAAAAAGCAAAGATAGATAGAAAAAGAAAGAAAGAAAGAAAGAAGGAACAGTAGGGACAACAAAGAAAGGAAAGAAGAAAGAAAGAAAAAAGAAATAAAGAACTAAATAAAAAAGAAAAAGAAAGAAAGAACAATACAGCAAAGAAGAAAAGAAAGAATAAGAAAGAAAGTAAGAGGAATATCTAGAGAAGGGCATAGAAAGAAAGAGGAAAATAGAGAAAAAGCAAAGATAGATAGAAAAAGAAAGAAAGAAAGAAAGAAGGAACAGTAGGGACAACAAAGAAAGGAAAGAAGAAAGAAAGAAAAAAGAAATAAAGAACTAAATAAAAAAAGAAAAAGAAAGAAAGAACAATACAGCAAAGAAGAAAAGAAAGAATAAGAAAGAAAGTAAAAGGAATATCTAGAGAAGAGCATAGAAAGAAAGAGGAAAATAGAGAAAAAGCAAAGATAGATAGAAAAAGAAAGAAAGAAAGAAAGAAGGAACAGTAGGGACAACAAAGAAAGGAAAGAAGAAAGAAAGAAAAAAGAAATAAAGAACTAAATAAAAAAAGAAAAAGAAAGAAAGAACAATACAGCAAAGAAGAAAAGAAAGAATAAGAAAGAAAGTAAGAGGAATATCTAGAGAAGGGCATAGAAAGAAAGAGGAAAATAGAGAAAAAGCAAAGATAGATAGAAAAAGAAAGAAAGAAAGAAAGAAGGAACAGTAGGGACAACAAAGAAAGGAAAGAAGAAAGAAAGAAAAAAGAAATAAAGAACTAAATAAAAAAAGAAAAAAGAAAGAAAGAACAATACAGCAAAGAAGAAAAGAAAGAATAAGAAAGAAAGTAAGAGGAATATCTAGAGAAGGGCATAGAAAGAAAGAGGAAAATAGAGAAAAAGCAAAGATAGATAGAAAAAGAAAGAAAGAAAGAAAGAAGGAACAGTAGGGACAACAAAGAAAGGAAAGAAGAAAGAAAGAAAAAAGAAATAAAGAACTAAATAAAAAAAGAAAAAGAAAGAAAGAACAATACAGCAAAGAAGAAAAGAAAGAATAAGAAAGAAAGTAAGAGGAATATCTAGAGAAGGGCATAGAAAAAAAGAAGAAAATAGAGAAAAAGCAAAGATAGATAGATAGAAAAAAAGAACGAAAAAACAATAACAAAGAAACAAAAAGATAACGAAACTAGTAAACAAAGTTAAGAAAAAAAAGAAAAAAGAAAGAAAATCGAGAGAATTGCAAAGAACGAAAAAAAGAAGAAGAAAAAAATGGAAATTAAAAGTGAAGAAAGCACAAAGAAATAAATCAAATAGAAACAAAAAAGAGAAAAATATGAAGAAAGACAGCGAAAGAAAAGAAATAAAACAAGTCAATCGTACAACAATAAAAAGAAGATAAAAAGTCCGAAGAGAAAGAAGTTAAATAATGAATTGTAAAGAATATTGAAATAAATAGTATTAAAAACAGTAAAAAAAAAAAGAAGGTGGGGAAAGAAAACACGTAAGGGTAAGCAGCCTCTACAATAACCCCTCCTTTAAATAAGAACTCTCATTTCTCAAAGTGGCGTTTATCTTCCATAAATTCTAAACCCCATCACTTTTTTTCTTCTACGAGGAATCCACTGTCTTTCCGGTCATTCCATCGCAACCGTATCTCTAAAAAAAAAAAAAACCCACCTACATCCTCGATCCGACCACCCTCACTACAAAACCAAACCGGCGAAAACCATTTTCGGTCGGGTCCTACAGGGGCCCCACACTTGTCTATCTTCATGTTAGGTCAGTAACAAGAGATGCTTTTCAATATTGGTCCGAAAATAGTGCACTGTCAGTGTTCGTTTGGCGCGAAACTAATCAGAATAAATTAAATCTCTTTTTCTCTACAGTAGGCCTAGGGTGAGAGAGGGGTTCCTGTCACTTAGAACAATCGAGATAATTCCAAGCGTAGCAATGGAGACGCACTTCTCTGATCGACCATCATCATTGCCGAGGATAGCATTTGTATTCTACTACGATCCGAGCTGGGTTTTTTTTTCTCACACTGACAAACACATTATCATGATTCCGATTTGAAAACACCTACATTAAATCTAT
>OZ038508.1:13713683-13731183 GCA_964036315.1 Acanthosepion esculentum | reverse complement strand
TCCTTTTCAGGACAATGGGGGGGGGGAATCGGCATGTGGCTGTTGGGTGGGAAAATCCCGATAAGGGAGCAACCAGGTGCCAAATATTACCAGTAGGTAACGGTTGTCCGAACTATCCATAATCAGTATCTGTCTATATTTCTGAGATGAGGCATTATGTACACTATTTACATTATTCAGACTATTGTCCTCATCTTTGTCGCCATATTTATTACAACGTTTCGGCCTTTCAGTATCTGTCTATATTTCTGAGATGAGGTATTATGTACACTATTTACATTATTCGGACTATTGTCCTCATCTTTGTCGCCATATTTATTACAACGTTTCGGCCTTTCAGTATCTGTCTATATTTCTGAGATGAGGTATTATGTACATTATTTACATTATTCCGACTATTGTCCTCATCTTTGTCGCCATATTTATTACAACGTTTCGGCCTTTCAGTATCTGTCTATATTTCTGAGATGAGGTATTATGTACACTATTTACATTATTCCGACTATTGTCCTCATCTTTGTCGCCATATTTATTACAACGTTTCGGCCTTTCAGTATCTGTCTATATTTCTGAGATGAGGTATTATGTACATTATTTACATTATTCCGACTATTGTCCTCATCTTTGTCGCCATATTTATTACAAAGTTTCGGCCCTTCAGTATCTGCCTATATTTCTGAGATGAGGTATTATGTACACTATTTACATTATTAGGACTATTGTCTTCATCTTTGTCGCCATATTTATTACAACGTTTCGGCCTTTCAGTATCTGTCTATATTTCTGAGATGAGGTATTATGTACACTATTTACATTATTAGGACTATTGTCCTCATCTTTGTCGCCATATTTATTACAAAGTTTCGGTCCTTCAGTATCTGTCTATATTTCTGAGATGAGGTATTATGTACACTATTTACATTATTCGGACTATTGTCCTCATCTTTGTCGCCATATTTATTACAACGTTTCGGCCTTTCAGTATCTGCCTATTTTCTGAGATGAGTTATTATGTACGCTATTTACATTATTCGGATTATTGTACTCAGCTTTGTCGCCATTTTTATCACAACGTTTCGGCCATCTTCAGGTGGGTGGAATGTCGAACTGAACCCTTTATTTTGCTCATTGTCCCATGTATGTCAGTTATCAGTTATCTCCTGTTAATTCTCCTTTCCAAGTTCTCCACTGCCTTAACCGGGTATTGAACTCACACTCTTTTGGCCCTGTCACTGGATCTAACCAACGCATTCATCCACATGTCACATCTGTGTATGAATTTCTGGGTATTATTAACCTAATATCTTCAGGTCATTTTTTACCAGTGCTCATATTGCAATTTCTGCTGTTATTATTACATGTTTTTATCAGATCTCATATTGCATTTTTTGTTGTTATTATCGCTTTTCTCTGGCACTCCTTAATACTGGTTCCCATATTGTATTCATAAAATATTTTTATGTTTATTCGTTCTTTTTATAGATACAAATATTTAAGTAAATAGCTTGACGTAAACAGTAAAATCGACTTGCGAACCGAAGCGCTCCTCTGTGGCTAAATCGGTAAAGCACGTCAGGCTATATGACGGTTGCTTATAGGATACAGGTTCGATTCCTGTCGGATGACGAATATTTTCTATGAAAATTTCTTGGACATTCAGGCCGGTAAATGTTAATACTGTTTATTATAAAACAGCATTTACTTAAATACTTGTATCGATAAAAAGAATGTATAAACATAAAAATGTCTTAAAATAATTGTCGAACTTTATCCATTTCATAGTATATACATATATATATATGATATGGAGAAAACAACTGAAAAGTTGCAAATTAAAAAAAAAAAATTGAATGTTTTTTTTGTGAAAGTATATATATTTGATATTTCAGATCTGCCCCGATCTTTCATCAGAAATAACTGTATTCAGATGTTTGTTTACAAGTAGCGTCCGTCGCGAGACGCGGACGTCACGTGATGTGGAATGCAACTGTGTTTGAATATTTCTAACGATAATATTTTATATATTGTTTAAAAAGTTTTTTTAACTATACCTAAAAAAATTTTTTTTAACTATTGAAATATTTATACAGATTTAAAATTCTCAAGTCTTTGTTTAACCCTAGTTTATATGTGTTTAATTTTAATATCCATTATACATATACGAATATAGAATCCTTTAAAATCCATTCTGTCAGGTGATAATTTATTTCGTGGACTCAGACGTCCATCTCACCACATTTTGCAAAAATAAATGGTGTTCAATTTATTCAGACACAAGGACAAGAGAAAAGGATGTGCGAGAAATGTAATTTAAGTATTGAATCAATGTTTAAGGTTACCTTTTAAAAATTCAAAGACAATTGTTCTGCTTCCACTTAATTTAAAGAAGATTTGATGTACGTAGATAATTATTTTCTGTACAAACAATTATTTTAATTTCATGGGTGACAGGACAGGGGACAAATTTTTTATCGGATGACGAAAATAAACAGTGTTTAATAAATATGCTAATCGTCTACTCTAATACGAGTATCCACTAAAAATAACGTTTAAGTAATATCTAACATATATGTAGATAAATACAAGTTCATTAAATCTTTCGAAATATACGTGTATATATAAAGAGAGATAAAGAGGGAGAGAGAGAGAGAGAGAAAATAAAGAGAGAAAGAGAAATATATATAAATAACAACTTAAAAGAGACTGACCAACACAATGACTTTCGAAAATTCATGATAAAAAAATCAAAAAAATCAAATGAAAACTACAGACAAAAATTCATTTTCTCCGTCAAGTCCTTTCTGTAGTTCACTGCTATTAACATGCAGAATTTTTTTTCCTGATGATGGCCATGCTGGTAGAAACTAGTCGAGGAATCTAACTGAAATAATAAAGATGAAAGAATATTAATATACAACCCAGTGCGTCTGAAGATTTTAACTTTTTAATATTTTTTATTAGTCAAAACGATATATATATATATATATATATATATATATATATGTGTGTGTGGTTGTGTGTGTGTGTGTGTGTGTGTGTGTGTGTGTGTGTGTGTGTGTGGTTGTGTGTGTGTGTGTGTGTGTGTGTGTGTGTGCAAATAAATAGAAAAAATAGGAAAGAACCGTTAGGTTAATAATCCTAAGTTCTTTAGTATTTTTGTTTTTATTTTAAAAAAACAGTGCTCAATACAAAAGTAGAGCCTATATTATAATTACTATTTTTAAAAAAATAATTATATATATATATATATATATATATATATATATATATATATATATATATATATATATATATATGTAATTGGAATTAATATACTTAAGCGCTTTTTTGTTAGTCAGTTTTAACATATTTCAAATTCTATTTCGTGTTAATAGGACTAACCTGGTTTATACCAACGGATTACTACCTGCATATATATATATATATATATATATATATATATATATATATATATATATAAAGTGTGCCGGACTCTATCGAAGATGTCGGAGGGAAACCATGTGTACTGCAGCTGCAATAGGAGTGGTGTTTCTTGGACAAGATAACCTGACAGAGTCCAACCCTCTCCAAGCCGGTTTTGAATTCAGAGTTTTTCCTTTTTCTAGACTAGTTGCCATCCAAGGCGATAGAACCAAGTCTGTCCTGCTATTTACCCATGGCTTGGGGGGGGGGGGATAAAAGGATTCATACTTTTCACTATATTAGCATGGGTTTCGAACATGGCTTTCCGATTCCTCAATCCGAGCCGCTGTCCATTTACACCACCGTACCTCCCTCAAATGGGAAATTATTTTTATTAAATAAAAAGGGAGAAAAAAAACTCTATTCACCTTTCGCGCGCCTACGTCTTGCCTAAAACAACAAAACTATCCTTCATTAATGGAATTCTATCTCTGTCTCTGTCTCTCTCTCTGTCTCTCTGTCTCAATCTCTCTTTGTTTCTTTTCTTTATCTCGCTTGTAAACAGAGTTGGAGACGGGACAAAGAGTCGACCTTACCATTATCAAATTTTTGACGGATTAAATATATTTGTGCCGACCGTGATCAGTGGAGGAAATGAAAGATATATTTGGGACCAGCAAAACGACAAACACATTAAAATTGTCTCAACAAAATAGTGCAGGTCAGAGGTTAGTGGCAGAAGATGAAATGTTGGTAAAGTTGTGATAAGTAATTTGGTCGGGAATTGTAGGGTGGTAAGAGAAAGAAAGATGGCGCGTCAGAATTTATGAAGAGTTGATTGATCTGAGAAAAAAGAAATTGGAATGGGCGTGTTGAGAAAATAGGAGAAGAGGAAGTAAAAGAAGCCTAAAGTGAAAAGATAAAACAGAATTAAAATGGAGGAAATGTTTTGGGCGGGTCTAGGAGGGTGGAAAGAGGAAATGATCAGGAGGAAAAAAAATTAAAGAAAGGATGGTGGGGTATTGATAACGAGAAGAAAGCAAGCAGAGAGAGAGAGAGAGAGAAAGAAAATGTGAGTGAATGAGATAGAGAGAGAGGAAAAGAAAGAGGGAAGCAAGCAGAGAGAGATAGGAAAAGAAAGGGAAAAGCAAGCAGAATGAGAGAGAGGAAAATAAAGAGGAAAGAAAGCACTGAGAGAGAGAGAGAGTAAAAGAAAGAGGAAAGCAGACAGAAAGAGAGGAAAAGAAAGAAGAAAGCAAGCAGAGAGGGAGGAAAAGAAAGTGGAAGAAAGCAGAGAGAGAGAGAGAGATGAAAATTGAGAGGAAAGAAAGTAGAGGGAGAGAGGGGGGAAATAAAGAGGAAAACAAGCAGAGAGAGATGGGAAAAGAAATGAGAGAGCAATCAGGGAGAGGGAAGAAAAGAAAGGGGAAGGAAGCAGAGTGAGAGAGGTGAAAATAAAGAGGAAAGAAAGCTGAGAGAGAGAGAGGGAAAAGAAAGAGGAAATATAGTAGAAAGTGAGTGTGAAAGGAGAAAAGAAAAGAAAAAAGAAAGCAAGCAGAGAGAGTGAGGGAGAGGAAAATAAAGAGGGGAGCAAGTAGAAGGAGAGAAAAGAAAGAGGGAGGCAAGCAGAAAGAGAGGGAGAGAGAGTAAAAGAAAGCTGAAAGCAAGTAGAGAGAGAGAGAGGGAGAGAGAGGAAAACAAAGAAAAATGCAAAAAGAGAGAGGAAAAGAAAAAGGAAAACGAGAAAATAGATAGAGGAAAAGAAAGAAGAAAGCAATCAGAAAGAGAGAGAGAGAGAGAGAGAGAGAAGGGGGAAACAAAGAAAATGCAAACTAAAATGCCAGAGATGTAAAGAAAAAGGAAAGCAAGAAAATAGAGAGAGGAAAAGAAAGAAGAAAGTAAGCAGAGAGAGAGAGAGAGAGAAAGAGAGAAAACCAAGCAGAGAGAGAGAAAGAGTGGAAAAGAAAGAAGAAAGCAAACAGAGAGAGATAACGAGAGAGAGGAAAAGAAAGAGGAAAACCAGCAGAGAGAAAGGGAGGAAAAGAAACAGATATGCAATCAGATAGATTGAGAGAAAGTGAGATAGGGAAAGAATGAGGAAAAAAATCAGAGATAGAAAGAGAAGAAAAGAAAGAGGGAAGCAGGCACAGAGAGAGGAAAAGAAAGAGGAAAGTATAGAAAGATAGCAAAAGAAAGAAGAAACTAGAGACAGACAGAGAGAAAGTGGAAAAGAAAGAGGAAAGCAGAGAGAGAGAGAGAGAGAGAGATAAAGAGAGTAATAGAAACAGGCAACAGAAGGGGCGTAAAGAAAGATAAGTAAAAAAAAAGATATGAAAAATACAAAAAGATGAAAAAATGATACTGAGGGAGAGAAAGAAAGACTGAATGAAAAAAAGACAAGAAATGAAAGAGTTATTTAAACATGAGCAAAGACTGAAAAAAAGAAAAGGAATCCCAAGGAAAGAGGCGTGAAGAATATAGTTAAGAATGAAAAAGAAAAAAAATAGTAAAGATAAATAGGGGGTACAAAAAAAGAAGGAAAGAAAGAAAAATAAAAGTATGAAAGAAAATTTAAAAAATCAGTTATACATAATTAAATGTACAAAAAGCAACAAAAAGAAAGAAAGAAAGAAAGAAAGAAAAAAGAAAGAAAGAAAGAAAGAAATACACAAAGAAATAAAAAAAGAAAGAAAGCATAGATGGGAAGAAATTGAGGAAAGAGGAAGAAGAATGTTTGGTAAAGAAAAGAACAAGATGGCGACTAACTCGAAAAAAGAACTAAGATCCGAAAAACAATCTGAAAAGAAATGGATATTTATTGTTTAAAGTTTCAGCTTAGGTCGCGCTTACTTTTCCTTCCCCAAACCAATAGGGTCGGGATGGGGGTCAGAAAAGTTATCGATCTACTTATTTAGATTGGAAACTATTGCAGTCCGAGGATTTATAGATATGGATACAGTATGGACATAAATGGAAAATCACTTTAAGGCGGGAAACTGACAATAACAAATATTGTTTCCTACTTCACAATCTATCTATCTATCTATCTATCTATCTATCTATCTATCTATCTATCTATCTATCTATCTATCTAATTCTATTCACCTCTCTCTTTCTCTCTCTCTCTCTCTATCTATCTATCTATCTATGTATCTGTTTGTTCATTATACCTGTATCAGTTTGTTTATTATCTATCGAGCTATCTAATTTTGTCGTTATCTATATAATTCTGTTCATATCTATCTATCTATCTATCTATCTATCTATCTATCTATCTATCTATCTATCTAATTATCTATCTATCTGAGCCCGTTCCTTTCTGTCTGTCTATCTGAGCCGGTCCCTATCTATCTATCTATCTATCTATCTATCTATTTATCTATCTATCTATCTATCTATCTATATATCTATCTATCTATCTATGTCAGTTTGTCTCTGTCTCTCTCTTTCTCTCTCCCCCTCTCTCTCTCACTATATATATATATATATATATATATATATATATATATATATATATCAGTATGCCCATATCTATCTATCTATCTATCTATCTATCTATCTATCTATCTATCTATTTTTTCCGCACGCACACGTGTTTGTGTGTCACTACGTAAATGCTTCATGATTTAAAAAATAAATTGTAGCAAATTAAGTTTTCCTTTGTTTTAAATAATACCTCATTTTCTCTTAATTATTTTTTATCACAAAGAAACAAGAAAATGGGTTTGTGTTTTACAAAAAGTTCTTTGACCAGATTTACCTTTTACCCTAAGCTTATGATAAAATTAAGTGAACGAATATTTCGATAAGACGATAAGAAATGTCTCCCAAGTTTGTAAGAAATCATTTTCGTTTAGCTTTTCAACGTTAGAAGCAACCATTGCTGATCATATTTTGATGGGAATATCATTTTGCCATTGTTGATAATATCACGTTTTTGCCCATCCATATTTCTCCGCTCGCATGATTGAGCGTTCCACAAAATGTTTAATATCTAAAAAAAAAAAAAAAACACTAAACTAATTGAGTTTCTTTTTTTCCAAGTTTTCAGATAAGACGTTTAACGATTTTGATACCATTTGTCCTAGGAATCTTTACGCGAAACTGAATATAATGATCTCGGCTAGAATTTGAGTTCGGTTCTCTAATTAAAAATTGGGACTCATTATTCATATTTCTTCACACACACACACACACACACACACACACATATATATATATATATATATAGGCATTAAGCACGGAAAAATCCAACTTTGCATGCATTTAAATTATTTAAAACATAATTCTGCAACCATGTAGCTTCCCTATACCTTTTAAAGAACAATTTTGATGGTAATTGTTCGTTTTGCGATCTCTCTTAAATTCTACTGCACCATTTATTATCCCACGCTTACCTGGAAGATTTTGCGCTGATTTGCTCTGTCCCTCTTATCTTCAATGTGCCCTGTGAGTATAACATTTTCCAAGCCCTCCTTCCTCATTACGTATCACAGAAAATTCACTTGTCTCTTCCTAATGTTAAGTATCGGTATCCTTTCTGTTGCCATTGTTTCTAGAACTTCGGTCCAGAGTATTCTTAGCATTCTTCTGTAACACTACATTTCTGTTGCTTCAAGTCTTTTCTTCATACCTGAGGAGAACTCACTGTTATATAGGAGGACTGATATTATGACAGGAGTAACAGCAAAATTGTCCAAATCGTGTAACAGCATAATTGTCCATCACACAAAATGTTTAATATCTAAAAAAAAAACACTAAACAAATTGAGTTTCTTTTTTTCCAGGTTTTCAAATAAGCCGTTTAGCCATCTTGATACCATTTGTTGTAAAGAATCACAGAACAAAAAAAACTTAGATTTATTCAGGTAGAAAGAGGAAATGTTAAAATCGATTTGTGTTAGCCCCACTATATCTTTCCAACTGAGCAATGGTGAAAGGGAAAAGATCATTCAGGACTTCAGGACTAACATTTACACTCTGGCTTCCATCTTCAAATTTAATTAAAAAACCATCAATAGAACGGTGAATAAGTTAAAAAAGAGGGAACAGTAGAAAGGAAAAAACTGGATCAGAAGATTCCAACGCGAGAAGGTACCATCATTTCAGCCTGGAACTAGATAGATCAATTAGAAAAGATACGACTCAATCCATAAGACGTTTGGCACGGGAGAGGAGAGTTTCACGTAATACAGTACAAAGAGTAGTGAAAAATAACTTGAAAATGAAATCATACGAGAAACGTGTGAGGAACCCTGGCAGAATGTTAGAAGGTTACAAGTTTAGAGAGGGCGAAGATCATCTTGAATAAATTGGAAAATGATCCTGGTATAATATATATTAATTAATTAAGTCGTTGATTTGGGATGCAACCTGTGCAGATACATTTTCGGCCGGTAATTTGATCAGGTCCGCGGTTGATCTGGGGTTCGTCGCCCGAGACCCAGTGATAAAAAAAATAGCTAAATATTCTTCTCTTGCTGATAGATTTTTTTTTACTCCAGTGGCAGTGGAGACTTCAGGGATTATTGGCCCTCGTTCGATGGTGTGTTCCTTCGGAGGAGTGGCGCGATTGCGTCTCGATTAAGGAACGAACCTCGCGAAATGGAGTGGCTCTTGCAGCGTGTCTCACTGGCGACGGTTCGAGGTAATGCTTTCTCCATCATAGCGGCTGACAGAGGATAGAAAAAATTGTTTATAGCTACGTTGTTCTGGAATTGTCATCCTTGGTCGACTGAACTTGCTTTGTTTCAATGACTTTTCTTTTGTTATTATTAGTTACTTTGTTCAATAAATACGTTTGCTTAATATATATATATATATATATATATATATATATATATATATATATATATTTGAACTTTATTTCAATCCTTCATGAGCATCCGATCTTTAGCTATGATTAATTAATGACGAATATATCATTTTCATTTATGATCGATTTCATCACGATTCTTCTTTTAAGCTTGGCGAGTAATTATACATTCTTATTACTCAAAGTAGCGTCCAAAAAAATAAAAAATATTATAAAACCCTTGGAGAATTCCTATAAGATATCTTTAATCATTTCTAAGATACAAAGGTTCAAAGATTAATCTAACAAATGCACAGTGTTGCTGTTACACCCATATATGTATTTTTGAAGACCACGTGGATCTATGCCAATTTAATTATATTTTTTTTTACTTAAATATGCCATAAAAATGATCTTACAAGGAATAAAATATCGGCTCGGATTGAAGTCAGGTTATATATCTGTAAGCATATCAATAAGTTCCTCGTATACTGAGGAAAAAAAACAATTTATTTTACACAAAAAATACGAATTTTTAATCATGATCTCTTTCCTTGTCAATAACACTTACAGCTGAGCTGTGAATGATAAGCACATGGAAAATATTTACTACAATAAACATATCAAATGAAAATTTCAGCACATATCCTATAAAAAAGTAATGTAAATTTCATTTACCCCCCCATGCATTTACAATACCTTACTCCTCCTCCTCTTCCTCCGCCCTCTTCTTCTTCCTCCTCCTCTTCTTCTTCTTCCTCCTCCTCCTCTTCTTCTTCTTCTTCTTCTTCTTCTTCTTCTTCTTCTTCTTCTTCTTCTTCTTCTTCTTCTTACACATCTTCTTCTTCTTCTTCTTCTTCTTCTTCTTCTTCTTTTTCTTCTTCTTCTTCTTCTTCTTCCTACACATCTTCTTCTTCTTCTTCTTCTTCTTCTTCTTCTTCTTCTTCTTCTTCTTCTTCTTACACATCTTCTGCTTCTTCTTCTTCTTCTTCCTCCTACTCATCTTCTTCTTCTTCTTCCTCCTCCTCTTCATGTTCTTCTACCACGTCTTCCTCCTCCTCTTCTTTTGTTCTTCTTCCTCTTCTTCTTCCTCCTCCTCCTCCTCTTCTTCTTCTTCTTCTTCTTTTCTTTGTCTTCTTCTTCTTCTTCTTCTTCTTCCTCATCTTCTTCCTCCTCTTCTTCCTCCTCCTCTTCTTATTCTTCTTTTCTTCGTCTTCTTCTTCCTCCTCATATTCTTCTTCTTCTCCTTCTCCTTCTTCTTCCTCCTCCTCCTCCTCCTCTTCTTCTTTTCTTCGTCCTCCTCCTCCTCCTCTTCTTCTTTTCTTCGTCTTCTTCTTCCTCCTCCTCTTCTTCTTCTTCTTCTTCTTCTTCTTCTTCTTCTTCTTCTTCTTCTTCATAATCTTCTTTTCCTCCTCTTCTTCTTCTTCCTCCTCTCCATCTTCTTCTTCTTCTCCTCCTTCTTCTTCTTCTTCTTCTTCTTCTTCTTCTTCTTCTTCTTCTTCTTCTTCTTCTTCTTCTTTAAGAAGTCATTTGATAAAATTCTCCTTGAGAAAAATTCGACACCGAAATTCGAAGAGAAAGGTGCCTTCCAAAAGTTGAGCAAAGTATTAAGAAACAAGAAAATTTCGTTAGAATCAAACAAAAGTATACCCAACAGTTAGTCAGTATCAGTCCTCCTATAATGGCAGTGAATGTTGAACAATGTCATCACAGATGAAGTCAAGTCTTTGAAGCAATAGAAAATGTAGTTCCTCAGAAGTATGTTGAGAATAATATGGACTCAAAATTTAATCAACGAACAAGTTTTAGAGAAAATGGAAACAAAAATGTACTCGTCTTGGGAATGCAATAAGCTACATCCGCATCCTGGGTAAGACGAGGAACTGCGTCCAGCGACAGGGCCTCTGATCGGGAGATTTTGAGGAGCGTGGAACCACCTCTTGGTTGCTAGTGTTTCCAGGTCCGCCCTGGTCCGAGGTGGTGGTGCTTGTAGGGGTCCCGGTTATGGGAGAGTGGTTAACCCCCGGGTTGTTGTCAGAGCACTATGAAAGTGTAAAAATAGATATTAATACCAGAGATAATTTTTGTAAAAAATTATTGCCAGCAATACATTTTTGAAGAAAAAAAAAAATTACTAAAAATAGATTTATGAAGGAAAAAAATATTAACAGCAACAAAAATTTTGTTGGCATTAAATAACCCATTGAGGTTGATAGGCCGTAAAACCAAACCAAACGAAAAATGTACACTTACATATAGAATCAGAAAACGGCAGCTGAAATTTCTAGAGGGAAAAGACGGCTTAGAGAATTTGACACTTACAGGATATATTAAAGTAAAAGGGACTGGGAGAAATAACGTATGACTTAGCTAAGGAACTTGTGCTAATGTTTAATGGAACAAGGTTTAAGAGAGATATCAAAAAGGCAAACTTTAATCATAGCTACAAAGGACAGGAAATTGTGGAGAACCATAAGTGCCAAAGTCCTGAAGGGACACGGCGCATAGAATAAGAAGAAATAGAATTAATTAGTCGCATTGAATGAGAAAATTAGAACTAAATAACTATCTGAATTAATCTCTTGTTTGAAGCGAATTATCAATGTTACAAACTAATTTAACTTGCAATTTGATTTGCCTTGGCAGCTATAACAACAGTTTCCACTGTTACGTGTTTTTAAGATAAAACCTAGTGAAAGTCGTTACAGTCGGCGGTAAAGTGAAGATATACGTAGGAAAGAAGATTCAACGCAAAATAGAACGACATATCAGATAGTGTAAAATAACCCATCCGCTCATTGTCCAATGTGAAATTAAAATTAATTAGTGACTAATAAACTTTTATAATGTTATTATTACTTAAGAGAATGAGAAGGTGGTGGGGGTACGCAACTATAAAAATTTGGTACCCACTTAACTATGACGTTTCCGTGGTCGAATTGATTAAAGCGTGGTCCATGGAGGTAGCTTCTGGGATGAAAATCACGTCGGAAACTATTTAATTATTTATGATTTTGCAATGTTTTTTTACCGAAGAATGTACGGAACGCGTGGCCAAGTGGTTAGAATAGAGGTCCCCAACCACAGAGGCGCGGACGGATACCGGTCCGTGGATCATTTGCTACCCGGCTGCAAATAAATAATTAACTTATTTAAAAAAATATATAATAGATAAATAGAATATTATACTTTAATTTTAAAAGATTTGTTTAAATATTCAATATTCATCTACTCAATACTGCAATCATATGATAACTAAATTTCATATGATAAGTAAATTAAATCATATGATAAGTAAATTTCATAATTAACTAGCAGTATAACCTATTTTTGACCGGGTCTTTCATTACTGGGAATTTTTGCCGTTCAATTGAAGCAGTTTAAGTTTAAAGTCAGCACACCCAAAAATCAATATTAGTAACAACATTTGGGTGTAACTGAGGCCCATGCCAAAATGGGTGGGGGTAACAATTTGAATGGAGGGTGGCCCTGAAAAGGGAACGGTAAAATAATCAATTATATAAATGTAACTGTATAATAATAAATAATATTATTGTACTAATTTAAACTATTTATTATTTATTAAAGTTATTTTTTTATGAAAGATATGTATACAAGAACAAATAGCAAATAGTAAAACGTTGCTGAAAATTATAATGGACAGAAAGTAGTGGGGAGCCATTGTCGCCAACAATTTGGAGTCAAAACCGTCACTAAAGAATTATCTATCAAACAAAAAAATGTAATCGAAATCGGATGAAAACTGGAAATACATAAACGATAGCCGAACACACACACACACACACACACACACACACATAGATACGAAGACATACACATACATATACGCACATACACATACATACACGCACATATACATACACATACATACACATAGACAAACACACATTTAGAGAAATATAGATATAGATATATATATTTTCATAAATACTGTATATTTTGCGTCTATCTTTAATATCAATCATTAAGTACATTACACAATTAATGTATATTTTTATTTGTAACAATTATTCAACTAATTTTTTAATGCTAACTATTTTTCAAATTCTACAGATTCACCATTGATTCTTCATTATACTGAATTAATATTGAGGGTGTGGTCAGGCTGGGCCGCGGACAAAAGAGTCAAAAGATTATACCCTTTTTCTTCCTTTTATTAAATTGCTCATTATTATTATTGCTCTCTTTATCGAAATGCACGTAAATTACACATATGTGCCACTACCTGTTCGCGGATAGATTGTCCGGCATGAAACCGGTCCTTGATATAAAAATGGTTGAAAACTATTGGGTTTGAATGTTCGTTTTCTGACTATGAAACCCGGTTTCTAGCCATTGTCGATTTGTTCGTCGACGTAGAATATATTTATTTATTTTATAATGTGGATTTATATTATCGACCAGGGGAGGCGATTCCAGAGGATGGTACCTACGAAAAGTGTGGGTTGACTCAAGTCTTTTGAGTTGAATTTGTTCAGACGTAGCTGGTTCCAGTCGTCGATGTTTGTGCTAGCATGAATTCACAAGTCATCGTGACCGAGTGTTTGAGCGTATTGGCTTTATTCAAGAAACTGATCCCGCCAGATCTCTCCCAGGTATTGTTATTATGCATAGTTCGCAGTTTAAACCACAGATGTGTTCTGTGGATTGAGCAAGCGCCTGTAATAGGGTTTGGCTTGGCAACCTGGAAGACAAGTGTGCTCGCAAACAAGTAGCATCCGGACATTTTTAGTACATTTGACCAGTAAAAATACCCCTACCTCGGCGAGATGTAATCCTATAATTACTGAGTATGAAGCTCGACACTCAGGGGGCCCCATACATGTGAGTATGTGCCTAAAACTAACGTCAGATTTGGAAATAAGCTTATACGAATAATTCAAGATGGAGTTCCAATGAGATAATGACCAAATTTTGTTAGGATGATACTCAGAAAATATCGCGGCAAATATCCATAGTAAAGACAGTTCGCGAGCTATTCAAATTCAGGTAATCTTTAGGTTGAGCCTTTTACTTGACTGGGGCCCGGATTTTAAAAAATGTTTAAGTTCTTTCCTTCTGGGTTGGGATATGTCGGTAGAATGTAACTGATATCGACGGGGGAAAGTAACACGGGTTGAGCCGAATTCAAATTCCGGGCTTCTCTTTGTAAAGTGCATGAAATCCGAATATTCCCAACCACAACTATGGTAGAAATGGCAAAGTAGACTGCATTCTATTGTCTCGGACAGGAACCATTCTAAGAGAAGGAAAACTCCGTATTTCAAACTATGGAGAAGGCAATGGAAAACCACTCTCCTATCTTTTCCAAGAAGTCATGGAAATTCACAGATAAAAAAAAAAAAATTGTGGATAAACCTGAATCCTGAAAGGATGCAACATTTACCAAAAACTCTATAGGTTTTAAGCTGTTCATGGGAAAGTGGTTTCTCCAAATTATCTTTCACCATTATTTTATCAGTTCTCTATAAGATGAAATTTAGCTGAAATATTTAATGATGAAATGTACTGTTCTCCTTGGTACCTCGACTGTACGAATTTAAGCGTGCTACTAGATTCGTGTTCTATAGCCTTGGATGGCAACTCGTCTACCGCAGAAAGAAATGGCAACCTAGTGCGGGAAAAAAAATCTGCCTCGTCATCCGTGTATCAAAAGATACATAATCGCCTAAGCGTGTATCTGACTGACTAGATTGCCAACTAGGTCTCAACATTTTACTGTAGAGTAAAAGGCAACTGTCAATACAATTTTAATAGTTTCCTCGTATGTCTCTCGCTGGTGGAACATCCTTGTGATTTCTTGTCTCCCTGCCACATATATTCTTCTAAAATCTAAATGCAACGGCAATCGCCATTTTCTGCCTTCTTGAATCTTGTATTGTGCTTTTCCTCACTTCTCTGGATTCTCTATCACTCGTTGTAACCCCACGCCTGCGTCCTAGGGTCATTATCGCCTGACTTGGGTGAAATTATTAAATATCTATCTATCTATCTATCTATCTATCTATCTATCTATCTATCTATCTATCTATCTATCTATCTATCTATCAATCTATCTATCTATCTATCTATATTCATTATCTATCTATCTATCTATCTATCTATCTATCTATATGCAGCTGCTGTTTTATCTATCTAAGCTGTTCATATCTATCTATCTATCTATCTATCTATCTATCTATCTATCTATCTATCTATGTCACTCTGTTCCTATCTATCTATCTATCTATCTATCTATCTATCTATCTATCTATCTATCTATCTATCTATGTCACTGTTCCTATCTATCTACCTATCTATCTATCTATCTATCAGAGGCTGTTCATAACTATCTATCTATCTATCTATCTATCTATCCCTATGCAGCTGCTGTTTTATCTCTCTCTCTCTCTTTATATATATATATATATATATATATATATATATATATATATATATATATATATATAAATATATATATATATATATATATATATATATATATATATATATATATATATATATATATATATATACATATGCAAATATATAGAAAAATTGGAAAGAACCGTTAGGTTAATGATCCGAAGTTCTTTAGTGTTCTTGTTTTTTCATTTTTAAAAAGCAATGCTCAATACATAAGTAGAGCCTAAATTATAATTATTTTTTATTTTTTAAGAATAGGATTCCATCGCAGATTTTTTAAAATAATTATAATATATATATATATATATATATATATATATATATATATATATATATATAGAGAGAGAGAGAGAGAGAGAGAGAGGGGGGGAGATGTGTGTGTGTGTGTGTGTGTGTGTGTGCACGTGTGTGTAGCAGGCAGCAAAATGTTTGCTGTTAGCAAGGCTTGAACTGGAAATATGATCAGGGGTCGGCAGATTCCCACACACCCTCTTTAGATCGCATAAGCCTATCTTCTCTGAAATGATGGCGCTGGATGGGAGACTTTCAACGACCCCTCACGCACACAGACGTCCACCGCGGCGTGTGGGCACATACAGTGACACATTTTGGGACCAAATGTACCCACGCACACGCACACACACGCACGCACACACACACACACACACACACACACACACACACACACGTGGAGTGTCAGCTTATCTGTGGAGCTATTAAGTTTCTTTCTTGAGACATGCGCGCCTATTTAAGAAAGCCGATAAAAATGTCAGAGTCGCAGAAAGGTGACCGGGAGGAGGGTAAATAGTGAAAGGGTAATAAAGGCAAATAAATAAACATGGAACTTAGATCGGAGTTACTTACAAAGGAAGGGGAATACATACGCGCGAGCGTGCGCGCGCACACAGACACACACATATATATATACACACACGCAAACACACTCATAAAAACACACACGCAAACACACACATACACACACACAAACGCGCGTGCGTGCACACACACACGCTCACACACACACACACACACACATATATATATATATAATATATATGGAGAGAAAGAGAGGTAAATATATGTATATAGCACTACTTGAATAGAATGGTCCACTCGTAAAAGTCGCGAAATTCTTTGGGGGAAATCATTTTTGTAGTTTAACTGTGTTTAGAACTTCCTTAAGCAGCAACATTTGTCAGAATCGAAAAAAATATTGATTTTTTTTTTTTTGCTTGCCATTTTAAAAAGGACGTCCTGTTTATAATAGCAATATAGTGTAAAACGGCAACCTGTTCTTTACAGAGTTATTGGAACTAGTTATTATCTACAAATCTTAAGATTGAAAATCTGGTAACATAATTAATATCTGCACATTTTTTTAAAATTCTGATTTTTAACGCTTTTAAAAACTGGTTTCTAAACAACTTTCAATGTTGTTTTTTTATTTTAAAAACTTTCTTGCATGAGATTTTTTTCAGTAGCACATTTACAAACAGTTGAGTTTCGACTTTTTCTATGAGGCGTGTCCCTTCAGGACGTTGGCGATCATGGCTCTCCACAATTTCCTGTCCTAGGAAATTTTGTTTTTCCCAATCGCTCCAAATCCCTGTTCCGCCAAAACTTTACACAAAATGTGTTGCTTTCATCTGTTCCTTTTGCCTATAATATGTCCTGTCAGTGTTAGATTTGCTAGGCCTTCTTTCCTCATTATATACTCCAAAAGTTTCACCTGTTTTTTCTAATGTTAACTATAAGTGTCCATTTCGTTTCCATTTTCTTTACAACAACGCTGTTGCTCACATGTTCCGTTCAAGGCATTATCAGCATCCTTCTGTAGAACCACATTTCTGTTGCCTCAAGTTTCCTCATCTGTGAGGA
>OZ038508.1:13703683-13711183 GCA_964036315.1 Acanthosepion esculentum | reverse complement strand
GAAGAGAAGTTCAAGGGAATTAGCACGTAAGCGAGTGTAATGGAGCAGATGGAATTCGAACTCGGCTCTCCGATTCCTCAGTTCGACCCGTTATCCATTATTTCACCGTGCCTCCTAATAATATTATTAATACCGGATTTCACTAGGGGTATTATTCGATAAAATTTCATACAATTTCTTATGGTACTATTATCTATCTATCTATCTATCTATCTATAATTGTACATTTGGGTAGCAGTCTCTCTTTTATACAAGTTTCATTAAAAACGACTCAAGTTACTGACATTAAGCTTTTTATTCAATTGTTGTTTACATTCGTAAAAGTATTTTCTTTTCTGATCATAAACTGCTTCCGCTATTCTCTGTCTATATATATATATATATATATTGTCGGACATTGTCCATTTCATAATATATATATATATATTAATTGTCTATATTTTTGGGATGAGGTGTTATCACTATGGATTTCGTTAATCGGACTGACTTCCTCATCTTGGTTGCTTTCCTCACAACGTTTCGGCCGTCTGATCCTCCGGCCTTCTTCAGGTGCATCTCGAACTCGGGAACCGTCGGTCTGGAATTTCGAACCCAACCCTTTATTGTTAAGGGGGTACCATGTTCTCGTTCCATTAAGGCCATCGCTGCTGCTACTACTGCTTGACGCCATCGTTGCTGCTGCTGTTGCTTCTATTATCGTTGTCACCGCTCTTGTTTGTTGCTGCCACTGCCTTTGCTCGGGATTGAACTCAGGGAGAACTTGCAATCACTGTTCCAACGTCCTAGTCGCCTCGGCCATGTGTCACTGGGACGATCGTGTATGAATTTTTGGTATATTTAAACCTAAGTTGTTATTCTAGGTTCTCTCTTACGAGGTGCCCAAATCGTGTTCAGTTCTATACTTGGTCTGCTCAGGAGGTTGTTATGTCCTAGCATGTGAGCTGTTTCTTTGAGTTTTCTCGCTTTCCAGTGGGGCTCACTGTTTATTATTTTAACTTCATCCCAGAGAGGGCGATGGTCACCCTTTTCCTTCCATACATGGTAGGCTATACCCGACTTTTCCGTCTCCCCTCTAGTCACTGCTTTTCGATGTTCATCCACCCTTACTTTAAGGGGGCGGCATGTTTCGCCCTTGTAAACCTTGCCGCAGCTGCATGGGATGGAATATATGCAGTTCTTGGTCTGGTTCTTCTCTATGGGTGGCTTTACTCGGACTAGGTGTCTTCTCAGTGTTGATTCACTTTTGAATACCGTCCTGATGTTGTAAGGGGCACATACTTTTTGAATTTTTTCTGAGACGCCTCGCATGTATGGTAAGCAGACCGTTGGAGGTTTTTGCGAGTCATTTTCTTCCCTTACTCTATTGTTCCCTTTGGTGGACAGTATGCTATCGGGGTAGTTGTTACGTCGAAGGGTATTTTTTAGCCTGGTCATTTCTTGGTGGTACGTGTGGGAATCGCTACTTATTGTCTGTGCTCGGTGTTGTAAACAGCGTACGATTCCATGTTTGACACTGTATGGGTGATGGGAGTTGAAGTTTAGGTATTGTCCGGTGAAAGTGGGTTTGCGATACACTGATGTCTTGAACCCACACTCTGTGCGTGTTATGAGAACATCCAGGAAGGCCAGTTGGTTATCTCTTTCCTTCTCCATTGTGAACTGTATGGATGGTCGTATTGTGTTCACATGCTCCAGTAGTACCTGGACGTCTTCCTGGTGAGGCCAGAGTAGGAAGGTGTCATCAACGTATCTGAGCCACATAGTTGGCTTTAAGGGAGCTGAACCTAAGGCCATGTCTTCGAAATATTCCATGTATATATTCGCCATTACCGGTGACAACGGCGAACCCATAGCCAAACCTTCCACTTGTCGATATATGTCAGTACCCATTCTGAAGTAGGAAGATTCCATGCAGAAGGTCAGCATTTCCATTATGTTTGGCAATGGTACACATGTGCGCTCTTGTATGGAAGGGTCCGCAGCTAGTTTGTCCCCAATTACTGTTAGTGCCTCACTTGTTGGTACTTTGGTGAACAGACTGACTACGTCGAGGCTAACCATCTGGTGTGAACTGATGGGTGCCTCTTTGATCAGTTCTGTGAAGTGGGCAGAGTTCTTAACATGTGTTGCTGACTTGCCTGCCAATGGGTTTATTATATCCACAAGGTAGCGGCTCAGTGTATGTAATGCTGAGCCTCGGCAGCTCACTATAGGTCTTAGTGGAATACCGTCTTTGTGTATCTTGGGGAGACCGTACATGTGTGGTAGCTTACTGTAATGCTGGACCAGCTGTCTATACTTCGCTGGTGCGATGTCCTCCTTGTTCTTAGTTAGGATCTGTGACAGATTCCTCTCAGTTTTCAGAGTTGGGTCCTTCTTTATTTTACCGTAGCTACCATCTGCAATTAGGCTTGCCATCTTCTCAGAGTATTCCGACATGTCCATTACCACAGTTGCGTTGCCTTTGTCTGCTGGTAGTATTATTATACTGCTGTCACTCTGTAGAGATCGTATAGCCAGCTTATCTTCCCATGTGATGTTTGATTTGGGTGGCTTGGCTTTCTCCAGTACTTGTCTCACTTTCCATCTTATCTCATCGCCTTGGCTCGTGGGGATTCTCAAGGCTACCTCCTCCACGTGAGTTATTATGTCTAAGTATGGAACGCATTTGGTGGTTGTTGCGAAGTTGAGACCATTATTCAGTACTGTTTCTTCTGAGTGACTTAGCTGGCGGCTACTGAGGTTGACAACTGCTTTCACAGGCGCATGTTGGTTTGTGATGTTATTCCTCTGGTCCTTCAGCTTCATGAGCTTCTGGATTTGGCGTGTTTTTACCTTCTCACATTCCTGTCTGTACGATTTGTCCAGGTAGGACTGGATTCTCACCCTGTCGTCTTCTTGTGTTACCTTACTGAGGAACGATGTTACGATGTTAGAGATTTTGTCCCCCAGTTTCTGTTTATTCCAACGGGTGTGTTGTATTCTTTCTCGAACGAGGGCGTGTCCTGCCCTTTCCGTGACTCTGCCTGCCTTCCTTGAGTCCACTGTTGTTCGTATTTTTAACCCTGTTGGTATGAGTCGTAAATCTCGGCATCTGTACAGGAAGGTCAGGTGGTTTGATAGTCGTGCCAGTTTCAGTTGTAATTTCTCGATCCGCCTTAGGTTCAGCTCCCTTAAAGCCAACTATGTGGCTCAGATACGTTGATGACACCTTCCTACTCTGGCCTCACCAGGAAGACGTCCAGGTACTACTGGAGCATGTGAACACAATACGACCATCCATACAGTTCACAATGGAGAAGGAAAGAGATAACCAACTGGCCTTCCTGGATGTTCTCATAACACGCACAGAGTGTGGGTTCAAGACATCAGTGTATCGCAAACCCACTTTCACCGGACAATACCTAAACTTCAACTCCCATCACCCATACAGTGTCAAACATGGAATCGTACGCTGTTTACAACACCGAGCACAGACAATAAGTAGCGATTCCCACACGTACCACCAAGAAATGACCAGGCTAAAAAATACCCTTCGACGTAACAACTACCCCGATAGCATACTGTCCACCAAAGGGAACAATAGAGTAAGGGAAGAAAATGACTCGCAAAAACCTCCAACGGTCTGCTTACCATACATGCGAGGCGTCTCAGAAAAAATTCAAAAAGTATGTGCCCCTTACAACATCAGGACGGTATTCAAAAGTGAATCAACACTGAGAAGACACCTAGTCCGAGTAAAGCCACCCATAGAGAAGAACCAGACCAAGAACTGCATATATTCCATCCCATGCAGCTGCGGCAAGGTTTACAAGGGCGAAACATGCCGCCCCCTTAAAGTAAGGGTGGATGAACATCGAAAAGCAGTGACTAGAGGGGAGACGGAAAAGTCGGGTATAGCCTACCATGTATGGAAGGAAAAGGGTGACCATCGCCCTCTCTGGGATGAAGTTAAAATAATAAACAGTGAGCCCCACTGGAAAGCGAGAAAACTCAAAGAAACAGCTCACATGCTAGGACATAACAACCTCCTGAGCAGACCAAGTATAGAACTGAACACGATTTGGGCACCCCTAATCGTAAGAGAGAACCTAGAATAACAACTTAGGTTTAAATATACCAAAAATTCATACACGATCGTCCCAGTGACACATGGCCGAGGCCGTTGGAACAGTGATTGCAAGTTCTCCCGATGTTCTGAGTTCAATCCCGAGCAAAGGCAGTGGCAGCAACAAACAAGAGCGGTGACAACGATAATAGAAGCAACAGCAGCAGCAACGATGGCGTCAAGCAGTAGTAGCAGCAGCGATGGCCTTAATGGAACGAGAACATGGTACCCCCTTAACAATAAAGGGTTGGGTTCGAAATTCCAGACCGACGGTTCCCGAGTTCGAGATGCACCTGAAGAAGGCCGGAGGATCAGACGGCCGAAACGTTGTGAGGAAAGCAACCAAGATGAGGAAGTCAGTCCGATTAACGAAATCCATATATATATATATATATATATATATTATGAAATGGACAATGTCCGACAATAATTTAAAGACATTTTTATGTTAATACATTCTTTTTTATAGATACAAATATTTCAGTATAAACATGAAAATATCTTAAAATAATTGTCGGACTTTGTCCATTTCACAATGTGTGACGTCATTTGTTTACATTTGGATTCGCATCGAGTAGATATGAATGTACGTGAGAAAATCATGGAAAACTGTAGTTTAAAAAACAGTAAAATCGGCCTTGCTAACCGAAACGCTCCACTGTGACGAAATCGGTTAAGGCACGTCAGGCTAAATGACGGTTCTGTATAGGATACAGGTTCGAATCCTGTCGGAGGACGCTAATTTTCTATGAAAATTCCTCGGACATTCAGGCCGGTAAATGTCGTTAATACTGTTTATTACAGAGCATTTACTTAAATATTTGTATCTATAAAAAAGAATGTATAAACATAAAAATGTCTTAATATATATATATATATATATATATATATATATATATATATATATATATATATTGTAATGTACAGTGTTTAGGTATAATATATGTGTGGCTAAAAGTGCTCAATATCCAGAGTTGAGCGTGTGTAAATATAATAGTGGACATTGATGCCAACACCGAGTATCTGAACAGAAATTTTGGTGAGTGATATAGGATTTTAAGCATTAAAAATGTATTTCAACAAAGGCTACGCGAAAAAGATTATTCAAATGAAATATAGAAACCACCTGTCTAAAAAAAAAAAACAGGACGGTAACGGAGAATAACTGGGTCACATTCTTAGATAACATATAAATTTCCCCGTAAACAAAGAATATTTTGGTATTTTCTATAATTTTGAGAATGGTCATTAACATTCAAATAAATCTTCAGACCAAATAACATTTTTTTTTCGGGTATAAAATTGCAATATGAGCACTGGTAAAACAAATTGCAATATGAGCACTGGTAAAAAATGTTGCTGAGACTTAAGGGAAGATCAAAACAACCTTGCCAGAAATAATTAACAAGTGACCTCAGGATAATATTTATTTAATATATATTGTTTTTATGGAGGGAAAAGGGAGATCGCCGCCCCCTGTGGGATAAGGTTGAAATAATAGACAGAGAACATCACTGGAAAATACGGAAACTTAAGGAATCAGCACATATGCTAGGCCACAAAAACTCCTGAGCCGGCCAAGCATAGAAATGAATACAATATGGAAACAAGTAATAAGTAGTGCTACAGAAAGGCAATGAAAAACAACAAAAATATTACAATATAAGCACTGGTAAAAAAAAAGCAATAATAATGATAATAACAAACAAATTACAATATGAGCCCTGGTAAAAGTTTTGCTGAGACATTAGGTTTAGAAGTCCCATAAATTCATTCACAGGTGCTCTCAAGGACACACAGCCCAGTGGATATAGACGTTGGTTAGATCCAGTGACTAGACCCAAAGAGTTCTATGTTCAATACCAGCAGTGGGGAACCAAGACTTGGAGAATTGAGTTAAAATGAAATAACTGAGACATCCAGAAGAGGCATGGCACGTGAAGCTAGAACAATCTACCACCAGTTGAGGAAATAAAGGGATCGGTTCAAAATTTCAATCACAACGGTCGAAACGTTGTGAATTTGTCAACCGGATAACAGTCCGAAGTAAATAATGCAAATCATCACAATGCTTCATCCCAGAGATAGGAACAGAAATTGTCTTTACTTTTTTTTTTTATCGTATTGGACATTTATGAAGGTAAGAAAAGTGCCCGTCAAAATATAAATTAAAAAATTTTGAATATTTGGCATTGGTAAATCTTTCTATATGAAAGTATATGATGGTGTAAAAAAGTTTTGGAACTTCTGCCTTAAACTATCTTTACAAGAATCTTCAAACATGGAAAATGAGTATCTGTCGATATTTCTGAGATGAGGTATTATGTACACTATTTACATTATTCGGACTATTGTCCTCATCTTTGTCGCCATATTTATTAGAACGTTTCAGCCTTTCAGTATCTGTCTATATTTTTGAGATGAGGTATTATGTACACTATTTACATTATTCGGACTATTATCCTCATCTTTGTTGCCATATTTATTACAACGTTTTGGCCTTTCAGTATGTCTATATTTTTGAGATGAGGTATTATGTACACTATTTACATTATTCGGACTATTGTCCTCATCTTTGTCGCCATGTTTATCACAACGTTTCGGCCGTTGTACGCTCCGGCTTTCTTCAGGACACATGACAGTGGATAAAGGCGTTAGTTAGATCCAGTGACAGGACCCAAACAGTGTGATTTCAATACCTGGTTAAAGCGGTGGAGAAATTTGGAGGTGAATTAACAGAAGATAACTGACATCCATTAGACATGGCACGTGGAACTAGGACAGTCTACCCCAGTGAGCGAAATAAAGGGTTCAGTTCGACATTCCAAACACCTGAAGAAGGACGGAGCGTACAACGGCCGAAACGTTGTGATAAACATGGCGACAAAGATGAGGACAATAGTCCCAATAATGTAAATAGTATGGAAAATGAGCTTGATGAAATTGCAAAATCCTGAAGGACTTGGACATCTTATGGCATATTATAACTCTTACCAGGGCGTAGTCTATTTCTGAGCTTTAGAAAGTGACAGGAGATACGATAAATCTTAGTGAACTATTCTTACAATCATTATCATGCCAGAGAGACGCTCAGTTTCTTCTTCTGAAAATTGTTGGGCATATTGGATGTAACGCTTTAGTAGTACTTCGTTTAGGCAAAACACGAAATAAACATTTCTCCAGAGGGACGAAAGAACACACTCTCCTCATGGTCGACGAATCGTAAGTTCAGCAGTATACCTTCCACAGCACAGGTCAGACCAAACTTGACTCGAAAGAGGATCAGCGTGGGCCTTTGTGAATCGTTTGCTTGGACTATAGATTTTTGAAAATCAGTTGGGGGTCTTACTGTCACTCACGATTTCTAGTGAAACTCATATACGTGTAAATTA
>OZ038508.1:13696183-13698683 GCA_964036315.1 Acanthosepion esculentum | reverse complement strand
TTTTTGACCAACTAGACAGCTACCGCTACTATCAGACTTGAAATAGGGACCCCAACATAACCTGACATAAACTTTCCGAAGGGGACTGGTCTGTAGATAAAAATTAATTCCTAACTCGTCGAACACCTATCCAATATGGCCGACCCTAGCCGTTTCCATAGTAACTAATGTTGCAAGAGACCATACTTATAAACACGCGCAAACCACAAGACAGCTTATTCCCAAATTCTCGCTTGACAAGGAAGCGAGATCAGACACCTTAATTCAACTTAATTTAAAAAATTATATTGAGGGTCTCGGCACTCGCTTTTGAAACATGAGTACTCTTATGTAGCGAAGGAATCATATTTAAAAAAAAAACATTATAATATAAGCTCTACTTCTGTATGGAGCACTGTCTTTTTGAAAATAAAAGCAAAAATACTAAGGAAATCCGGATTATTTACCTAACGTTTTCTTTCCTATTTTTCTGCATACCTGCACACACACACACACACGCACACACACACACACACACACACACATATATATATATATATATATATATATATATATATATATATATATATATATATATATATATATATATATATACATATATAATATATATTTGTGTATTTAGGCAGCAATCCTCCTTTCACGTACATTTCATTAAAAACGACTGACAAGGTGCTTTTATTCAGTTCTTTATACAATTTCTCATGCAATCTAATAATGTTTTTCTTTTCGGATGATAAATTATCTAAAAACTGTCCGAATGAAACATTTTATAAAACATACATATAACAAACTATTTCTAATTCTAACAGTTAAAATATAATCCTTGAAAATGGCTAAATGTATAGCCGAAAGCTTTCGAATAAAAATAACATTCGGACAGTTTTATATAATTTATCTTCCGAAAAGAAAAACATTGTTAGATCGCATGAGAAATTGTATAAAAAACTGAATAAAAGCACCTTGTCAGTCGTTTTTAATGAAATGTGCACATATATATATAAATATATATATATATATATATAAAAGTGGACATGGAAGTCAGCACTTAGAGGCGACAGTCTGTTTCATGCTAGTGCAATCGTCAGGCGACTAGTGCTGTTATTTTTCTCGGCTATTTATATAAATAGCCGAGAAAAATAACAGCACTAGTCGCCTGACGATTGCACTAGCATGAAACAGACTGTCGCGTCTAAGTGCTGACTTCCATGTCCACTTTTATATTTACACACGCTCTATCTCTGATATTGAGCACTTTACCCCATAAATATAGCACACTTTAAGACTATATTTCTGCATATATATATATATATATATATATATATATATATATATATATATTCTGTTGCAGTGTATGTAATAAATAGCAGGAATTGTGTGATTCATTTTAGTACGGACCGTTTTTCGATTTTATCTCGGTCCCACTCTTCATATCACCTCAAGGTTCTAGAGTCCTCGTATATCAGATCCCGTGGGCCTTCCCTTTGTAAACAGAGGGAATGCTTACTCGGTCTGAATGTTATTGGACTATAGCTTTCTTGAAATTCAAATTCCTTATATTTCTTATATATATCTTATATATTTTTATATTCCAGAAAATAAACTTGATAAGGTTGGGCCGAAACCAGTTGTTCTTTTTTCGCTTTTTAAAATGCCACATAAATTGTGCTTTTTCCTAGCTATTGTTAAATTTAGTACCATAAAAAAACTTATATATATATATATATACATATATATATATATATATTTGTATGTATGTATCTATGTATATATATATATATATATATATTTGTATGTATGTATATACATATATATATATATATATATATATGTTAGACATATGTAAATGTAATTCAGAGCTAATAATTTAAATAAAAATAAAAACAGACCACTTTAAGGCTCCATGTAATAAATTATTTCACTACTGCCCTTTTAAAGAACAGCGCACATATATTTATGTATGTATTTGTTGAAGCATACCTACGGACGATAATAGGTATGTCTCCATTCAAAGAAATATAGTAGTAATTACTGTATGTTGATCTACATTGGGAGATTCGTCTCCAGCTGTGCTGGTCAAACTCTCTGCCTCGGAGATGAGAGGATCCCCAGACGAGACTCTGCCCTTCGACATAGCCTCGTCTCGGGAAGCAGCTGCACAACCTCGTTTTGTACAGTGTCTACGGGGAATTTTTGGCCGAGACTACGGGCTCGGATACGGCACATTAAATTCGGCCTGGGGCGGTTGGTAGATATCCTGCAGTTAGGGATCCATTGTTGAATTCACTTGACTCTTTCCTAGCAGTTGACTCCTACTTCTTCGCGTCGCTGGCGAATCTTATATATGTTGTTCTTCTTCAAAGTATTATCGTTAAGTACCAACCTTCGTGTGATTATTCTATTCAGTAACCTTACCTAGGTTAGAACAATATTAATAAACAATAAAATCCCAAATCACCTTATATGGGGAATGGCGTATTTCGGCAGACAAAGATATAGGTTG
>OZ038508.1:13648683-13691183 GCA_964036315.1 Acanthosepion esculentum | reverse complement strand
GTTCGGTCTTTGCTTTTCTCGTAATTGCTATCATCTTTCAGAAGCGATTCTAATGTTTCAATGTAGTTGTCGGTGGCGGAGTAATCACCAGGGGCACCAACAACTACACATACGCACACATACATACACATATGGAAATATATATATGAATGGCAAACAATATTCAAGTAATGATATTTGGTAAGCAATAAAATAGCTTTCAACTATAGAATAGGTTTAAAACATCCATGAATGAAATGGTAGACTGATATAGTTTATAGAATGCCAACTTATGAAGTATATAGAATGCCAACGTAGAATGCTAGATTATAGAATATTAACAGACAGGCTGCGATTGTCGTCTTAATTACACAAAAGCGAAAATACCACTGATATCTCATTTTTTGAAATACTAAATTTAACATTTATTCAATAAAATCACCATTGGCTTCAACCACAGCTTCCAGGCGACTTCGCAATCTCCTGCATCTCGTTTCGGGGGGTCTCCTTGTTTAATTTGATGAATGCTGCCATAATCCTTGTCTACAGTTTATCTTTGGTGTTACAAGGAGTTTTGTTGGTTTCTCATTCAATTGCGACCCCACACAAAATAATCAAGGGGGTTTACAGTCTTGGAAATTAGGTGGCCAGATGCAAGGTGTGACGTGGTGAATACAATGACTAGGTTTTCCTGTTTTTGTGTCATGGTGCAGAGTCCTGTGCCAGACATAGAGTCTTCCAACAGCCACCATATTTACCCAGGGCAATGCTACCTCCTCAAAGCACTTGTTGTATCTGAGGCTCTAGTGATTACTCCAAACACCATGATGTTGACTGAATATATCATCTAACTCTTTCCGAATCTTCTGTACTGTCGTCAGATTGGCACCCAAACACACTGAAATGTACGTGTTGCAGCTTCAGTGCGAATGCCAAATATCCAGCATGCCCTTTTCAAAATTGGGTGATATGGTCATAGAAATTGTATGACAGCCATGACGGAGTTCGCCTGCTTTTATGGTAGTCCTGTTGCCAGAGATAGGATCTTCCAGCAGCCCCCATCTTGACTCAGCACTTCATGCAGGCTTCGTGTTGAGTTTGAATCCCTGACCAATAAATTCTGGAGTGCTTCTCTTTGCAGAATGATCAGAGTGAATTTTCCGAGCTGCCGTATTTTCTTAATCACAATTAGATTTTTTCGAATCTTCTGCACTGTCCTCAGATTGACACCCGAACCCTCTGATATGTTCGCATTGAAGTTTTCTGGCCTGAATGCAAAGCACTAGAGCATGCCATTTATGTTCGCATTGAAGTTTTCCGGCCTGAATGCAAAGCACTAGAGCATGCCATTTCCAAATTTCTGTCAGGGTGATTTTCGTCATGGCGCTCTTTTTCTCACAGACGGTGTCCAACTGACCCTTCGATACCCTGCAGTCGAGAAAATAAGAAAAAACAAAGAAGGCGCAAACGCGAAATTAAAAAAATATAAAGTTGCCACACTTTAGCCATCGCACCCTGCAGAATGGTAGACCGGTGGATTTTATAGAATGCCAATATATATAATAATAAAATCTCTGAGGATAAGTTGGTATTGTAAAGACGATTAATTAAGTGATAAGATAGTGTAATTAATTTGAGTTACCGAATCAACTTCCTCTAACACATAGATTTGTTTTATATTAATCAAAGTGAGGATTCCAAAAGGGACATAAGTCTTGTCCAGTGAAACGGATAATATCTTAAATAAATAAGAAATAATGCTACACTTGGATTATTTAAAAAAAAACAAAAAAAGAAAACAAGTTATTAGCAAAATGTTAAATAATTACTGATATTAGCTGCTCACGGGATATATGTCTGGGATATATATATATATATATATATATATATATATATATATATATATATATATATATATATATATATATATTGCGAAACTCTTCACTGCAATTTCAAGAAAGACATTTGGATTACTAACACAAAAACAGAGAATGTCTCGTATGGAGAATATTTAACATTGAAAAACATAAAGAAAAAATTAATTATTTTTAATAATATGTGGAAATCTTCACCCTTTACCTGAAGACGGTCGCGAGACCAGAAACACGTGTTGTAAAATTATGAAAAATAAAGGATAATATTTTTTTTAAAAATCCACATTACAACCCAAAAAGTTTGCGGTACCTCTTCTTTTTAATATACGCACTTTTCTCTTGTTGGAACCATTATAATCTCTTCATTTTATATATATATATATATATATATATATATATATATATATATATATATATATATATATATATATATATATATATATATATATTATATGATGGACAATGTCCGACAATTATTTTAAGACATTTTTATGTTTATACATTCTTTTTATATATAATTTATATAAAAATGTCTTAAAATAATTGTCGGACTTTGTCCATTTCATAATGTGTGACGTCATTTGTTTATTTGTAATGTATGACGTAATTTGGATACGCTTTCAGCAGATATGAAAGTACGTTAGAGATTCATGGAAGATTGAAGTTTAAAGGCAGTAAATTCGACCTTGCTAATGGAACGATTCTCTATGGCGCGATCGGTTAAGAGCACGTCAGGCTAAATGACATTTCCTTTATAGGATACAAGTTCGATTCCTGTCGGAGGACGAATATTTTCTATGAAAATTTCTCGGACATTCAGGCTGGTAAATGTTATTTAATCCTGTTTATTATAAAATATTTCTATCTATAAATGAATGTATAAACAAAAATATGTCTTAAAATATATATGTATATATATGGCCTGACGATTGCGTCTAACATGAAACAGACTGTCGCCTCTAAGTGCTGACTTCAATGTTCACTTTTATATTTACATACGCTCTATCTCTGATTGAGCACTTTATCTAATGAATATAGCACAAATACATATAGACTAGGTTTAAATAAAGACCTGGGTATCTGAAATCTTAATAAATATTTCAATAGTTAAACAAACATTTTTTTTAGATATAGTTAAATAATTTTTTGTTAAAACAACATCTAAAATATTATTACAGTTAGATTTACGTTAGAAATATTCAAACACAGTTGCATTCCATATCACGTGACATCCGCGTCTCGTGACGGACGCTACTTGTAAACAAACTACTGAAAACAGTTAATTCTGATGAAAGATCGGGGCCGATCTGAAATATCAAATATATATATATATAAAAATATATATAAATACTTTCACAAAAAAAACATTTCATTTTCTTTTAATTTGCAACTTTTCAGTTGTTTTTTCTATATTATATATATATATATATATATATATATATATATATATATATATATATATATATATATATATATAAGGAAGAGGTTATAGCAGTTCCAGCGAGAGAAAAATGTGTATATTAAAAAGAAAAGAGAAACAGCAAACGTTTTTGGTTATAATGAGGATTTAAAAAAATATATTATGCCTTATTTTCCATAATTTTGCTACACGTGTTTCTGGTCTCGCGACCATCATCAGGCAAAGCGTGGATAGTTCCCCATATTATTAAAAATAATTAATTTTTTTCTTTTTGTTTTTAGATATTAAATATTCTCGATATGAGACATTCTCTTTTTGTGTTAGTGATCCAAATGTCTTTCTTGAACTGGCAGTGAAATGTTCTGCGTGAAAAGTTATAAAACAATTAAGATTAGTTCGAGAAATGATGGAGTAGTTATCGGCATGCTTATCTTTTAATGACCCCTGTGTGTTCTTAGATCTATTTCCATTTACGTGTGCTTTTGTCATCATGCGTGTATCTATGTGTATATCCCATCTCCATACAAACACACGGTCTCACTACGAGGAATCAGTGAACACATCTGTACACCCACATACACATATACACACTCATACACAAACACACAAATATACCATCCCATTACAATATATATATATATATATATATATATATATATATATATATATATATATATATATATATATAAAAGTGAACATAGAAGTCAACACTTAGAGGCGACAGTCTGTTTCATGCAAGATGCAATCATCGTGGCCCGATGATTGCATCTAGCATGAAACAGACTGTCGCCTCTAAGTGTTGACTTCTATGTTCACTTTTATATTTACACACGCTCTATCTCTGATATTGAGCACTTCATCCTATAAATATAGCACACTTTAAGACTATATTTCTTCATATATATATATATATATATATATATATATATATATATATATATATATATATATATATATGTATGTATGTATGTATATATGTATGTATATTTGTAAACTGAAAAATAAAGCATCAGTTGGTTAATAGAAATCTTACTGCGAATATGCGGAGGGTAATACGTAGACATGAATAGTCTGACACTGTCTTACCTCAAAATTAGTTAAGTCATTATTTAAAGAAAGAAGTACATTATGTGAGGAAAGATGTCAATTAAGAAGGAAGTTTACTGCGTAAATAATTATCAGAAATACTGAAAATTTGTAGGCCTGATTTGATAGGGGAACCAAAAGAATATTATCTTATGCTTCTTCATTTGGTCCAATCTTTGTGGACTTGAGAGGTTTTCGGCTCACACTCAGACCGACACACACACACACACACACACACACACACACACACACACACACACACACACACACACACACACACATATGTATATATGTATTCAGAAATAGACAGACAGATAGATAGATATATGAAAGTGTCTGTTTGTGCGTATCTGTAACGAGTGAAAGGAAAATGTATATATATATATATATACATATATATATATATAGAGACGCTTACATTCACACATATACACGCATATATGTATATGTGTGTGTATATATATATATATAAGTGTATCTATCTCTCTCTCTCTCTCTGTATATATATATATATGGTTGTATGTGTGAATATAATTGTATATACATACATATATATATAAATATATATATATATATATATATATATATATGTATATATGTATTTATATGTATATATATATATATGCTATATCCATAAATATGTGTATGTATGTGTACATATATACGTTTATCTATCTCTTTCTCACTTTCTCTCTCTCTCCATATATATATATATATATATATATATATATAGTTGCGTGTGTGTGAATATAAGTATATATATATATATATATATATATATATATATATATATATATATATATATATATTATATATATATATATATATTGAGAATATAAGTGCGTATATATATATATATATATATGTTTTTATATATATATATATATATATATATATATATATATATATATATATATATATATATATATATATATATATATATATATATATATATGCCATATCCAGTCAGAATTATAACCTAACCCTGCAGGTCTCGTATCGATATTGCATTGTGCTTTTTTTTGCGTTTTTTCTTGTTGCAAATTACAGAAATAATTTCTCTTTTTTTCAGCTTTTGATGGTTGAAGACAATGTACCGTATGCCAAATCGTCATTTTCTATATGCAAAACCATCTGAAGTTTTTGGTCGGCTTTAAAAAAAAAAAGAACATTAAACATACGGGGTGGATGAGATATGGTATGTATCAGAAGAGCGAAATGGTTTCTGTTTATTTCATAAGCCTAAAGCGAATATCTCAACGAACATCTTCATCTAAAATCTCTGGAAAATGATAAAAATACCAGCATCTTTACATAATATCAAGGAAGAGTCATTTTGTCCCTATTACTTCTGAAGGTTGCAGGCTAGCTAAATAGATCAACAAAGAAAGAAACAAAAGAAATATAAATTATTATTATCATTTCTAGTGATATCAGAGATGCAAACCGTTTTGTTCCGACCCTGCCTTCAAAATCGGACAGGATGTAATGCGGTTTTCCAAAAGCCTATGGCGGACACACGCTAGAGTAAAGATGGTGGTTGGGAAAGAAGAGAGACTGGAGTGTAAGTCGGAATCAGAAAAGGAGTTTTTTTATTTTTTTTTTGTCTTTTAGTCTTTGTTTTTGCCGTTCTTACGTACCGTGTTCCATTTGTGTCAGCTTCTTGAAGAAAAAATGCTCCATAAAAGATGTGGAAACAAAGTAACGGAAAAAGGATTGCAAAACCTCATAAGGCGAAACAACATAAATGTAATATACGCATATATATAATTACTGTATATATACACATTTGCGTAGGCATAATATATATATAAATCCACATGTGTAAACATATACCTATATATCAACATATATATATATATATATATACATATATACACACACACACACACACACACACATATATATATATATATATATATATATATATATATATATATATATATAGAGAGAGAGAGAGAGAGAGAGAGCCAGAGTGAGTGCGTAAATATGAGGTAAAAATCACCTACCATACCTACGCACACATTCACTGAAATATAAGCAAGAATACAAATATAGGGTTGACATATATATATATATATATATATATATATATATATATATATATATATATTTCAACCATATATATATATATATATATATATATATATATATATATATATATGTATGTATATATATACTATGTAAGGTTAAATCAGTCAATGTCTCTTTCTCTCTCCCTCCCTTTGCATATATATATATATATAAAGAGAGTGTGAGAGAGAGAAAGAGGGATAGATAGATAGATAGATAGATAGATAGATAGATAGATAGATAGATAGATCAACCATCCATATAGCATTACGAAAAGGAAGTGTTTATTATAGATAGCAAATATTTATTCCTATTTGTGCATGGTTGAATCTTAACCATGCACTTATAATACTATACAGTAAAATTCAAGTCAAATTATAACTAATGCACTTTCACATACAAATATATATGCACTTCATATATATATATATATATATATATATATATATATATATATATATATATATATATATGTGTGTGTGTGTGTGTGTGTGTGTGTGTGTGTGTGTGTGTGTGTGTGTGTGTGTGTGTGTGTGTATGTGTGTGTGTGTGTGTGATTTTTATCTAACAGACTTGAGTGAAGAAATAATATATCCACAAACTATTTTTAAAGATTAAAAATACTTTTCCCCTCCATGTCGCATAACTTTCTTTTCGGAAATTAGTTCCGGTACCTGACGATGACACTTATTCATATGACTATTACAACTACTGCTATCACTATAACTACTAATACTAATACCACTACTACTACAACTACTACTACTACTACTACTACAAATAATAATAATAATAATGATAATAATCTCAAAATTGTGGCGCATGAGGAAATTAACAATTCCACTTGTAGTTATATCACTCAGAATGCTTGTAAAAGATTCAAATAGACTCACTGAAGGAATACTTGGTAGCCCGTACCTTAAAGAAATACAATAAAATTGTACTCACAAGTATAGCACACACCTTACGATGGGCCTTACTGCGTAAAATATGTGCGATTTTTTTCAAAACTGCTCAATGAAAAATATCATGATGCCATTTCTGATCTTAGGTCTCTGGACGGGATCCGGAAAGAAAAGTGTATACACCAGAAACCAAAGGAAAGAAAATAATAATAATAATAATAATAATAATAATAATAATAATAATAATAATAAGTAATATTTTTTTTAATTGCGAAAAATATTATACGAGGGTCATTCAATAAATAAGGTGAATTTTTCGGTATAAGGACTTCTAATACAGATAGAAGCTTACTCTATTTTTATTTTTTATTTTTTGTTTTACTTCTTTTTCACATGGATTTAATTTCTTTTGCAGATTAAAAAAAAAAATTGGCGAGTTTTGGCGATTAACAAAGATGGCCGACCAAGAAACATGCTACAGGATTGAACAGCGGTCAGTTATCAAGTTTTTGGTTGCTGAAGGGTGCAAACCGGTTGAAATTCATAGGAGAATGTCAACTGTGTATGGTGCCACATGTTTCAGCCAAAGAAATGTCTACAAGTGGGCTAAATTGTTTAAAGAAGGACGGAGCAGTGTTGAGAATGAAGACAGGCCTGAGAGGCCTACAGAAGTGAGGTTTCCTGAGGTGATCGAATCAATCAATGACCACATTCAGTCTGACAGAAGGGTGACAGTGGATGACATTGCAAGGACTTTGAGCTTATCTGTTGGGAAAAACGCAGGGGTCATCAGTCAGAAGGAGTCATCTTGCATCATGACAACGCAAGCCCTCACACAGCAGCCCAAACGGTGCAGACCATCAACGAGGTGGGCTGGGAACTGCTCCCTCATCCCCCTTACAGCCCAGACCTTGCCCCTTCAGACTTTTACCTGTTTGGTCCCTTGAAAGCGTTCACGAGAGGCATGAAGTTTAAGTGACGATGAAGTCAGAAGTGTTGTGAGCGACTGGCTGAGACATCAGTCCAAAGATTTTTACGCTGAGGGAATACGGAAGCTTGTGCACAGATGGGAAAAGTGTGTGACAGTGCTGGGAGACTACGTTGAAAAATTTAAAAAAATTAAGCTTCTATCTGCATTTGAAATCCTTATACCGAAAAATTCACCTTATTTATTGAATGACCCTCGTATACGAATGCACTGGATCTATACGAAATTTTCTTTTAGTTAGTTTTGTCTAGATTCTTTACAAATTTGAGGTCATTCAGTCTGGTTATTCGGGAAGCAAGTTTAGATTTGGGAAGAGACGCCATGTTGCAGACATTTGATGAAAACGTTATTCTACTCAAAATTTGCCGATATTACCGGGTATCTCATAGGTTCGATGGAGAGGTGGAAAGTGTACCGGAAGAAAAATTAATAAGGAAGCTGATGATGTTGCTAATATTGAACACATGAATCAATTTTCAATTATGTCTCATCGGAAATGGAAAACCTTGCCTACACACCCTTCCGCCAGCACTGAATAGATAAAACTTTGAACTCCAAGAATTCTGCAACGGGTCAGCACTGTTCAAAAAACCTCTTAACTCCAGTGGTAAAGGTTAAACAGCTCTTTACATCGCAGTTTAATTAGACCAAAGTTTTGTTGGATCGGTTGCCAAGTTGGACAGAAAAGTGTTTGATTCGGTTATGGTCCATTCTCTACGGTGAATACCCAGCCGAATCAATCAGCTGTCTTCCACCCGACCACATCTCACGCACCACCGACACCCGACCTTTACTACCACCGTCCCGACAATCAACAACAGCCGTCCGGACAACTGACTGGCGTTAACTCTAAGGTTGCTTAAAACTACATGCAATACCTGCGAATAACCAAGACAATTTCCAATCAGACAAAGGTCAATTGGATGAACTCTGTACGTATTTGTCGTAATAAAAATAGAGATTTCTACCGCTTAAAGAGGAACACGCCATAACTGTCCACACCTACACCAAGCCTCTTCTTTAGAGATTCGCACGTGCACACTTCCGTGTGGCGGGAAAGTTAGATAAATATCAGACAAACACTGACATTTCGTTTGACGAGTTGTCAATGGAGTGTTTAACTTGCAAAGTGTACAATTGAAACTGTTTTATTTTATTATTTTGTCGTCTTTTTTTCTTTCTTTCTCTTTGCTATAATATGTTTTGTTTATTTTTTAAAGATTTCATTTTGCTTCTGATTCGTTCTCGTGTAATCTCGTCACGAGGAGACGAGATTAGACGTGTAGTCATTTATTTCCACGTTGGCTCTGTTATTTTTCTATAGTTCTTTCTGATTTCAAACACGAATACATAAACGAGACAAATTTCGCTGATTTAAGGCAAACGTAATACAGGTATGACAGGCTAATCCGTGAACAGGTCCTGTAGTCCAACCTTCTGTTTATCCGAATAATATTTGATCAAAACGTTTTAAATACATTTTTCTCTCAATTCTTTCTATAGATAAAAAATATCTTTACTTATAGACCGTCATATGATTTGGTGAACGTTTGAACAAATCGATTTTTTTTTTTCGAATCTAGTATTTGTTTTTATCAAAATAATCTACAGGTCAAATAAATGTAGTTCGACCTTTGTCTTGTACTTCGATTAACAACTGATCAAATATTTTAAATATATTTACACCCTTGTGCAAATTAATTGAAACAGCTGCTTTGGTTTCCTTTCTTTCAACATACAGTCAGTTTCAGAACGACTAGGGTGACAGGGTGTAATCGATTTCTTTTTTTCCTTCCTCAGATTATTTCATTCGCAGTGGCGTGCAGTAATATGAATCTGTTTTCGGGGTGTATAAATAAATTTATTTGGTCTTGAAAACGTGATTACATCAGATTTTTATCACTTCAGACAATATTGTCTAAACTGTTGATTAGTTGTCCTGTGGTCATTGTCTGCGATGGACGTTACTACAAGGAAGCGTACGAAACTTGTAACGCTGCACGAATACACTGGCAAGCTTTACCAGTGAGCAAATCAAAGTACTATAGACTGGATCGGAAATTTTCCTGATTCAAATCCAATAGAAAATCTGTGGTTAATTTTCAAGGAATGAATTTGTGGAATGGACATACGAAGTACAAACAAGCGCACAGGGTCATGTTTTATTGTAATGTATATATTAAAAAAATGTATATAATAACGGAATTATTAATTTTGTTTCAGTTAATTTCCACAAGGGTGTATAATGTTTGTATCTATCCTTTCTATAGATAAAAAAATATTACCGATATATCTTCTTTAAATTGATGAATACTTGATCAAAACGATTTTTGCACGTCTATTATTTAGGTTTTTATAAAAATATTCTAATGGTAAAATATGTGTGTAGTCCAATTATTGCATTGTATTCAAACTACCATTTTGTTGCGTCGTCAAAACGACCCTTTGTTGTCACTTTATGATGACAACGTATACTTGCTGGATACTTCGTCAATGCCAATGTAGTAGAGACTTTGTAATCGCAGATATCAATTATAATAGACGGTTCAACAATACTGGTATCAGACGCCTTCGAAATAATACACATACTAACAGTACTAATAGACAAGAGAAGAAATGGAGATGCGTATAGCATAGTGGATAGAGGAGAAATAGCGAACACAGTGTTTACTCATTCCCCCACAGGAATGGGATGTGACACAAGGTCTTTTTAAAGTGGGGACCCGAGCGCGTGTACCCGGACAGGCACAAAAATTGCCCACAGCCCCCGCAACAGTCGGTTACGCTGGCCTCGGTGCGAACACCGATCGCTCCCTCTAGAAATAGCGAACACAGTGTTTACTCATTCCCCCACGAGAATGAGATGTAACACAAGGTCATTTTAAAGTGGGGACCCGAGCACGTGCACCCGGACAGGCACAAAAATTGCCCACAGCAACCGTCAGTTACGCTGGCCTCGGTGCGAGCACCGATCCCTCCCTCTAGAAATAGCGAACACATGTTAGACATCACGCGACTTCCTCTATATATGCGTTTCCGCTATGGTCACGCGATTTATTTAGTTAAGTAATGAGATCGCCTGTGTTTTTTCACTGGCGATCTCTGTTCAAACACAAGTGTCAGCGGTGACACTTTATTCCTATATAATTCATTTAATCAATCGTTTGAAATATCTTGAAGTATTTTTATTAATTATTTTTATAGTTAAGAAATATATTTACCTATGACCTTTTAATTTGTCGTTTTTAAACAGTGACTATATGTGTGTATTCAGGTAAAGTACATATAGTCTGACCTTTGTCTTGTACTGCGACTAAACAAATGTTTTAAATATATTTACAATGTTTCTATCAATGCTTTCTATAGATGACAAAATCTTTACCTATAGAACTTCCTTAATTTAACGAATAATTGATCAAAACGATTTTTTACGTCTACTATTTATGATTTTGTCAAAATATTCTCTATTTTGAACAAACCTTTTAAATACATTTATTATTCATCTTCAAAAAACTACCAAAATACAAGGATCTTGAAATGGAAATCTAAAAAATGTAGCACATGAGGACATCAATAATTCCAGTTGTAGTTGGAGCCCACGGACTGATTGGAAAATGTTCCGATAGACGCATTGAAGGTACCCTTGGTAATCTATGGCTTAAAGAAATAAAAAATGTTCTCACAAGTGCAGATCAAACCTTACAAAGGGCTTTATTAAAAGTATGTATAATCTTAGGTTGTTTTAGTATCTGTCTATATTTCTGAGATGTGGTATTACGTACACTATTTACATTATTCGGACTATTGTTCTCATCTTTGTCGCCATATTTATTATAACGTTTCGGCCGTTGTACGCTCCGGCCTAATTCAGGTGGTTGGAATGTCGAACTGAACACTTTAATTCGCTCACTGGGGTAGACTGTTCTAGTTCCACGTGCCATGTTTTAATGGAAGTCAGTTATCAGTTATCTCCTGTTAATTCCCCTCTGAAAGTTCTCCACTGACTTAACCGAGTATTGAACTCAAACTCTTTTGGGTCCTGTCACTGGATCTATCTAACACCTTTATCCACTGTCCAATTATGTCCTGTGAGGGATCAGTTCGATATTCCAACCACCTGAAGAAGGCCGGAGCGTACAACGGCCGAAACGTTGTAATAAATATGGCGAAAAAACTGACGACAATAGTCCGAATAATGTAAATAGTGTAGTTTGTTTTAAATTTAATTTTTACTTTTTTTTTACATAGATGACCATGACCTTATGTTATTTCTGACCATAGCTCTCTGGTTGGGTCCCGAAACGAAATGAGTATAAAACGTTTTAAATATATTTATTATTTCTAGCAATCCTCCTTGAAATATAAACATTTTCATGTTATCATATTTGTTCATTCCGACCATTATTGATCAATATGTTTTTTTCACATTACTTATGTGTTTCTGTCAAGACATTCTGCAGGTGTAATTCCATTATTTTCATCACTTTTCTTGCAATTCAACCAACATTCGACCATCATTTTATAGAATTTGTTTTCATATTTGATATTTGTGTTTCGATCAATATATTCTAGATGACTATTTCCTTAGAACTCGACTCTCTGAATAACACTTCCGAACCACTGTCCATTACACCAGACACAAATCCAAGGTTACAACACCCGGTATTCGTAAGCGGTTACTCATCTAGGTAGGGACCAGGATCAACGTTGCTTAACTTCGGTAATCGTAAGGGTTCAGTGTTTCAACGTGATGAGGCCATAAGCCATTATCTTGAAGAAATACGTTAGATATAGATAGATAACAGGAAAGAGATTGAGAGTGATAGAGAGAGAGAGAGAGAGAGAGAGAGAGAAATGAAGTGATAGGGAGTGATTAGGAGAGAGAGAGATAAAGAGGGTGAGATTATATTTGGGCCTCATGATGGTCATTTAGATCACATTTCGAATCACGTGTTAGCTTGATGGCTTATATTTCCACCCTAAATAAAATGTGACATGTTTGTAGAGAGATACAATGCAACAGCATTTGTGTCGAAACGACGGTTTTGCATAGAGGCATCGTTAAATTCCCCTTTACCCAGTATGCATAAATTTGAAATAAAGAAAATGTACTTTGCCTAGAATTTGGAATCAAGTTTCCGATGCTACGTGTCTCTGTTGATAACTGTTAAATTAATCAAGCACCTTCATTTATATAAACTCTCTCTCTCTCTCTCTCTCTCTCTCTCTCTCTCTCTCTCTATATATATATATATATATATATATATATATATATATATAATTATGAAGGTGTGTTATATTTATGGGATAAAGTGCTCAATATCAGAGATAGAGCCTGTGCAAATATAAAAGTGAACATAGAAGTCAACACTTAGAGGCGACAGACTGTATTAGAATTTATCAAAGTGTTGACTTCTATGTTCACTTTTATATATATATATATATATATATATATATATATATATATATATATATATTAAACCTGTTTCAGTGAGTTCATATCTGTCTATCTCAGTGTTTTCATATCTATCTCCCCCCTCTCTCTCTCTCTCTCTCTCTCTCTCTATATATATATATATATATATATATATATATATATATATATATATATCAGTGCGATCATGTGTATCTATCTGTCTATATTTAAGTCTGTTAATATCTATCTCAGTCTGTTCATATCTATCTATCTATCTATATATATATATATATATATACATATATATATATATACATATATATATAAATCTATATATATATATATAGCATAATGAGAGGCCACGTATACTTTCTTGATATGTATATAATATCTGGATAAAATGAATGAAACAAAATTGGGTGTTTTTTTTATGAAAGTATTTATTTCTGTGTTTTTGTATATATTTAATAAATATATACAAAAACACAGAAATAAATACTTTCATAAAAAAAACACCCAATTTTGTTTCATTCATTTTATCCAGATATTATATATATATATATATACACACACACATATATATATATATATATATATATATATATATATATATATATATATATATATATATATATATATATATATATTTAATTTTGTTAATATCTGTCTAAGTCCGGTAATATCTATCTATCTATCTATCTATCTATCTATCTATCTATCTATCTATCTATCTATCTATCTATCTCCATCAATACGTATCTATCTATCACATACTTTCTTTGACCTGAATTTTCGTCTGCGTGTGGCACAGTCCGAAGGAGTTATCGTATCAATCATAAAGAAAACATGCTTTGAATCTCGCCTGTCCACGAATGTCTTTATTCGACGCACACAAAAACAAAATAGATTGGTTTAAAAATGTTCCTAGATTCCTTGATTTAATCATTTACCATTTACTTTTTCGACTCCGACGCCCCGGGGAGCAATTTCTGCCCCAGGTAGACGGGACCACCGGCATCGCATTTTCATTGGATCAAGTAAGACGTGGTCACATACTTAGTCACTATCTCAGAATAAATATTTGGTTTAACATTTCTATGAGAGTTATGTCCCTTTCGTAGCTCCCCCAAACTAAAATAATAAAAAAAACAGAAACTTTTATTTAAATGTTTAAATTATTCTAACACAAAGCCATATAGAAAAGTATTAAGAAGACTGTGTTGCGTCAATATTTTAATTAATGAGATATATGTGCATACCACTGCCCTTTCCCGACAAGTTAGATTTGGTCGAATAATTCGTGCATTTTCTTACAACTGAAACTCTGAGTGGGATGAAAATGTTCTTAGGCTGATTAGCTTCGCAAACTTTGACCAAATAAGTGAATTATTTTAGAAACTATGCTGGGTCTGGCCTAGACATTTTCAGCGTTTTCTTGACATGATACAGATTAAACGGAGAGGAGTAAATGCTTTTGAAATGCACCGACCAACTTGGTGGGCATAGGAATTAACAATTTATTTAGTGTTTTTTTATTCTTTTTTTATTTTTTTTTTATTATCGACGGATGATGAAATTTCGACAGCATGACAACCAATCGTAGATTTATGAAAGCCCTCGAAGACATTCTTCTGATGAAGTGTTTGAATATTCGGGTTTAGGATTTATTTTCGATTTTGATACGAAAATCGACAGCACTGGCAGGAAGCCAAGTGTGAGAAAAAAATAAAACTCTGCATATATAAGAGATGTTTTGACCCTCCCTTTTTTGGGGGGTGGTAAATATTTGCCCATAGCTAGGACCCTGACTGGTGCTACCACCCCGGGTTGTGGTGGAGCTGGGAACACCAGCAAACATGACGTGGTTCCAATCTTCTTAAAACCTCCTGATCAGAGGCCTTGCTGTTTGATGTAATTTATTGTACTGCCCAGAACGTGGATGTAGTTTATCATCTTACCCAGGACGGATTGAGTGGATGACGGTTAGAAATACCTTCAGGTCAGGTAACCATTTCCGCTCAGACGGTCTTTGATTGAAGGTATTCTCAAGAATTTAGATGTAACACATAAGACTCAACTCTTGGATGTCAAAGTAAAAAAAAACTATTTCGATATCTTGATATGATGCTCCCTAGCTACTCCTGCCCATGAATAGAGATGCTTTAGTATATGGGGGATACGTGCAAGTGGTTAAGGCTAGGCAAAGGACAAGCAACTCTTTGGTACTGAAGGTGATATTTACTGCAGCCCATCTTAAATCACCATGATAAAACGTGTATATTTTAACTCCCCAATCGCGTAATATCTGAAGCCACGCGAGCAATTCCTAGTGTAGAATCAGTGCATTATCATTATTATTATTATTATTATTATTATTATTATTATTATTATTATTATTATGAAACAAAATGATTCCAATATTTTCGAACAGTTAAAAAACGAAAAAGCAAAAGCAAAGAAAAAACTTTTTGACAATGTCAAAGAATGTGTGTCTTCATCAAATTCTAGTCTTCGAAAAAGTCAAGTAGAAAAAATATATAAATCTGCAAAAAAATATAAAAGACCTGTAAATTTTGTAGATTGATATATATATATATATATACTTTAAGACATTTTTATACATTCTTTTTTATAGATACAAAGATTTAAGTAAATGCTCTGTTTATAATAAACAGTATTAACAACATTTACCGGTCTGAATGTTAGAAAAATTTTCATAGAAAATATGCGTCTTCCGACAGGAATCGAACCTGTATCCTATACGGGACCGTCATACAGACTGACGTGCTTTTACCGATTTAGCCACCGAGGATCGTTTCGGTTAGAAAGGTCCATTTTACTGTTTTTAAACTACAATTCTCCGTGATTTTCCATGAAAATTTCTCGGATATTCAGGCCAGTAAATGTTGTTTAATACTATTTATTATAAACAGAGAATTTACTTAAATATTTGTATCTATAAAAAGAATGTATAAACATAAAAATGTCTTAAAATAATTGTCGTCCATTTTATAATGTGTGACGTCATTTGTTTACATTTTGATACACTTTGAGCAGATATGAATATACGTGAGAGATCCATGGAAGATGGAAGTTTAAAAGCAGTAAATTCGACCTTGTTAATCGAACGTTCCTCCGTGGCTCGATCGGTAAAGGCACGTGAGTCTAAATGACTGTTCCGTATAGGATACAGGTTCGAATCCTGTCGGAGGATATATATTTCCTATGAAAATTTCTCGGACATTCAGGTCGGTAAATATTGTTTAATACTGTTTATTATAAAACAGAGCATTTACTCATAAAAAGAATGTATAAACATAAAAATGTCTTAAACAGTTGTCGGACTTTGTCCATTTCATATTTATACTTGTAAAAAGTTAAATGTAACTTAAAGAAGACAGATATTCTTTTGAAATATTGTTTAACGTTGTCACACGTGTGTTTTCTTTTTCTTAACTTTTTTTTCATGTGTGTTTTCTTCATCTTTTCTTAAGACGTGCTCTTCTCTTAACCATTATTATTATTATTATTATTATTATTATTATTATTATTATTATTATTATTATTATTTCCTTTGATATCTGGCGATTACACATTTCTTTCTGGGTCCTGCCCAGGGACCTAAGGTTAGAAATGGCGTCATGACACTTTCCACTGCAAAAAAAAAAATAAAATAAAAAATAATTACATAGATAAAGCCCTTCGTAAAGTGTAGGCTGTACTTGTTATAACAATTTGTTGTACCTCTTTGAGGCATGAACTTCCAGATATCCCTTCAATCAGCCTATTGGATTCTATTCCAACCAGTCCAAGGGCTCCAACTACAACAGGGATTGTTGATGTTCCCATGTGCCACATTTTTGAGATTTCTATTTCAAGGTCCTTGTATTTTGACAGTTTTTCGAATATCTTCAAAGATACATTGCAGTCTTTTTATGATTATTATTATTATTATTATTATTATTATTATTATTATTATTATTATTATTATTATTATTATTATTATTATTATTATTATCATTATTATTTCCTTTGATTTCTTTTGTACACACATTTCATTCCGGGTCCCAACCAGAGACCTGAATTAAGAAATGGCTTCATGAAATTTTCCACTGATTATTTTTGTAAAAAAACGCCATATTTAATATAGGTGAAGCTCTTTGTCATGTGTGAGCTACACTTGTCAGTACAATTTTTAACTGAGAGTATAGATTTTAATGTATTATTATTATTATTATTATTATTATTATTATTATTATTATCATTATTATTATTATTATTATTATTTTTATTATTATTATTATTATTATTATTATTATTATTATTTACATGGGAATTACTGTTGGGCAATAGTTTACTCATGAGAATCTCAAATTTAACATTATACTTACTAATATATAGGATGTATCCATTTATATCGCGAGATAAAGGCAGCGCCCTGTTTTGTCAAACACTAAGGTGATTAGAGTTGCCTCTTCAGGCTGCAGAACTGGGCGATAATCTCTGGAGTCCGTGCGTTGCCCAGAGATTTCCCCCGACCCGCCATTCCCCACCCACACCGCTCGGCCGTACGGAGAAGTTCCAAGGGAATACAGAGAGCAGAGGTGAACAAAAATTTGGAGAGTTAAGTTACAAAAGGGAATTACCTGAAACTGAGATATCCAGAAAAGGCATGGCACGTGGAACTAGAACGATCTACTCCCGTGAAGAAAGAAAAAGTGTCCGACCCGAAATTCAAACGTATATTACTTGAAGAAGGTCGGAAAGTTTAACGGCCGAAACATCGTGAATATGGCAATAAAGATGAACGGTCCGACCGATGTAAGTAGTGTAAATAAAGAACTTGTTATTATTTCATACATTCTTCCGTTTAAACCAGATATTTAGAGACTGTGTAACATTAACTCGTCTGAAATTTCAAATGCCTTTCAAAATCTACTTGCAGGCATCAATGTCATCATCGTCTGGTATAAAAAAATCCTGGTTCCAGTGCACCATGTATTACTGACACTACGGTAAACTCCAAGGGAGAGTCTGGGGAGAGTCTGGTATTGACCATGTTTTTTGTTTTGTTTTGTACTGTCACTTGGATGACATTCTGTTTGGATGACTTAACCCTTTGAGCGCTGATTACTTCTTTAACGATCGTAGTGAAAAATGACGTAATGTCCAGCCACCGGTTGAACAGTGGTAGAGAAAAATGACTTTATGCTCAGCTATTGGTTGAAAGGTGGATAAACGCTTGTAACTATTTTTTATATTTACCGTGAAATATTACATAGCAGTTATTTTCGAATTTTTACAGGGGAGCTCAGGCAGAAGGTTTTAAAATTGTTCAGGAACGCAGGGCTCAGAGGGTTAAGTTCCAATTTAACGCTGTATTTATATTACAAACAGGGTCCAATTTCTAAAATGATAGAACTATTTTTCGGTTCTGTCATGGTTTGAGAAAAGTTAAAGAAATACTAATCTACAAAAAATTTTTTTTTACCCGCCAAAGGTTTCACTATTTTTTTATTTTAATGTGCACCATTTGTCGTCTGCACCATTATAAACTTCTTTCTTTAATCGATTCCTTTCCTGCCCTGCCCTGCCCGGGAAACGCCCTGTGTGTTTCTTTCTTGCTATTGTTGATCTCTTTTATTAAATTCTACTATTTAATTTTCTATTTCTTAGTTTCCTTTCTGGGTTTTCTTTCGTTTGCTACTGAGTTGCAACTTCATAAGGATTTGATATGAAATTTTGCTCTTGCGAGGAGAGTCTCTTATTACAGACTTAATTTGCCAGTGGCCAGAAAGAGTGGCAATATAATTAAAAGTCTTCAATATCTTCCATAAGAATCATGTCAGGGGACAAGTAATAGGATTTAGCGGATTAATTCCTTTCGGATATAGACAGTTACACTGACATTCACACGAATATGAAAACTGATTTCTTCACAATATGGAATAAGCGTTCACAGCTTCACGGAGGTATATTTACCAGTAGATGTAGATATTGCTATCACAAAATTCGAAGAATTTGGACATTGTCCTCGCATTTAATCTATGAATATTTGCATCTATCCTTTTCTGAGCAGTACAATTTGTCAGCCAGGGGTTTGGATCAGAAGGTACTACTTTGAAAAATACAGAAGAATAATCTTTAGATGTGTTAGAAGTAAATTTTACATGGTTAAATTCTCTGAATATTTTAATAGTATTTAGTCCACACACGTACAAATAATAATAATAATAATAATAATAATAATAATAATAATGATAAAACGTGGCACATGGGAATATCAAGTCCCTGTTGTGGTTGGAGCCCTAGGATTAGTTTAAAAAGATTCCAGTAGACTAATTGAAGGGATTCCTGGAAACCCATGCCTCAAAGAAATACAAAAAAATTGTTCTCTCAAGTACAGCCCACACTGTACAGAGGGCTTTATCTATGTAGAAAAATTTTTATTTTTTATTTTTTTTTTTAATTTAAAAATTTTTTTTTTTTTTTGTCAGTGGAAAGTGTCATGATGCCATTTCTAACCTTAGCTCCCTGGGCAGGACCCGGAAAGAGATGTGTAAACGCCAGATATCAAAGGAAATAATAATAATAATAATAATAATAATAATAATAATAATAATCAGTGGCTACGTAGTGCAGGGTTGAAAGCTGAAACTGAAGGTTTTATCATTGCTGCACAGGATCAGCGCTTGTTAACTAGGAATTATCAAGCACATATACTAAAATACTGTGTTAGCCCAAAATGCAGATTCTGTGATAAATATCCAGAAACCATTGATCATCTCGTATCAGGTTGCACGTTATTGGCACACACTGAATATAAAACCCGGCATGACAGAGTGGGCCAATATATGCACTGGAAAATTTGCAACTCCTACGGGAAGGAAACTGAAAGAAACTGGTACGAACACCACCCAGACACGGTTACAGAGATAGGACCTGTTACAATTCTATGGGACTACACAATACACACTGACAGAACAATCAAAGCCAACCGCCCAGACATTGTTATTAAAGATCACAAACAAAGAAAATGCTTCCTTATTGATATGGCAGTCCCTGCAGACTGCAATGTATCTTTGAAGATATTCGAAAAGCTGTCAAAATACAAGGACCTTGAAATAGAAATCTCAAAAATGTGGCACATGGGAACATCAACAATCCCTGTTGTAGTTGGAGCCCTTGGACTGGTTGGAAAAGATTCCAGTAGGCTGATTGAAGGGATCCCTGGAAGTCCATGCCTCAAAGAGATACAAAAAATTGTTCTGACAAGTACAGCCCACACTTTACGAAGGGCTTTATGTAATATTTTTTTTTTTTGCAGTGGAAAGTGTCATGATACCATTTCTAACCTTAGGTCCCTGGGCGGGATCCGGAAAGAAATGTGTAAACTCCAGATATCAAAGAAAATAATAATAATAATAATAATAATAATAATAATAATAATAATAATAATCTCATACGTACACCTTACACATTATGAAGAGCTTTATCCATGTAAAATGCGTGTGACCTTAGTTTTTTTCGTTTAGATTTTTACAAAAATGTTCGGTGGAAAATGTCATGAAGCCATTTTCGACATTACTTCTCTCGTTTGGACCAAGAAGGAAATGTGTATAAAACAGACATCAAGCGGAATAATAATAATATAATACTCTGCCCGTATCAAACAAGCTGATGTAGGTAAACCCCGTACCCATCAGTGGTTACGTAGTGCAGGGTTAAAAGCTGAAATCGAAGGTTTTATCCTTGCTGCACAGGATCAATGCTTGCTAACTAGAAATTAGGAAGCACACACACTGAAAAATTGTGTTAGCCCAAAATGCAGATGCTGTGAAAAATGTCCAGAAACAATTGGCCATTTTGTATTAGGTTGCACGGTATTGGCACCAACTGAATACAGCATGACAGAGTGGGCCAATATCTGCACTGGAAAATCTGCAACTTCTTCGGAAAGGAAACTGGAAGAAATTGGTATGAACACCACGCAGATCCGGTTACGGAGACAGGATCTGTAACAATTTTATGGGACTTTACAATCCACACAGACAGAACAATCAAAGCTAATCGCCCAGACATCGGGATTAGAGAAAATGTGCCTTCTTTTTGTCATGGCAGTCTTTGAATCATATAATTTCTCGTATATTGATAAGTGTCATTGCTATTATTTTATGCGTAAAAAAATCACGGTTGTCCTATTTTAACTTTCTGATGTTCTGAGTATCTCAGAAATAGATGGAAAGTACTTGGGAAATAAAAGTGATTTTCACTGTTACAGTGATGTTCTTGCATCATTTGATAGGACATGAAAAAATATTCGTGACTATGAAAGGATTATACTAAAAATACGCAGACATAATGTTTGTAATTTATTTAATCAGACATGTGTAAAAGAGAATTTGCTACCTAAACACACACACACACACACACACACACACACACACACACACACACACACACACACACACACATGGATTTCATTAAAGGTGACAGACAAGGTACTACGGTTAATCTTTTTATTTAACTTTTCTTGTGTTCGAACAGTTGTTTTCTTTTCTGACCACAGACGCCTTACTCTACACCTATCCGACCACAGCTCCATTAGAACTCATTTAAACACACACACAAACTTACCAGACTCCATCCGAAACATACTAGTAGAAAATACAAACATTATAACCTCATCCACCTGTAAAAAAAGAATAAAAATAATGGAAGCATTAATAATAATAAAAAAGAAAAAGCCAACTCTTATTAATATTAACTACGAACACGGCCACAATGTCCTGACTGTGTTCGAAAAAAATCTCTATAATATTAAAAACATATACACATCGCACATACTCAATTAAATTGAAAAAAATAAAATCATCCTTGATAATGGCTAAAAGTATAGCCGAGAGGGGTCGGAATTATAGAACATTTGGACAGTTTCTACACACACTGTGTCTAGAAAAGAAAACACTAGTCGAACACAAGAAAATTAAAGAAAAGGTTAATCGCAGTACCTTTTCTGTCGTCTTTAATGATACATGTATAAATGAAGGATTGATGTCTAAATAAACAATTATATATATATATATATATATATATATATATATATATATATATATATATATATATATATATTGATCTCGTCTGCGGGCGATGGTGTAGGTTCTATATGAGGACAATTTTACTTCGAACGAATAAAAGAAAACTTGAAATGACCGTGTTTTGAATGACGAATAATGCGTGTAGCATAGACAGAGAATATGACCAAGAAAATGCTGAAAATAATCAGTAAAATAATTTAAACGTTGGGAAGCCTTATTGAGGAAAGAAGGCTTCGAGAATTTAACACATGCCAGCCACATCAAAAGCAATAGAAGCAGGGAAAAGTAACATACTTGACAAGGTTGTGAAAATGCCAACGAGGCATAAAAGAGGAAGTATGGCTCAATTACAACTGAAAGGAGACTTCTATCCTCATTGGGTGCCCCATACTTCCGACCTTGAGCCACATATATATGGTACACTTCGAAAATTACTGGGCACTTTGCAGCAGTGTAATGATTAGCCAGCATGTCTCGCCAGATCATTTAGCACTGAATAGTGACTTCGATCCTCATTGGGTGCCCCATAATTTCGATCTTGTGCCACATCAAATTTACGCTTAGATGATTACTGGGGACTTTGACGTAGTGTAATGATTATCAAGATTGCCTCGCTAGGTCAATTACGACGGAATAGTTCGATCCTTGCAGACCATAAAAGATGAAATATTGTTGCGAATAACGAGCAAAGGAAATCTGTGGAGATCCACGATTGACCACGTCCCGAAATGAATTGATAGATAGATAGATAGATAGATAGATAGATAGATAGATAGATAGATAGATAGATATTAATCGACTGTGATAGATAATGAACCGACTATGATAGATAGATAGATAGATAGATAGATAGATAGATATGAATAGACTGTGATATATATATATATAGATAGATAGATATTAATCGACTGTGATAGATAATGAACCGACTATGATAGTTAGATAGATAGATAGATAGATATGAATAGGCTGTGATAGATAGATAGATAGATAGATAGATAGATATTAATCGACTGTGATAGATAATGAACCGACTATGATAGATAGATAGTTATGAATAGACTGCGATAGATAGATAGATAGATAGATATTAATCGACTGTGATAGATAATGAACCGACGATGATAGATAGATAGATAGATATTAATCGACTGTGATAGATAATGAACCGACGATGATAGATAGATATATGGATATTAACCGACTGTGATAGATAATGAACCGACTATGATAGATAGATAGATAGATAGATAGATAGATAGATAGATAGATATTAACCGACTGTGATAGATAATGAACCGACTATGATAGATAGATAGATAGATAGATAGATAGATAGATAGATAGATAGATAGATAGATAATCCCATATATATTGAATACGAACATAGTTAATATTACTCTGTGTAATTAATCCATCATATAATATAAATTTTACAAACGCTTTTGAAAAAAAAAATCCGTTATATTTTAATGGAGTTTTATTAAACGTTTTCAAAATATTTAAAAGCATGTTTCCTATAAATTTCCATAGTGATGACATGCATAGACATTGTATCCGTACATTTATACTAAAAATATCCAACGGTTACAAACAATACGTTGTGACATTTATCTTTTAAGAAAGGCGTTAACTTTCAGCGAAAAAAGCAAACAAGTGTTGCTATTTAGAAACAAAACGTGTTCGCATTTCGGGGGAACATACTGCGAATGTAATCATAAAACAACACATGCCGATTGATTGAGAAGCATTTTAAAAAATAGAGAAATAATTAGAATGCTTAAATCGTAAGTGTATAAATGTCTATTAAATGCTAACACGGGCATGGAACAGCGAATTACAAGATTAATGGAAAAAGCATGAATAGGTGAACAGAACGGGTGAAATAATGTTAGAGATTACATAGCGAAAATAGTGCTGATGGGAAGTACCGGGGAAAGTATATCCCTGTCCAGCACTCAGATTATTTAATCTATTGATTATTATTATTTTTATCGTTTGCAACGTTTTTACACAGCTTTCGTTGCAGCTTGTATAAAAATATTTAAAAAACAAAAAAACAAAACAAAAGGTTGTTACACAAAATGGAGTCAATGCATAAGACCCTAGGTAGTTCGAGCTTGTTCGGTTAGCGTCTCGAGGACGGCAATCTTACACAAAACGGTGGTACGCTTCGTCTTGTCAGTGCCATGCTCTTCTTTTCTCGTTCTCGCACTCACTTCATCTCTCGTTGATCGTTCATTATTCGTTTCCGTTCTGGGTATAACGGTAAACTACATCCGCGTCCTGGGAAAGACGATAAACTACGTCTAACAGTAATACCTCTGATCGGGAGGTTTTGAGGAGCGTGGAACCACTTCTTAATTTCTGGTGTTCCCAGGTCCACCCTGACCTGTTAGCACCTGTTAGGGTCCCAGCTATGGGCTAATAGTTGACTCCCAAACTGGGGTCGAAACACTATGAAAGTGTAAAAATAGATTTTAATACCAGAAATACTTTGTAAAAAATATTACCAGCAATTAATTTTTGAAGAAAAAATTATTACCAGCAATATATTTTTGAAAAAAAAATTTACCAGAAATAGATTTTTTAAACGAAAAAATATTACTAGCAACACATTTTTGAAGATAAAAAATTACCAACAATAACAATTGTCGGCATTCAATAACTCATTGAGGTTGGATATGCCGTAAAACAAACCAAAACAAACCAAACTAAAACCAAACCAAACCAAACTAAACAAAACCAGGGTTCGTTTCATTCCTACTGTTTCCGCTGTAGCTTCCCGCCGTCTCTGCCGTTCATGTTGCCGTCTTCGTCGTCCGCCGTGTTTTGTGTGCTCAGGCATGGTATCGTCGTTTCTTCTCAAGGTTCTCGTGTTTGCCCCTTGCCTGTGCCACTCCGCTCGTCGTAGTCGTCGTCAAAGTTTTCACCGGAGCCGGCTTTCATTCGGAGGAGGAGAACGCTTATCCGCACAAGCCTCCCTAATCGTGGCTCGCGAGGCCTTTAGGAACGGTTGTCGGACACTCTCCTAAAAAACTCACCTGGCTTGCTCCCTCGCCGCCTCTGTCTGCTTTAGAACTCCCCTTTACCGCTCGCAAACGTAGAAAACAATCGTGTTTCGGTAAGCAGGGGTGAGGGCAGTCGGAAAAAAGAGCTGCTGGGACAAACTCGATCTAACTTGTCTCACAAGAATCTCTGTAAGCGTGTCCGTCTGGTAGGGTTGTTTGGCTTGGTTTATTTTGTTTTACGGCATATCAACCTCAATGGGTCATTTAATGACGGCAACATTTTGAGGATAGATTCGTAAGAATAGAATATGTATTCTTTGGTTTAGATGGGTTTGGTTTATTTTGTTTTACGGCATATCAACCTCAATGGGTCATTTAATTCCGACCACATTTTTAGGGTAGATTCGTGTGAATAGAATATGTATTCTTTGCTTTAGATTGGTTTGGTTCATTTTTTTTTACGGCATATCAACCTCAATGGGTTATTTACTGCCGACAACATTTTTAGGATAGATTCGTAGGAATAGAATATGTATTCTTTTGTTTAGATTGGTTTGGTTTATTTTGTTTTACGACATATCAACCTCAATGGGTTATTTAATGCCGATAAAAAAAATTTTATTGCTGGTTTTATTTTGTTTTGTCAAAAATCTGTTTTTACCAATATTTTTCTTTCAAAATTGTATTGTTAGTAATAATCTTTTTCAAAAAAAGTATTGCTGGTAACAGTTAACTATTTGCCCATAGCTGGGACCCTGACAGGTGCTACCACCCCAGGTCAGGGTGGACCTGGGAACACCAGCAATTAAGAAGTGTTTCCACGCTCTTCAAAACATCCTGATAAGGGGTCCTGTTGTTGGACGTAGTTTATCGTCTTACCCAGGACGCGGATGCAGTTTATCGTCATACCGAAGACGGAGTAGGGTTGTGATATGTTAAATATCAGTTTTTTTTATTAAGGTCTTTGTTTGTATTTTTTGTGACCAACATTTATGCATGTCATTCTAATAATACGACACTTGGCATTCCCCAAACTTCGTAATGTCTGCCCTCTTTTTTGGCATCAAGTACTGTCGCCCAGCATTGAATTCGCTGATACAGCTGCAATTTTTTGCGTGGAAAGGTTACGCATCTGCATTAGCTTTTTGCAACTGATAAACTGATAAATATCCCGATGACGATTTTTTTATGCAACTAGGAGACGAAATTGTGCAAAGAAGATATTTCATGACACAATTTCGAACTGTATTTGAATGGATCACATCGAGAATATTGCGAATCCAAGTGAACTGTTGAACAGTATCAATGCGTTGTCGGGAACTTTCCCTAATATTTTCGTTTCTCTTCGAATCTTCTGCGTCATTCCTGTCACAGTTGCATCTGCAGAGCGGATTTTTTATCACTTAGAACGAATAAAGAGCTAACACACAAAAATGCTACAAGACCACCTTACCAACTTGGCAGCCCTTGCGATCGACTGTGATTTGGTACGAGAATTAAAATTTGAGGAACTGATCGCGCATTTTACTTCAATGAAAGTTCGAAAAATACATCCATAAGCTGCTTTGGAACTGGTTTTAGTCTTCGTATTTTTTTCAATAAAATACCGATTTGAAATTTTGCTCTCTATTTTTTTGCAAAGAAGACCTCTCACACTTAAAGACCTAGAGGTGTTTTCCTGAGGCTCCTCGGGTTTCCAGACCCAGTATATTTGTGTGCCGGCTGTCTGCACTTCTCGCCGCAACTGCTGATGGTATAAATAACAAATCGAAAGGATTAAAGGTGGATCCAAAGGTTAATTGAGTGTTGGCCAATAGAAATCAAACATCAGAGAGAGAAAAATCAGACAGTTAAAGAAAATGAGACAGTGGTTTACTGGTAAGACATCTTAGAGAATAACACAGAGAAAAAGTCGGATGTCACAGTTATTTCCCCTTAATTCAACTCTCCAAGTTTTGGTTCACTGTAGCTGTGGCCTGGTATTGAACTCACAACTCTTTCGGTCAAGTCACTGGATCTAACTAATATCTTTATATATTGGGCCATGTGTCCATAACTGACACATCTGGAAGAGGCATGGCACATGGAACTAGAATAATCTACCCCGCTGGATGAAATAAATGGTTCGGTTCGAAATTCCAATCAACTGAAGAAGGCCGGACCGTACAACGGCCGAAACGTTGTGAATCTGGCAATGAAGATGAGGATAACAGTCCGAGTAACGTAAATAATGAAAGTAATCATAATACCTCATCTCAGAGATCCAATCACCTGAAGAAGGCCGGAGCGTACAACGACCGAAACGTTGTGATGCTGGCAATGAAGATGAGGATAACAGTCCGAAGAATGTAAATAATGAATGTAATCATAATACCTCATCTCAGAGTTCTAATCACGTGAAGAAGGCCGAAGCGTACAAAGGCCAAAACGTTGTGAATCTACCAATGAAGATGAGGATAACAGTCCGAATAACGTAAATAATGAAAGTAATCCAAAATTGATTTCGGGAACGATTTGAATTCAATTGTGCCCGACGTAGTGAGAACATGTAGCTCTTACTTTTTAAAAATTGTTATTACATAGCATTTAATTAAAATGGATAAATTTTTAATTAAGAGACAAAAAATAGAAGACGATGTTAGTGACCATCATAATTCCAGTGTGCCGCGGATGCTTACTTAAACATTTAAGTGTGCCGTCAGATAATAAAAAGGTGGAAAAAAACATTGCTCTAGAGCAGAGGTTCTCAACCAGGGGTAAATTTACCCCTAGGGGGTAAAAAATTATATAGTCGGAGGTAAATAATTGAAGTTCCTGATAATTTAAAAAATAATTCAATTAAATTTAATTTTGTAAAATGAGAGAGAGAGAAAGAATGCAAATTAACTTCATAATTTAAGCACACCTTAAAACTATATTTCTTCACACACACACACACATATATATATATATATATATATATATATATATATATATATATATATATGCCGTGTCCCTTCAGGACATGGGCAAACATGGACCGCCACAACGTCCTGTCCGTTGTAGATCTTAATAAATTTTACCTGATTGCTATCTCTCTTAACACCTGTTCCGCCAACCATTTACACAGGTACGTTAGGAAGGCACTGGTTTCCTTTTTCTCTCTTGCTTTCAATCTGTCCTGTGAGTATTAAATCTTGCAAGCCCTCTTTCCTCATTATGCACCCTAGAAATTTCAACTATCTCTTCCTTATTTTAAATATAACTCTCCTTTTGGTTTTTAGGATTTTCTATAAAACTTCGTCGTTGCTTACATGTTCGGTCAGTGGTGCCCTCAGCATCATTCTGTAGAACCAGATTTCCGTTGCTTCAAGTTTTTCCTTCATCTATGAAAAGATTCTCCAGGACGCGCTGCCATATAGAAGGATTGACATTATGTAAATGTCCAGTGTTATTTTCTTTGTTTCTTACTAATGTTTGTTTCTTCATACTTTGCTTAACTTTTGTAAGGCATCTTTCCCTATGCCAATGTGTGTCCTGATTTCAGTTTTACACTTTCCGGCCTCTGTTAAACCACTTCCCAAGTATTTAAATTGTTATACTTGTTTGATTTTGATATCTCCAATTAGCACTTCGCCCTTTGGGCTTATCCTTTTGCTAACAGCTGTACATTTGATCTTCTTGCAATTCATGTTTAGTCCTTTCTTCTTGCTTTCCTTCACTACCTTCCGCAGGAGTTTTTATTATTTCCTTTCTCTGTCTTCTGTCAGTATTGTATCATTGCATATCTTATTTTGTTAAGATCTAGGTCTGAGTGAATTTAGATAGGTATAATGCTGGTTTGCAAGAAAAATAACTGAAAATCTTGAAGTCATTTTTATTAATGCTTTCCTTCTTTCTGAAGAGTTGACTAATATATATTCCTCTCCCTTGTTCCACCATCTATTTAGTCAAGTTCGATAAGCATGTTATGCGTCGGTTTTCATTGTCCCTCTTACCTCAACTCATGACGTCACACATGACCACGTGAAAGTGAAAACGAGAATTATTAAGTATGGGAAGACGTTGGTATAAACCAATGGCGCCTCTTATCAATCATAGGCAATCAGAATATCTGTGGAGATTTCATAGTTTATTTTGTTTAGGTTCGTTTTCAACTGTTTTATTAATTTCAGTTGAGCTCTCTGGTTTGAGGTGTGAATTTGTAAACAGTGACTATTTAAGCTAATATTGCACGACTCTTCGGCAGAATTGAGTCACTGTCAGTCACTGTGTGTTTATCTAAATCTAAAAATAAACACGCTAAAATTCACCTTCATCCCTGAGCGTGCACTGACGGCTTAGTGGGAGAAGTTCCGACTGACGCAAAATCAGTCGGGTTTCGATCCTAGCTAGAGGCAACCGGACGTCTAGCCAGACCGATGAGCTGTGAAACAGCGAAACAGTCTGTCTGTAGATGAAATATATATATATATAGATATAGTTATATATATATATATATATATATATATATATATATATATATACACATACATGTAATAGTCCGTTGGTAAATAATGCCAGTGAATCCTATTAATAAAAATATCAAAACTGACTTACATAGAGAGCTCGATGTTTTATTCAAACAGAGCATACATTATGTACAGTAGGAGTTACGAATAATTCTGGGTAATAGCTATTTCACCTACAAATTAAAAATAATTTGCAAGATTTTCAAACCACCAGAAAAATCAAAAAATAAAATATTATAGTAATCCAAGATATTTTTGTAAGCTTATGGTATATATATATATATATATATATATATATATATATATATATATATATATATATATATATATATATATATATATATATATATATATATATATATATGATATAATATAATATAATATAAAATCGGAATTTCTTAGTAGGTGTCGACATAGGAAAAGCTGGTTACTACCGTATGTTTGTTTGTTTTTTTTCGTCTTTTGTTGGTGAATAAAGTACATTCAACCCCCCCCCCACCCCGTTGTTTGGTTTTATTTAATTATTTTTTGTAACGTGGTCATGGTTATTTTTTGTTTAAGCTCTCAATACTGGTCCATAATTTTCCTTTTCAGCCAGCATCGTCCTGACGATCCGTTTAGGTGAAACCAAGGTAGGTTTGGCTGGCTCCTTAGGATTATCTTATATATATATATATATATATACACATACATATATATATATATATATATATATATATATATATATATATATATATATATATATATATATATATATATATATCGTAACTGTATATATCTCTTTGTATATACAGGGTGTGATAGATAAATTGTCGTCTAAATTACGCAAAAATGAAAATAACATTGACATCTCATTTTATATATATATATATATATATATATATACATATATATATATATATATATATATACATATATATATATATATATATATATACATATACATATATATATATATATATATATATATATATATATATATATATATATATATATATGCCATAAGCTTACAAAAATATCTTGGATTACTATAAAGTAAATTTATTCAATAAAAATCGTCATTGGCTTCAACCACGGCCTCCAGACGACTTCGGAATCTCCTGCAACTTGTTTAAATTGGTAAATGCTGCCAGAATCCTTACCTTCCGTTCGTCTTTGGCGTTACAATGAGTTCTTTTGCTCTCTCGCTCAACTGTGCCCCACACAAAATAACCAAAGGGGGTTGCAGTCTGGGGAGTGATGTTGCCGCAGAAAATGTCTGAATGCTATGACTGGGTTCAGCTGTTTGTGTGGCATCGTGCAGAGTCCTCTTGACAGGCATAGGGTCTTCCTGTAGAAATCCTCTCGAACCAGGGCAGTACTATCTCCTCAATGCACATCATTTAGGCATTCACGTTGAGTATAAGGCCGGGTGATGAAAATGAATGTAGGCATAATTTCGCCATCCCCCGTGATTACTCCAAACACCATGATTTTGACAGAATATATCATCCAACTTTTCCCGAATCCTCTGCACTGTCCTCAGATTGACACTCACATACTCTGAAATGATCGTATTGGAGCTTCCGGTGCGAATGACAAGAAGTAATGTATGCCGTTTTCAAGATTCTAGCAGAGCGAATTGTGGCATAGAGCTCTTTTTCTCAGAGATGGTGCCTAACTGACCCTACTATACTGTGTAGTCAGCAAAATCGAAACAAACAACGCGCATGCGCGAAAATAAAAATAAAAATAGGCGACAATTTACCCATCGCATCCTGTATATATATTTATATGTCTGTGTGTATGTGTATGCGTGTGTTCGTGTTGAGTATATGTGTATATTTGTGAATGAATGTGTTATGCCAGAGTTGTTGAAAAGCAAAGGGGATTTGAATATGTCCTGTGCTTGAACCATTTATCTACTTTCTGGTGTGAACTTGAACATAAATTTCCCAAGCTGTTCTGAGTGCTATCGGCTTTCATCATCTATTAGGATATATATTTTTTGTGGTCCGATGGAGTTGTGTCTATTGGAAGACATTGTTTCTTAGATTCTTTTCGAATAACGAACCTTCCCGCATCGGTGAATATTAGATCGTTTTTTTTTATTCACGTCGTGTGTTTTCGTGTCAATTTGACCGATTGAATTCTCTTATCTATTTAAAGAATGCCGCTATTATTATTATTATTATTATTATTATTATTAGTAGTAGTAGTAGTAGTAGTAGTAGTAGTAATCGTAGTATTATTTCCTTGGATTTCTGTTGTATACACATTTCCTTCCGGGTCCCAACCAGAGACCTAAGGCCAGAAATGTATTTATGAAATTTTCCACATTTCATTTGTTTTAAAAAAACAAAAACACAAATTAACACACATTTTACACAGCTAAAGCTCTTCGCAACATGTGAGCTGTACTTGTTCATTTTTTTCTAATTCGTTTAGGCATAAGCTAGCAGGAATCCGTTCAATGAGTCTATCAGAACCTTTTTCAATCAATCCGAGTGCTCCAATTACAACTGGAATTATTGATGCAACATTTTTTCAAGATCCTTCTATTTTGATAGTTTTTTTTCTTCTTTGAAGATCTTTAAAAATACATTACAATCTACAGGGACTCTCATGTCAATATGAAAGCGCATTCTGTTTTTATCTTTCATAATGACATCTGGGCGATTAGATTTGATTGTTCTCCCTGAGCATATTTTAAAGTCCCATTAAATTGTTACAGATCCGATCTCTGTAACGGTTTTATGGTGCTGTTCATACAAGTTTCTTGCAGAGTCTGTCTATATTTCTGAGATGAGGTATTATGTACAGTATTTACATTAGTCGGACTATTGTCCTCATCTTTGTCGCCATATTTGTCACAACGTTTCGGCCGTTGTACGCTCCGGCCTTCTTAAGGTGGTTGGAATTTCGAACCGAACCCTTTATTTCGATCACTGGGTTAGACTGTTCTAGGACACATGGCACAGTGGATAAAGACGTTGGTTAGATCCAGTGACTGACCCAAAGAGTGTGAGTTCAATACCCGGTTAAGGCAGTGGAGAACTTTCAGCGGGAAAATCGGTAGAAGATAACTGATAACTGACATCCATCAAACATGGCTCGTGGAACTAGAACAGTCTACCCCAGTGATCGAAATAAAGGGTTCGGTTCGAAATTCCAACCACCTAAGTTTCTTGCAGTTTACTTCCCGTAAAAGTTGCATATTCTCCAGTGCAGATATTGGCCCACTCTATCATGCCGAGGTTTATATTCAGTTGGTGTTGACGGTGTTCAATCTGATAGAATATGGCCAATTCTTTCTGGATATTTATCACAGATTCTGGATTTGGGGTCAACACAATGTTTCCGTGTGTGTGCTTTGTAATTTCTAGTTATCAAGCTTTGCTCATGTGCTGCAAGAATGAAACCTTCAGTTTCATCTTTTAACCCTGCCACCGATGCGTAAGAGGTTTTCTACATCAGCTTGTTTAGTACGGGTAGAGCATGGACCATGATGTGGCTTATCTTGTCATCATTTCTGTTTATTATTATTATTATTATTATTATTATTATTATTGTTTTTATTTCCTTTGATTTCTGGCGGGTACACATTTCTTTCCTGGTTCCACCCAGAGACCTAAGATTAGATATGGCATCATGACACTTTCCACTGACAAAAAAAAAAAAAAATTACATAGACGAATACTGTTTTTAAACTACAATTCTCCGTGATATTACTGTGGAAATTTCTCGGACATTCAGGCCAGTAAATGTTGTTTAATACTATTTATTATAAACAGAGAATTTACTTAAATATTTTTATCTATAAAAAGAATTTATAAACATAAAAATGTCTTAAAATAATTGTCGGACTTTGTCCATTTTATAATGTGTGACGTCATTTGTTTACATTTTGATACACTTTGAGCAGATATGAATATACGTGAGAGATCCATGGAAGATGGAAGTTTAAAAGCAGTAAATTCAACCTTGCTAATCGAACGTTCCTCCGTGGCTCGATCGGTAAAGGCACGTGAAGCTAAATGACTGTTCCGTATAGGATACAGGTTCTAATCCTGTCGGAGGATATATATTTCCTATAAAAATTTCTCGGACATTCAGGTCGGTAAATATTGTTTAATACTGTTTATTATAAAACAGAGCATTTACTCAAATATTTGTATCTATAAAAAGAATGTATAAACATAAAAATGTCTTAAAACAGTTGTCGGACTTTGTCCATTTCATATTTATACTTGTAAAAAGTTAAATGTAACTTAAAGAAGACAGATATTCTTTTGAAATATTGTTTAACATTGTCACACGTGTGTTTTCTTTTTTTTTTCTTTTTTTCATGTGTGTTTTCTTTTTCTTTTCTTTTTTTTCATTTCTTCATCTTTTCTTAAGACGTGCTCTTCTCTTAACCATTATTATTATTATTATTATTATTATTATTATTATTATTATTATTATTATTTCCTTTGATATCTGGCGTTTACACATTTCTTTCCGGGTCCCGCCCAGGGACCTAAGGTTAGAAATGGCATCATGACACTTTCCACCGCAAAAAAAATAAAAATAAAAATAAATAAAAAAATTACATAGATAAAGCCCTTCGTAAAGTGTGGGCTGTACTTGTCAGAATAATTTTTTGTATCTCTTTGAGGCATGGACTTCCAGGGATCCCTTCAATTAGTCTACTGGAATCTTTTCCAACCAGTCCTAAGGCTCCAACTACAACAGGGATTGTTGATGTTTCCATGTTCTACATTTTTGAGATTTCTATTTCAAGGCCCTTGTATTTTGACAGTTTTTCGAATATCTTCAAAGATACATTGCAGTCTGCAGGAACTGCCATATCAATAAGGAAGCCCTTTTTTTTCTGGTCTCTAATAACAATGTCTGGGTAGTTGGCTTTGATTGTTCTGTCAGTGTGCATTGTGTAGTCCCATAGAATTGTAACAGTTCCTATCTCAGTAACCGGGTCTGTGTGGTGTTCATACCAGTTTCTTTCAGTTTCCTTCCCGTGGAAGTGGCATATTTCCCAGTGCAGATATTGGCCCACTCTGTCAAGCCGGGTTTTATACTCAGTGTGTGTCAATATCGTGCAACCTGATATAAGATGATCAATGGTTTCTGGATATTTATCACAGAATCTGCATTTTGGACTAACACAAAATTTTAGTATATGTGCTTGATAATTTCTAGCTATTATTATAATTTCTAGCTATTATTATTATTATTTTTATTTCCTTTGATATCTGGCGTTTACACATTTCTTTCCGGGTCCCGCCCAGGGACCTAAGGTTAGAAATGGCATCATGACACTTTCCACTGCAAAAAAAAATAAAATAAAATAAAAAAATAATTACATAGATAAAGCCCTTCGTAAAGTGTGGGCTGTACTTGTCAGAACAAATTTTGTATCTCTTAGAGACATGGACTTCCAGGGATCCCTTCAATCAGCCTACTGGAATCTTTTCCAACCAGTCCAAGGGCTCCAACTACAACAGGGATTGTTGGTGTTCCCATGTGCCACATTTTTGAGATTTCTATTTCAAGGTCCTTGTATTTTGAGAGTTTTTCGAATATCTTCAAAGATACATTGCAGTCTGCAGGGACTGCCATATCAATAAGGAGGAACTTATTTTGTTTGTGGTCTTTAATAACAATGTCTGGGCGGTTGGCTTTGATTGTTCTGTCAGTGTGTATTGTGTAGTCCCATAGAATTGTAACAGGTCCTATCTCCGTAACCGGGTCAGGGTGGTGTTCGTACCAATTTCTTCCAGTTTCCTTCCCATAGGAGTTGCAAATTTTCCAGTGCAGATATTGGCCCACTCTGTCGTGCCGGTTTTTATATTCAGTGGGTGCCAATATCGTGCAACCTGATACAAGATGATCAATGGCTTCTGGATATTTATCACAGAATCTGCATTTTGGGCTAACAGAGTATTATTATTATTATTATTATTATTATTATTATTATTATTATTATTATTATTTATATTTCTTTTGGTTTCTGGTGTATACTCATTTCTTTCCAGGCCCCGACCACAGGCCTAAGATCAGAAATGGCATCATAACATTTTCTACTTAGCTGTTTAAAAAAACACGCACATATTTTATATAGATAATGCCCTTAGCAAGGTGTGGTCTGTACTTGTGAGCACAATTTCTTTTATTTCTTTCAGGCATGGACTACTAGGGATGCCTTCAGTGAGTCTACTGGAATATTTTTCAATCAATCCAAGGGTTCCAAACTACAACTGAAAATGTTAATGTCCTCAGGAATCACATTATTTGAGATTTCGACTTCAATGTCCTTGTTCTTTGATAGTTTTTGTTTTAAGATCTTCAAAGATACAAAAGGAGTCACATGTTGTCTTTGCGGTCTCTAATGACAGGGAGATTAGCTTTATTATTATTATTATTATTATTATTATTATTTTCTAATAATAACTCAAACGTCACATACATACATTGCAAAAAAACTACATTAGCGTGCCGCTTCACTTGGCATTTATTCGATAATTGCCCGAATAAATACTTTATCACGAACTAACACAACAAAACACAGCATGAAATCTAACAAATACTTATCAATAATGCAAAAAATACATATGATCTGTAAAAATATAATACAAATGCGAGAAGATTTAACAATAATAATCGACATACACAAAATCAGTAAAATGCTAAGGAAAAAAACATTAAATATATTGTGAATTGAAATTATAAAAATGCCGCTGTTAACTGAGATTTTCTGAAAAGCAAGTGAGACATTGTAAGACAATGGGATGATTACTAAGTAAAAATAAAATAATTAGAAACAAAAGAGGGAAAGTGAAATTGAACAGAGAGGCATATATTTATATATATATATATATATATATATATATATATATATATATATATATATACATATATATATATATGTATATATATATATATACATATATATATATATATACATATATATATATATATATATACATATATATATATATATATATATATATATATATATATATATATATAGAGAGAGAGAGAGAGAGAGAGAGAGAGAGAGAGAGAGAAATTCGTTTACAGTTTAATATTGTCCACTGTGATGTGCTTGTTCCTTTAAATTATTACGGGTTTTGAAATCTGTGTTAAAAATGAGTGTTCAAAATTGGAGGGAATTCAGGTTTTTCACTGATGGCATTCGCAACTGGCCAGTTCTGCTCATGTTGAAGATTTTCCTTTTACCATTTGGACGTGTTTTATACTTAGCATGTTAAATATCAGGACGGATTGATCTTACTTGTAGACAAGGAATAAGTACAATCATATGAAAAGATGAGATGAAACTTGTAACTTCGTCCGACCATCTCTCCATAGAGAATCTATTTGACAAAAGACATCCCGAAGGTCTTTATAGATATTGAAAATCTCTTGAGATCTGTTCTGCTAGACATGTAGGATTGGAGTAATAAGCAAGGCTGGAATGTAGGTGGGTGACCATTCTTGGTAGAAAACATTGAATTTTCTGTCGATTACCAAAGATGGTGGGCGTGGGGAGAATAAGTGTTGGGTGAGGGAGAGAATGAAAAGTGAAGAAAAAGAAGAGACGGAAAAATCCATCATATTTACCGCTCGGCACCACCTGACCATTCTCAGTACCATTTTTGGCATTTCATAAAGTAGAAACAAAGATTCGTAATTCTAACCATAGCAAAAAAAATAATCTCTAGGGCTTCATGAGCATTGGCAACTAATTTTATTTTACTAATATATCTTTCCATTTTTTTCTTTTGACTTATACACCTCGTACTAATAGTTTTAAGTTGTCTGAATACAGCATTGTCAATAATTATTAATTTTGTTTAGTACTTCAAACTTTTTTCTTTTGCTTTTACACTTTGTAGCAAGTCTTGAGTTGTCTGAATTCTTTAGATGAAGAATTGCCTGTTATTATTAAATTTTATATAGTGATTTCTTTCTTTATATTTCTCTAGTTTTTACACCTTGTCTTCGTTTATTTACCGTGTCCCTTCAGTTAGGTCGATTATAGCTCTCCACATCTTCCTCATAGCACTTAATATGTTTTGTGTTTTTTTTATTTCTCCCAAACCGTTGCTTTCCTCTGTCCCTCTTACCCTCAGTCTGTCATTTGAGCGTTTTTCTTTTATGTGCCTTGTCTCTTCAGGACGCATGCGATCATGGCCCTCCACAACTTCTTGTCACTTGTAAATCTTAACAAGTTTTGTCTTTTTGTTATTTCTCCCAAACCTTGTTCTACCATCCATTTACTCACGGTCATCAAGTCATGTTATTAACTTCTTTCGTCTGTGTCTCTTTCTCTCAATATGTCCTGTGGGTATCAGATTTTCCAAGCCCTCATTCCTCATTACGTGCCCCTCAAAATTCAACTATCTCGTCCTGATGTTTAGTACGTTTACTTTTTGTTCTCATTTTTACTAAAACCTCGTCTTTGCCCACATGTTCTGTCCATGGTACCCTCAGTATCTTTCCGTAGAACCATATTCCTTTGCTTCATCTTTGAGCAGATCGTCTATACAAGAGGAAAGATATCACGTAGCAGTTCAGTATTATCTTTGTTTCAGTTGTTTCAAGTCTCTTCTTCATCTTTGGGCATTTTGTCCAGAATTCGCTGCCGTACAAGAAAGCATATCACGTAACAGGTCAATACTGTTTTCTATGTTTCTTTTGCTTCAAGCTTTTTCCTTCATCTTTGATGAGATTGTCCAGCATTCGCTGCCATACAAGAGGAAAGATATCACAGTCCAGCACTCTTTTCTTTGTTTCTAACGACATCTTTTTGTCTCTTAATCCTCTGCTTAGCTTTTGGGACGGAATTATAATAGAAATGCTAGACAAAATCACAGAAATAATAAATGAGATCTACACCAGTAGACATACCGGAAGTCCTAAGTAAATCTGTTTTCATAGCATTGCCTACGAAACCAGGGACAAACAAATGTGAATCCCACTGGACAATCAACATAATGAGCCATATAAGACCTCGTCTTAATTGTCTTAAATCTTTTGAGTTTCTTAGATGAAGCATTGTTAGTTATCTGTTTAAGTTCTTGAGTAAGGTGTAATGGTGATCAAGCTTGATTCGCTCAGTAAAATACGATTGAGCAATGATTTCGATCTTCACGTGTGTGATCTTTAATCTCGGCCTTGTGCCAGATCTAAGCTGCCATTAATAAATAACTGCGTGAGTTATTAAGTTTCACTAGTATATATTCTTTTTATTTCTCGTGATTTTCACCTGATCGTAAAAGTTCTTGGGTTCACTGAATTTGGAAGATGAATACTCTAACTTGTATTATTTAATCTTTTTTTCTCTTGTTTTTATAGCTTTATTTTTACGAATATGCTATTTTACCGGTTTTGGTAAAATAGATACCAAGGCCATTTTGCCGGTAAATGTAAATATTTTCTTAGAACTAAGAATATTAAATGTCTCTCTCTCTCTCTCTCTCTCTCTCTCTCTCTATATATATATATATATAAATATATATATATATATATATATATATATATATATATATATATATATATATATATATATATATATATATATATATATATATATATATATATATATATATATATATATATATATATAAAAGTGGACATGGAAGTCAGCACTTAGAAGCGACAGTCTGTTTCATGCTAGTGCAATCGATTGCACTAGCATGAAACAGACTGTCGCCTCTAAGTGCTGACTTTCATGTCCACTTTTATATTTACACACGCTCTATCTCTGATATTGAGTACTTTATCCCATAAATATAGCACACTTTAAGACTATATTTCTTCATATATATATATATATATATATGTATATATATATATATTATTGTCATCCACAGACAGACTGTTTCGCTGTATCACAGCTCATCAGTGTGGATAGACGTCCGGTTGCCTCTAGCTAGGATCGAAACCCGACTGAATTGGCGTCAGTCGGAAATTCTACCACTAAGCCGTCGGCGCACGTCAGGGATGAAGGTGGATTTTAGCGTGTTTATTTTTAGATTTAGATAAACACACAGTGACTGACAGTGTCTCAATTCTGCCGAAGAGTCATGCTATATTAGCTTTAATAGTCAGTGTTTACAAACACACGCTTCACTCCCACAGAGCTCCACCGAAATTAATTTTTCAGGAGCCAATATTATTGTCATCCACAGACAGACTGTTTCGCTGTATCACAGCTCATCAGTGTGGCTAGACGTCTGGTTGCCACTAGCTAGGATCGAAACCCGACTGAATTGTAGTCAGTATATATACGGTAATGCTTATATCTTATAAATATATATATAGAGTCATCCAGAGTGTTTCGCTGTATCACAGCTCATCAGTGTGGCTAGAAATGTGATTGCTTCAAGCCGGGATATATATGAGATATAAGCAGTACATTACCGTGTATATATATATATATATATATATATATATATATATATATATATATAATTTTATCCCTGATCAATTACCGCAGAAAGAAATGGCAACCTACTGGGGTAAAAATCTACCTCGTCAGTCATGTATCAAAAGATACATGATCGCCTAAGCGTGTATCACGCATGGCACATAACAGACTGACTGATATCAGAACAATTGTTACCAACTGTTCATAGAAAGTTTTTTTAATCTTTATAATGAAATACTAGCAACCAGTACTGCTGTCGGTGAGAATCTGACTCTTAAATCAATTCTTCAGCAAAACAAGTCCAGTAGCTTTTATCGCTCTTTCCAGTATTGATGGTGGTTTCCTTCCTAACCTTTTATTTAACGTCGTGTGGAATATCAACATCTTGATCATACCATTATTATTTTTTTCGAGTTACTTGTCATAGCCATTTTAACTGTTGCTGGATTGCATCGTTGCGTAAAAGGTACGTTATTTCGAATCTCGATTGGAGAGTGTTCCGCCCTTGTGATCATTGCTATTTTCTCCCTGTTGTAGATGGACGGCCTGGCGAGAACTGCGATCAGAACAACGACAGACGAGATAAATAGGAATGAAAAATGCCTGTGTCAAAAGCGATTGTCACTTTACCGCGAAAGTCGAACATTCTAGGAACGTCTTCCAAGTCAAACTGACTAAGCAGCAGTGGAAGTTAAAGAAAATTGGGAACAAGGAATGTCACGCAAAAGGGGAACTCCGTTTAGTATTTTTTCTCAAAAAGGGGCTGCAGAGAGAGGGCCGGTGATTGACATTGAGGGGAAGGATGAGACTGGGAAGAAAAGCATCGTTGGAAGATTAAGGGCGATAATGATTCCGTTTCACTCAATTGTTTATCTGCGATTACTATCAGATCAGTGTCTTCTGCCACACAGGAGTTCCAAAATAGTACCTGACCTTTCGGACTTTCTTTCAATTTATTTCATTTCATCCCAATCGATAGATATTATGTTTGTGTGCGTGTCTATGAGGCGAACTAGTAATGCTGAAAAGACATAAGCCCGACTCTTTTCCCAAAGTATGACCAAATCACCAAATGGTTTTGTCTATATGATAAATTTATAATATATATATATATATATATATATATATATATATATATATATATATATATATATGTATGTATATATATATATATAAATATATAAATATAATAGTTTACGAAAAACTAGGTAATCCGTATGGGTGGACCCAAGGATGATAAAATCCGAAGACCTCAATGTAAATCAGGGCTAATAATTTAAATAAAAATAAAAACAGACCACTTTAAGGTTCCATGTAATAAATTATTTCACCACAGCCCTTTTGGACGTAAAGTCTGATGATCCGCGGTCCCTTAAAGTGGTCTGTTTTTATTTAATATATATATATATATATATATATATATATATATATATATATATATATATATATAATATTAATGGTCAATACACACACACACACACAAACACACACACAAACACACACACACACACACATATATATATATATATATATATATATATATATATATATATATATATATATAATGTTCTTTTTATCCGATCGCTTTCGGCTATTCATTTAGCCATTTTCAAAGATTATATTTTAACTGTTAGAATTAGAAATAGTTTATTATATGTATGTTTTATAAAATGTTTCATTTTTTTTTGTTTCAAAACACCGTCAAGATATTATGTCCATGTTCAAAGTTAATATTATTAAGTG
>OZ038508.1:13643683-13646183 GCA_964036315.1 Acanthosepion esculentum | reverse complement strand
GTCAAATGATTTCCTAACGCTTTATTTAAAAATAAATAAATAATCGCACGACGTCAGGTCTGGTAGAAGGGGTGGGGAACGAAGCGGAGCAGGAGAAATGCAAGTATATATATATATATATATATATATATATATATATATATATATATATATATATATATATATATGTAGAGAGAGAGAGAGAGAGACGGTGAGAAGGTTGGTAGGCAATATATATATATATATATATATATATATATATATATATATATATATATATATATATATAAAGAGTGAGAGAGGGGTAGAGAGGGTGCGAAGGTTGGTAGGTATGTGCGTGTGTATGTGGCACATTTATTTCAAGCTGTTTCTTTTTATATTTGACTGTCGATATAAATATATATAGGTGATAGACACGTGCAATAAACACTGTCTTACGCATAGCATCTCTTAAGGAAATAAAAGTAAAACAACAACAAAAACAATCCTGTCAGTCTTCATTCGAGCTGTCTGAGCGTTGTTCGTGATTATTGTTTTGCAAAGAAATGTTATTGTTAAACTTCTATTTGTTTTACCTCGGTCTATTTGCCGTCTTATCAGGCAAATGTGCCAAGACGAAGTGGCCGCCAAACTTCTCAAACTGACCCCTTCCATACAGCCAAGTTCCAACATCTTAGGCATTTGTGTTAATTTGAACGTTTGGGAGAGTATTCTAGCAGACAGCCACAAAGGCCTGTCATTTCTTTTTTTCTTTTTTTTTTGTTAAGAAAAGAGCCTTCAGGACAGCTATCTCCCGTTCGTCTGAGATACAAAATTCATGATGACAGATCGTTTACATCTGCCTCTTATTCAGAAACAAGCCGATCTGGGTGGCGATGTCATGGTAACTGTACAGTTTAGATGAAATCGACTAATTTCGCTAAACTTCGGGTTAGATCGGCAAATTTAAGTGATATTCACCTTTCCTCGTCAGTCGTTGCAGATAGAAATAAACAATAGTTTTCATAATTCGGTTAAAAAATCGTCCTGGGTAAGACGATAAACTACATCCAGCATCAAGGCCTCTGATCAGGTGTTTTTGAGGAGAGTAGAACCACCTCTTAATTGCTGGTGTTCCCAGGTCCACACTACACGTGGGTAGTAGCACCTGTCTGGGTCCCTGCTATTGGTAAATTGTTAACACCAAACAAAAAAGATAAAACACTATGAAGGTATAAAAATACGTTTTAATACCAGCAATACATTTTATGAAAAAAAATATATTGCCAGCAATACAGATTTGGATAAAAAAAATATTACCAGCAATAAAAATCTTGTCGGCATTATGTAACCCATTGAATTTTATATGCCGTAAAACAAACCAAACGAAACCATCGAAAGAAAAATTCACTCATTTAAAGGTAATAGTAAACTGTAACGATACTCACACGATTGATAAGAATATTATGGACTGTGAGTGTGAGTAAAAATTAGGTTTTGTAGAGGATGCAAACAAGGAGAAATCTTATACTTAACATCAGGAAGAGGCAGATTAAGTTTTTGGGACACGTAATGAAAAAGGCGGGCTTGGAGAATCTGATACAGGTCGAATATAGGGAAAGCTATGGATTAATTAGTAGGAATTTTATCAGCAAATCATTGATATCTCGAAAGAAATCTTACAATCACTAATTATTTTCTGGTTTTAAGCAATCTGCATACAGTTGATAAGACATTCAAAATAAAACAATCACATATTGAGATATAAGTAATTCCGTTTTCGGGAACCGATTGTAATGACGAATCTATGTTTTTAACAAAACGTTCCTTAAATGTAGCAGAACAGGAGATGAAATCGATAATCTTCAACGCAAAATGCAGTCGTCTGACCAAAAATAAATCAACATAACCAACCCCAAAACCAACATACTTCAACTATACAAAGGGCTTTAAAATTTAACAGAAAGCATATCACTTGAAGACTTCCAATTGGCGCAACAGCTAAAATGGAGAGCAAATGTAACTTGAACTTTGATATGTTGCCTTTCCGTACTACCATAAACAAAAGGTAAGGAAGGAAACTCCATCAATACTATAAAGAACAATAATAGTTAACGGAATTGAGAAACGTATTTTCCAGTCAAGATTTCAACTGAGATTCGATCTAACTGTTAAATCAATGAATGACCAACGTTTTATGAATGGAAACTGTTGATCTCAAGATTGTCATTACTTTAAATGTCATGCAAAATGGTTGCAAAATGATTATAATTTAAATGTTGATTTCTTCCATCAATATATAAATCTGGCATTCTTTGAATACTGCTGGCTTATCTGGTTTGATGTCCTTGCTGAATATCTGGAGATTCTTGACCAAAATTCTAAGAAGGATTTGTAATATCTGCCTATATTTCTGAGATGAGGTATTATGTACACTATTTACATTATCCGGACTATTGTCATCATCTTTGTCGCCATATTAATCACAACGTTTCGGCCTTTCAGTATCTGTCTATATTTCTGAGATGAGGTATTATGTACA
>OZ038508.1:13531183-13641183 GCA_964036315.1 Acanthosepion esculentum | reverse complement strand
TAGACAAGCAAAAATTCCCAAACAACGGAAGAATAAAGAAAGACAAAAAGTCAAACACCTATCGACGCAGTAAGTAAAAGACTAGACTATAGAGACTCGAGCCGAATGCATTTCAAACGTCAAGATTAAACGAAGGGCAGCTAGAGACGTTGCTCCATTTTAACGCTATCGCGATAACAGCATAATTTTTAAAAATAATATCTTGGTCAGGTCAAAATATTTTCACAGCCAACCCTGAGAATATAATTATGCTCATCCCTAAAAGTGTAGAGCCAATGTTATCTAGAAATTCGTCTATTAAAACAATTTTCGAAGATAAAAAGAAAGCGTATGAAAAGACTTTAAAATAAGAGGGGAATAAAACTAAACTGGAATTTAAACCTCAAATAAAACAACAAAGAGTGAATAATTCGAGGAAAAGGAAAAAATTATTTGGTTTAACCTCCCCTCGTCTTTTAACTTAGAGAACAAATATACAATAAGGAAAATATTTTTCAAACATTAACCTAAAATCCCCAACTACACAAGATTTTTTAAATAAAAACACAGTTAAATTAAGCTAAATTTAGACACCACAATAAATAAAAAGACAGAACGACAGAAATTTCAAGATTAACGTGCAGTAAGATATCGTTAACTGTGAAACATGCAACTGTAGAAATACAAGTAAATATCCACAAGATGGACTTTGCAAAACTGAAGGAGTAATTTATAAAGCAGTAGTAAAAGATACATAGGGCCAGACAAAAATATACGTAGGGTGTACGAAAGGCAGCATCAAGAAGAGATGGTATAATCACAAGTCTTAGGAATTCTACCAGAGTAGCCAGTCATGGGTGGAGATTAAAAGAAATACAAAGATCCTATTGTAAACTGTGAAATATTAAAAAAAAGCCAAATCTTAAAACAATCATAGTGATATCTGAAATCTTTGCCAGGAAGAAAAGTAAAAATAATATTTTCAGACCAGAATAACTTTCTGAATGAGTGATCAGAAATAATGAGAAGATGCATACACAAAAATAGTTCGTTTGAGTTCGTATGAACCAGGATGAAAGTATGTGCCTTTTCATATAAGCCCCTCCGATACAATTTCAATACTCTTGCTTTTCTTCTCGTCTTCAATTACGATATGCGTTTTTTTTCTTTGTAAAAGAAAAAAATCGTTGGGAAATTATATATTAATATTCACACATCCTGTCGGTCACTGTGTGTCTATCTATAAATAAATACGCTAAAATTCAGCTTCATCCCTGCCGTGCGCCGACGGCTTAGTGGTAGAATTTTCGATTCGATCCTAGCTAAAGGCAAGCGGACGTCTAGCCACACTAAAGAGCTGAGATACAGCGAAGCAGTCTGTCTGTGGATGACAATAATTATGTACATATATATATATATATATATATATATATATATATATATATATATATATATATATATATATATTGTAACGGCGATAAAATCTGCATTTCATTGTGATATATATATATATATATATATATATATATATATATATATATATATATACATACACGTATATATATTACAAAAAAATGCAGATTTTATCGCAGTTACAATATATTTGTCTTTGAAATTTGCCCCTGAAGATGATCTTAGAAACCGTATTTGGGTTAACAAAACTATGTTGGCATCCTTGATGAATTATCAGTATGGAAATAAGTAGACAAAATATGTCTATATTGTTCAATAAAACATGTTTGAATGAAGATATGCTATATATATATATATATATATATATATATATATATATATATATATATATATATATATATATATCTGTGTGCATGTTTCTGTATGTATGTATGGGCGTGGTTTAGTAAGTGAATTAAAGTGACGAAATATAATTTCCTTATTCCTAAATTATATGCTTTGATTTATCGAAATAATCTATTTTTAATTAACAATCCTTCGATAAATGACCCATTTTCTTCACTTTCTTTCGAAAGATTTTTCTAACCAGTCATCCGGCCATGAATTTAAATCTTTACTTTGGAATCTGGGTAGGACAAATATGTGGTTACAGGTTTAGAGGCTTCAGTGTCAAATTTCCCCTTTTTTTTTTCAACTTTCCAGCTTTACTTGTAAGAACTTTCCCTCCTTTCCTCAAAATTTTCAACCCGACATTTTTTTTTGTCTTTTGTAATTATTACATTTGTGATTTCTTTCTCTATTTTTTTTCTAGTATTTTTTCCAGAATAATGAAGGCCTGTCAAATTCATCGCCTCGGACAAACGATCAATATTATCTCTTTCCACTTGAATTGCATCGGAATTGCTTTGAACCTGTTCCGACTTGCCTTTTCCCTCCGTTCCATATGGCAAGAATTACTCTCACTTAATGATCAGGGCTATATGAAGAGTGTCAGTGAAGGGAACGGCTAACAACATTAGAATACAGACGCAAAAACGTCGGAATAATACGTGTGCGGTTATTTTAAAAGCTTCTTCGAGTGGCCAGGCTAAGTTCAACTAAGCAGTTTTTATTTATTTATTTTCACGGATTAAAAGACTCTATCTTTTTTAAGGGGGCATTACTTTTTTTTTTGGAGACTAATTAAGAAGGATTTGCATGTGATGTATATAGGTACCAACTGATAATATTTTAAAGAGTCTCGGTACTACTGAGTATCTGGATGTTTCGTGGCGCGGTGTTTCCTCTTGTCCTTCATGGTTTGGGCTAAAATTGGCCCTTTCTTATCTTTTACGAGAAATACCAAATGTGTACATGCACTACCTGCCTGAAAAAAAATATCCTTGAGTCCCTGGCTATGGATCGGATTGACTTGTACGATAATTCTAAGATTTGTTCGGACTGATCTTTCTTCGTGTTGCTGATGTTGCTGCTGCTACAACTTTTTTGCTGATTCATCCTCTAGTCTTTTCCAGGTTTACAATCTGTAAGGTAAATTATTCGAGCTCTTTTTCGAGTCCTTGGTTTTTTTTTTTTTCATATTTCAAAGGTGACAATGACGAAAGTAAACTGAGGATAAAATCTGAAAAGAAAACAGAAAAAAATAATGGAAAATTCCATAAAGTAAAATGGTGCCGAAAACCGAATGGCCGATAAACTACATCCGTGTCCTGGATAGGACGATAAACTACATGCGTGTTCTCGGTAAGACGACAAAATACATCCGCCTCCTGGGTAAGACGATAAGCTACGTCCAACAGCAAGGCCTCTGATAACTAATACTATGTATCTGTGAGTCATGTTTCATTGGCAATGGCTAATGGCTATGTGCGTTGCGGCTATAGACAGTCACAGTAGCAGAGTAACTCTGAAATAAAAACGAGCCTGAAAAGGGATGTGCTCCGTCAGGTAATATTACTCTAGATACATCACAAGTGCTGTCGTTGCAGTATATATGTTGCCCCTACGACCCTAATGCAGAACACATGACATGAGGTAACAATAACTAATCATATGTATCTGTGAGTCATGTTTAATTGGGCACTGGCTAATGCATATCTGTGTCCGTTGCGAATATAGACAGTTGCAGTAGCAGTGTAAGTTGAGTTATTCCCAGGCGGAAATTCACCTAATTTTGTTCACGCTAAAATATACGTATTTGGGACATATACGAAATTAAAGTATGTTATCTAACATGAACATTAGAATACCACCCTGCATTTAAATGACAAGGACATCCAACCCAGGTTTTGTTTGATACTAATTACCTTCAAAGTAGCTTTTTGGTGCTTTATCTACCTTTAAGTTTATCTACCTTAGGAAAAATGAAGAACGAAAAAGACATTTCCAAGTGGAAGTGAACTATGTAAGCCATGAACGTACAACAGCTTGAGGTATTTCCTATACACACATACCAAAATATCAGAAATAATTTTTTGTTTCAACACTTCCGGTGTCTTATCAAGTGATGATGTTCACTTGATAAGACACCGGAGGTGTTGAAACAAAATGGCTATTTTTGTAGTGATTTTATAACATATTTATGTTATAATTTTTAAATAAACAATTATATATGCTCTACTCTGTATTGAGCACTCTTTTAAGAATAGTAATTGTTGGTTATTGGAATTTATTCCGTATACACCAATCCTAGACTTGTATATATATAAACACGACTGGCACGAATTCGACGTGAACATCAGCGAGATCCTTAAAATAACATCAAGAGGCTCGGTGGATAAACGACTAACGACAATGTCCAAAATCATCATTAGTTATGCAGCAGGAAAATTTGGATATGAGGATCGGAAGGAAAAGACCTCCTTGGTTATCCATTGAAGCTGCTATCCACCAAAAAAAAACCTAGTCCCCACTGCGGGCCATTTAAAAATAGTTCGCGCAGCTGATTGGTTGTACAAACAGCCAATCGGATGTGCGGAATACGTGGTCTTTCTTCGTAGAATTCTTTAAAAAGGCCAGAGTAACTGTTAGCGTTTTAAAAGTGAGGGGGAATCAGGGTTAGATCTCCCCTGATTGGGTCGATTTGGTGATGGGGAGTATGATGTTGAAAGACCCGAAACTCCCTGATGAACCAAGTCAAAACATCACTGACGACCCCCTCGGGCGCCTACTTAAAAGCGTATTTTTGAATTATATATATATATATATATATATATATATATATATATATATATATATATATATATATATATATATATATAAAAATGGTGGTACTCGCTTGGAAAAACCTTGGATATTTCGACTTGTAGAAGAACAAACCAGTACCCAAGGAAAAATGAGGAATAAAAAAAGAAAGAACCATAACATGAAACTAAGGCCAAGACAATCGTCCAGAGTTCAGGCTCAAAGTCCAAAGAAAAACCTCCAAAACGAGTAAAAGGCAACTACGTAAAGTGCTCAATACACGAAGTAGAACAAACCTATAGAAAAAATAATCAGTATCCACAATATATTGATGTTTGTTCGAACCACCCTACACATATTTTGAAACAAATGCCTATAGGTATTAATCACAGATTGTCCACTAACTCATCTAATAATAATATTTTTAATAAAAATAAACTAATTTATGAACAAGCCTTAAAGAGTAGTGAACACAGTAGTAAATTAGAATATATCGATACGAATAATAAGTAGAAAAATATTATGATTTATCCCCCCACCATATAACTTAGCGGTGAAAACCAATAAAGGCAAGTTACTTTATAAACTACTTAAAAATAATTTCCCACAGATATATACGTTGTATAAAACTTTCAACAAAAACTACGTCAAATTAAGCTATAGCTGTATGCCTAATATGACCAGTTTAATTAATAAATATAATAGGAGAGAAATTAAAGACAAACCACGCACTCTCCCCCGCTAAGTGTAATTGTAGGAAAAAAGAAGCCTGCCCCCTCCAGGGCAAATGCCAACAGGAGGGCGTGATTTATCAAGTAAAAATATATAAGGATAAACCAAACACTATCGATAAAAAACCTAAGCTTTACATAGGATCTACCCAGAATAATTTCAAAAAACAATACTATAACCACCTTAGTAGTTTCAATAGTGAAAACTACAAAAAGAGTACCACCTTGCCCCCTAATGTATGGAAGGTCAAACAAGAAGATAATAAAGATAATAAATATTAAAACAATGTTATAAGTATAAGGTAGGTGATAAGTTTTGTTCCCTATACACGGAGGAAAAGTTAGCTATTGCAAGCTATAAAGAACCCAATAATTTATTAAACCTGAAATCGGAAATTCTTAGTAGGTTTACACATAGGACACGCTGGTTATTAGATTAGTTATTTTTTCGTTGTTGAATAAAGAACGTAACCCGTAACCCTCTGTTGTTTGAGTTTTTACTATGTTTGTTTGTTTTTTAGTTTGTTTTTTGTCACGTGGTCATGGTTATTTTTGGTTTAAGCTATATATTCTCTTGCATTATTTACCTTTACGGCCAGCATTGCCCTGACGATCCGTTTAGGTGAAACCTACGTAGGTTTGCCTGACTTCTTAGGTTTATCCCTATATCTGATATATATATATATATATATATATATATATATATATATATATATATATATATATATATATATATATATATATACCGGGTGTATCAGCAAAATTGTCCAAATCGTGTAACAGCAAAGTTGGCCACATTTTAGATGAAGCTTTGAACCGTAGTATCTTAGAAATGATTAAAGATATCTTACTGGAATTCTCTGTCTCTCACTATTGGACTCTTTTTTGAGTAATAAGAATGTATTTATCTCTGAGTTAAAATGAGGATCCGTCTTGCTCTTGTCAACTTCTGATTTACTTTTCCTTTCTACTGTTCCGTCTTTTTAAAACTTTTCACCGTTCTCTCAATGGTTCTTGAATGGATTTTCAAGATGGAAGCCACAGTATAAACTGATGGCCTGAACAATTGCTCAGCTGAAAAGACATAGTTGGGCAAACCCATAACGATGTTAACCTGTACTCTTTCTAGTTGAATACCTGAAAGGGGTTTTCAGTGATTTTTACGACAAATGGTGTCAAGATGGCTAAATGTCTTGTCTTAAAAACTGGAAAAAAGAAACTCAATTAGTTCAATGTTTTTTTTGTTTTTTTTTTATATAAAATTTTGTAGGATGGACAATTTTCCCATGCTGTTACACGATTTGGATAATTTTGCTGTTACACTCTGTAATATATACACTCTTTCATATATTCAAACAGTAAAATCGACCTTGCTAATCAAACGATCCTCCGTGGCTCGATCGGTTAAGGCACGTCAGGCTATATGACATTCAGTATAGGATACAGGTTCGAATCCTGTCGGAGGACGAATATTTTCTATGAGGATTTCTCTGATATTCAGGCAGGTAAATGTCGTTAATACTGTTTATTATAAAACAGAGCATTTACTTAAATACTTGTATCTATAAAAAGAATGTATAAACATAAAAATGTCTTAATATATATATATATACATATATATATATGTGTGTGTGTGTGTGTTTGTTAAAAATATAGTTTTAAAGCATACAGAATTCATGGCTTAATGTGGTCATTATCAAGGATAGAGCGTATGCAAATATAAAAGTGAACATTGTGGTCAACACCGATCGGGGACAGATTCTTTCATAATTAAATACAATCTTCAGGCATGAAGACTACGATTAAGTATGAAACAGACTGTCGCTGCTGGGTGTTGAACTCAACATACACTTATATATATATAGATGAGAACAACATTTCGAACAATGTAAATAATGTAATTACAATACCTTCATATATATATATATATATATATATATATATATATGTGTGTGTGTGTGTGTGTTTAGGCAGCAATCCTTCTTTCATGCACGTTTCATTGAATACGACAGACAAGTTGCTTTGATTCTTTTTTATACAATTTCTCATGTGATCTTATAATTTTTTCTTTTCGGAGGATAAATTATATAAAAACTGTTCAAATGTTCTTTCTTTCCGTGTGCTTTCGGCTATACATTTAGCCATTTTTAAGGTTCAAATATGTTTACTGTTAACAAAAAGTAGCAACGACGAGAATAGAAACATAAACAATAACATTAATATTTTTTATAAAAAGCAAATGAATGAAAATTACAAACAAGCTGAAATTAGAATTAAGAACATTACAAAAGAATTGCACAACACCAGTAGACAATCGCAAAAACTTTAGTCTAATTATTTATAACAAAAAAATTAAAGCAACTAAGCTTATAGTTAAAAATAATAATTCAACTCTTAGAACAAAATTAAATAGGACAAATATTATTTACGAATTTAAATGCCTATTAAGTAATTGTATTCCTGATCAATGAAAATTCGTTAACAATTATATAGGCCACACTACAACATGTTTGACAAGAAGACTGACACTACATTTTTCTGAACTTAGCTTAATTAGGTGACATTTAAATACTCATGGAGAACTACTGTAACTTATTTGTAACATATTTGTTGATAATATAAATGTAAAAGCATCGTCTACATATAAAAAAGGATAAAAATAATCGAAGCCTTATTAATAAAAACAAACAAACCAACACTCAATAATATCAACTATGAACATGGACACAATATCTTGACCGTGTTTTGAAAATGAAACATTCTATGAATACATACATACAACAAAATATTTCTTGTTAACAGTTAATATATTTCAACCTTGAAAATGGCTAAATGTATTGCCGAAAGCGCTCCAAAACAAAAAAGCAAATTTTTATATAACGAAAACAAATTATAAGTACACCTGAGAAATTGTATAAAAGACTAAATCAAAGCACCTTGTCTGTAATATTCAATGAAACGTGTATATATATATATATATATATATATATATATATATATATATATATATATATATATATATATATATTTCCGGACACAACGAGAAATATAAATTAAATGAGACTTTTCTAAGGGTGAAGTTGGTTTTACTTTTTGTTATATTCCGGAAGACATGTGATAGTTTTGTGCTAATTTGCTAGTAATGGATAATGGCTTGGATTGAGGAATCGGAGAGCGGAGTTCGAATTCCAGTCGAATCCATTACACCCACTTACGTGTTAATACCCTTGGGAAAGGTGTGAATGCTCTTCTCCCTCCAACAATGGGTAAATAGCAGGACAGACTGGGTTCTATAGCCTTGCATGGCAACTGATCTAGAAGGACAATTCTGAATTCAAAACATGCGGAGGGTCGTTTGGGGAACTTGTGGCACTTAGTACACCAGGTCTCTGTATTCGTCCCTTCAAAAAGTGTGGATGGTCCTGCACGAAACCTTGACCACTATAATCAAATCTCATGTGTCGGCGTCGGGCTCTCAGTTTCTAGGAACTGATCTGCTTGACCCTCATAGGTCGAATTCGACGGGAGAGTTGATGATATATATATATATATATATATATATATATATATATATATATATATATATATATATATATAGAGAGAGAGAGAGAGAGAGAGAGAGAGAGAGAGAGAGTGATTGAAAATTACTCCCTGTTTTATGTATGAGTGACCAGCCTGGAGTTCTGACTTAACATCATATGACTTTTCACTTTGGTGTTGGTTAAAGGAGCAAGTCTACTATACCAAAGCAAGACTTTGGAAAACTTGAAGGAGGAATACAAGAAGTTATGTCTTCCATACCACAAGAGTTCCTGGTGAAATCAGCTGACGCGATTCCTGGGTGGATCGAAAAGCTGTTAGTAAAATCTGGTGCCCATATCGAATTTTAAATAAAACCTCATTCTAAACGCTTTCCTCTCATATCCATTTCTTGTATAGTGTTTTCGTAAAGCGTTACAATTTTCTTACGCTTCCACGGAGTAACGTTCATCACAGACAATGGCTGTAGGACAACAAATCGATAGTCGAGACAATAGTGTCTTGTTGTAATAAAAATCTGACGCAATTACGGAGGATGAAATATTTATCAAAGGAAAACAAATTTCATCATACAAACAGATGAAAACAGATTCATATTATTGCACACTACTGCAAAAGACCTAATCTGAGAAAAAATAGAAATCGATTACACCCTATCAAATCAGTAGGTCTAAAAGTAACCGAACTGTGAAAGAAAGGAAACTAAATGAATTTGCAAACCTGTATATATATATATATATATATATATATATATATATATATATATATATATATACTGGTAATAATCTATTGCTATAGAATCCAAGTCAATCCTAATAATATAAAATATTAAAACTGATCCAAAGAAAGAGCTAGCTGTATTTATTATAAGAGCATATGAATTAAATAAAATAGAAATCCAAATATACCTCAAAAGAATAGATATTTCAGCCAACAAGTTCTATGCCCGTATTTTCAACTCAGTGTGTGTGTGTGTGTGTGTGTGTGTGTGTGTGTGTGTGTACAAATGTGTTTACTAATTCATCGTAGTGAGAGTGTGTATGTATGGAGAGGGTATATACATATATACACACATGCTGAAAAAACACACGAAAATGGAAATAGATCTAAGAACACACAGAGGTCATTAAAAGAAGAATGCCAATAATTCCTTCACTATTTCTCGGACCAATCTTAATTGTTTTATAACTCTTCACGCAGAACTTTTCACTGCCAGTTCAAGAAAGACATTTGGGTTACTAACACACAAAAAAAGAGAATGTCTCATATCGAGAATACTTAACATCGAAAAACATATGAAAAAATTAATTATTTTTAAAAATCTCCACGCTTTGCTTGATGAAGTTCACGAGACCGGAAACGAGTGTAGGAAAATTCATGGAAAATAAAGCATAATATTTTTGGAAAAAAAACACATTTTGCGGTTTCTCTCTTCTTTTTAATATACACACTTTTCTTTCGTTGCATCTGCTATACCCTCTTCCTTTGATATATATATATATATATATATATATATATATATATATATATATATATATATATATATATATGCCCAAAAATCTCACGCGCCTATCCATTTCCAAAATATGAGAAAATACTTTGTGAATATCTTGTGTGTGTGGGAGACTCTGGCGGTTAGTGTGGTAGTTATCCTATCCCTGTAACAGACGCCTGTTCAGGCACATATGTGCTTATTCAACACAGAGTTCACCTGTGTTTTATATTGCAGTTATGCTGAGCGGCAATTATTTACAGTTTCTGACAGACAGAGTGAGGATGGAAAGGGAGAGGAGCTCCTAATGTGGCGGTATAACGATTTCGACCAAGGTCAGTTCACTCAAATCCTCGGTCACGATGACTTTTGGCTTCGTGCTTGTACATCATCACTGATTTTCGAACTGTTCCTTCTATCCAGTTTCACGCACAACTCATGGGTCAATCCGTGGGGCATGGCTTTCCAGCATTTCCCATCCTTTTCTCATGTCGGTGTCGTCCCCACAGGCCGTTACCAATAAGTCAGCTCTTTGAGAAATATCACCTCGCTGTTCCAACCGCACTCTTTAATACCTCAGACGACCGATTAAGCTCGAGTAGGAACGGCAATCCATGGCCGCCCTACTCTACTGATCTAAGCCCGCTGGACTGCTTTCTCTGCGGCTACCTGAGGGAGAGAGTGTATGAGGGCAACCCGGACACAATTGACAGGCTGAAAAGAAACATTAAAAGAGAAATCAGAAGAATTCCGAATGACATGTTGGCGAGAGTCTTGAACACTTTCAATGTCAGAATGGCGAACGTCATCCAGAAGCGAGGCGCCTAGATTCATGTCATCAATTACTGATCCCAGTGACTCACCATTCATCTATCTTAAAATGATTTTGGACAGTAAAACTTTAAAATCTTTTCCACCTCTTGTGAAAACATCTCGCAAATATTCCTACATTTGTAGAAACTGTAACAATTTCATTTTGTCACACTTTTTGTGCCCCACCCTGTAAGGTAAGCTTTGAAACCGGGAGCCTTCGTTGGAACGCTAACAACTCGAAATCAACTATGAGAACTATTATAAAGGGAAGTCTAGTTTCATGCTATATTCTTTGTTTCCTTGTTTCAATTGTCTCTCATGTTCTAAGCGGATGATGAGATGTTTCCTGTAAGCATACCAAATAATCGGATTGTGATTCCAAGCAATTCGTTATTAATGGAGTGAAAACAATAATTTTTCAGAAGTGTTTAACAAGATTTCTTGCGATTCTTTCAGAAATGAATGACAACGTATCTCGTGAGAAAATTCTTTAGCTGAGTTCCGTTAAGTTTGGGTGCGAATATGATGTGCATTCAGAAATATCTAAACTGTCAGCTGTATAAAACCGTTTTCTCAGATCAAATCGCATAGGTAAAAAAGGATGATCTTTTTTTTTAACCTCGTGGGCTGCTACTACAAAATCACAAAGTACTGTACCAAATAACAGAAATTACATCCCTTGAGGATTTTCAACGGCAGCACCGACTAAAATGCATAGCATATATAATTTGGAGATAAAATAATGACATAATCGAAATCTTGACATTAAACATTACTTTATTTTATAAAATATTATCATCATTATTTATTGTTTTTTTTTTATACAGTGATACCTCGGGTTAAGACATTTCGAGTTAAGTCATTTTCGAAGATACGCCGGTTTTTCATAAATATTATATGGAAAAATAAAACTCGCCTTAGGTCGTTTTACTCGAGTTTGCGTCGGCTGTTAAAAGTATTAGAAACGTCAAAACACTAAAATTACAATAAGCACATATAGAATCATATTTATATGAATTTAAATATAATATTATGTATACTATATGTATATATATACCATAAAATCATAAAAAATAAAAAATAGCATAATAAACTATATTCAGCAGATGTTCTTATTTCAAATTCCTGTTGTTTTCCGCTCCAACACCGATTTTAATTCAGACTTGTTTACATCTGTGCTCTGCCGTTGACGTTCTTTCATTTAGATTTGATTTGTGATTTAGAATACATTTTTGCACATGCCTCCGAAGAAAAGTCCCAGTGCAAGTGCTAATTCTAAGCTTAAGGCTATATCGCTGGAAGATAAGGTGGAAATTAATCAATTTATTCAGAATAATGTACGTACTTATCATAAATACCGTAACAGGCAATAGGGTACTTATTTGAGGTTTACAGGGTGGTTATTTTGACGTGAGTCGTTTTTCGGCGTAACTCGTGACCTCCGGAACCAATTAACGACGTACGTTGGGGTATACCTGTATTAATAAGAGTTGAAATTAATGCATGCGATATCCCATACTTATAGTATAATTTCTACACAGTAAACGTATGATGTTTTCAACCCATATTCATAATTTTAGATAATTTGTAGCCATACTTCTTCCCCTGTAGTGGTTGGGTACTTATCACGCTACGAGATGCCTAGTAAAAGCGCTGTAAATTCTGAAAGACGCTAGACAATCGTTGGAAACTCGTGACGACTGATGTGACTGAAAAATTCAGGAAGAATTTCTTCACATTTCGTCAAACCCCCCGACGGATGCTGTTTGAAAAGTACGAAAACTTGACTCTCAAAATCAGTTGAGTTGTTTACCTATACGAAAAGGGCAGAGTGAAAGAGGAAAGGTGTCTGCAAATAACCTTTAACTGACGAGTCACAAGACCGAGTAGCGATTAATCAATCATAAAAGACCCAATCAGAGTTAAGTAATTACGCGAGAGTCGAATGATGATTTATGGTCATGAATATTCTAGAAATGTATTCATCTTTATTCAAGGTCATTTATTCCTGAAACATAAAACAGTGATAAAGAATTTGCCGCATTTTGACTGGGCACCCTGTATATTTGGGTGGAATTTGATATATAAATTCTACTTATCAGAATAAATTTGTTGGGTACATGAATGAGAAAATGGAGGAAATTTTATGTAATGCGTTTCGTCTATGGAAATGACTTCTTCAGACGAAATAATGTTCTTTGTGATAGAATCATATATATTCAGGCGATAGAACGAAAATATAAACAAGCGACAATTTCAATGATTGCAGATTATTCGCTATGAATGGTAATGAAGGTAGAAAATGCAGTGATTGTCCTGAAGCTACTGACGAGATATCTCGCAGTTATATTGTTATATCCCAGGTTCATGTGCTAAAAACCCTTCGTATGCTGTAGCTGTTCTGGTGCCGATATCATTTTCATATTGTTAGAGTTTCCCTTTAAATATCATCGTTTATGAATTTTTCGTTTTTGTCTCTTCGACCCGTTTGCTTTCATTAAGAGTCTTCATGTGTTTTTTTACCGCTTTTTTCTTTCATTCTCGTCTGCTTTCCTGTTATTTATATTTCGTACATTTCTAGATCATTCGAAAGCAAATCTTTCATGTAATTATTTACCGACCAATTTTCCGTTTACATTATTCAGTCATAATATGTCGATCACAAAGCCTACGCCATTTTACCGTCTACTTTTTTATTTTACTTCCTTTCTCCTCCGCCATGTTTTTTTCAGTAATATTCTTGAATGTATTATCAGCTACTGCCAAATTCTTTCAAATGAACGATTTTTGGTAGATTTTTAATTCTTTTACGAGTTATTTAACCTTATTCATACTTCTTCATTTTTATTCATGTTTGTTTCTTTTTTGTAAATATTTCTATCTAACATTCCTTCTAATCTTCTTAATTTTCATTCAAACATCAGTTCTATTGAAACTTCTTTTTAAATTTTCTTTTTTCATTCACCCGCCGTATTTTCAGGTCTCAATTTCATTCACTTTTCATTCATATGGATGTACGTTTTTCATACTATTTCTCAAGTGTCAATTCCCTATTTCTTCTTCCTTCTCATTCGCCGCTAGTTGCTTGGTTGGTTGGTTGATTTTGTCTTGCAGCATATCAACACCTATATGGGTTATTTAAATCTAAATATTTTGTACGTAATTTTAGGCCCCTGTGGACGAAATAAAGGGTTCGAGATTTTATTTAGCGACATATCAACACCTCTATGGGTTATTTAATGCCGAAATCTAAATATTTTGTACGTAATTTTAGGGCCTGGTGGATGAAATAAATGGTTCGAATCTAAATTCCAATCACCTGAAGAAGTCCGGAGTGTAGAACGCCCGAAACGTCGGAAATATGACAGCAAAGATAAGGAAAACAGTTCGAACAATGTAATTAGTATAAATATTTACAATACCTGATTTCAGAAATATAGACAGGTAATATTATACTTTCAACTACAGCTATTTTGTACATAATTTTATACTCTAGAAGAAATCTATAGTTTTTATATATACATGTTTATATACATATATATATATATATATATATATATATATATATATATATATATATATATAGGAAAATATATTTTTTTTTACATCCAGGTAAAAAACAAATATATTTTCATGCCTGATGATATGCACAGATGAAAGCTTGTAAAAAAATAACAAAATACCTTATGCAACTGAAATTTATAAACAGGGATCATAACATTCATCTACAGGTTCGGGGTTAATGTCATTTATTAAATTTGTTTACGAAGATGTATTCTCGCCATTTATATCATTAACTTCAATATCTGTTTTTTGTATGAATGATTCATGTAATATATATATATATATATATATATATATATATATATATATAGATAGATAGATAGATAGATAGATAGATAGATAGATAGATAGATAGATAGATATTAATAAGAAAAAAAAACCTCCCTTTAACTCAACACTCCAAGTTTTGATTCACCACTGCTGTGGCCTAGTATTGAACTCACAAATCTTTCGGGTCTAATCACTGGATCTAGCCAACATCTTTATCCACTGTGCCATGTATCCTCATGGAGTTAAAGGAAAATAACTGAGGCATCCGGAAGCGGCAGGGCACGTTGAACTAGAGCAGTCTACCCTGGTGGACGAAAGTTCGGTTCGAAATTCCAATCACCTGAAGAAGGCCTGAGCGTACAACGGCCGAAACGTTGTGAATGTTGCCGTGAAGATGAGGATAACAGTCCGAATAATGTAAATAATGCAAGTAATCATAATACTTCATCTCAGAGATCTAATAAGCTGAAGAAGGCAGGAGCGTACAACGGCCGAAACGTTGTGAATATGGCAATGAAGATGAGGATAACAGTCCGAATAATGTAAATAATGCAAGTATTCTTTCTTCATTTTAATCCAAGTGAATAATTTTCCCTTCTTTTTTGTTCTTCTTTCATTCTTTTACCCTTCAATTTTATCCAAAATTCCATCTTCGTTTCCTTCCTTGCTTGCTTTTTTATTTTCGTTTAACTTTTGTTCTTCACTGTTTATTTTTATTCTACTCTGGAATACACATAAATAAACAATGTGAATAAAGTTGAGAGAGAAAAAAAAACATAGTTCAACAATTTGACAAAATAAGCGAATGGAGAAATATTAAATATAAACTCGAAGTGTTCCCACTGCTATCAAAGGAAACCGACGCGTAAGTAATCTATCATACCTACCTTTCTTTTTTAGATTTACCACGAAGTCGCCATCATAATCTCTAACACCCGGAGCATTGAAAATGAGTCATAATATAAAATGAAATACCTACGAGTTCCTACATATTAAACATACAAAGAGAAGCGAAAAATTCTGTCCTGTTGCACAAATTCTTCTTCGTACGAACCTGTTAGGAGATTGGCTCACAACCAAACCCGGCAGCTCTTTTTGGATATTGACACAAAAATATACAAACAACCGTTCCTTCATATTTCATATGCGACATTTAAAAACAATGCTGCAAAGACGGGTAGAATCAAACGGGACAAGAAGAAATTTTCAAATACACAATTTGGCAGTAGGAAAAGAAAATAGTAAAAGACAAAAAAGTTCTATAAAATAGGATAACCACTTATTGTTTTTAAATCATCAGAAATCAGTCGAAGAAATTAAAATATTGTACACACCGGAAACATTATGAAAGAACAAATATATATATATCCAGAATATATTGACACGCTGATATAGCTAATTGCATATCACACTGAAACCTTTTTTTTTGCATAAGAATGGATGTCTTGGTTTTAATATAAATTCTCTCAAGGACATTTAAGCGGGAGTTGGAGTGATCCGCTCAGAAATGTGACCATCTTCATGGAAGTGGGATTTATGAGAATACCTACACCTTTTTCAAACCAGTTCCTTAATTTCCTACTTTAAATGTCAGTGTCAAGTTGACTACTTGCGTTTTTTTAATCCCGTGAGCCGTAGGGTCGTAGGGGCCGTATGTGTACTGCAGCCGGAGTAGAACTGCTGTTTTTTTGGGAAAGACAGTCTGAAGGAGCCAAACTCTCTTCAGGCCGGTTTTGAATTCAGAGTTTTTCCTTCTCCTAGGCCGGTTGCCATCCAAGAAACAAGTCTCTCGTGCTATTTAGCCATAGCATGGGAGGAGGAGAAGAGGCTTAGTATCTTTTTCGAGGGTATTAGCACGTAAGTGAATGTAATGTATCCGACTGGAATTCGAACCTCGGCTCTCCGATTCCTCAATCCGAGACTCTATCCATTACTACACCATTACTTGACTACTTATGTAAGGCCACTCAACTCCAAGAGAAGGGAATTGTACAAGCATTTACCAACATGTATTAGGAAAGGTCGACTGGAAACTTTGCATAAGTCCGGAAAGTTCTTGAGGCAATTTATACGAAATCAGGACAAACATCCTTATGCAAACAAAAGAATCGGCTGTTGGGATTTAGTATTTATAGATATACCCGTGACAATATATTCTTGATTAATGTGTATTTTCTTTCTTCATATTTCTTTCAAAGGGCGGTTTACCCTGTACAAGTCTCGGTGGTGTTAAGATAGAAGTCATGGTCCAAAGGCAAAATAAATAACACAACTATCCAATGAACAATATTAATACAATTTGCAATATTATGAAAGAATTGCAAAAGTTAAATGCTAGGAAACAATATAAGTAGAGCAAATTCACAGATAAGAAAGCAAAAATCCCAAATTAGAGTCTACGCAGAAAACCTAAGTCAGGCAAATGAACCCAATGATATTCCATATAGACAAGGAATCTGAACTTAGTCAAGTCAAATCGACCTATTTTATTGACTAATAAAAGTGTCCTAGCGTGCATTTTGTGAACTCCTGTCTATAAAAGAGGAGGAGGAAAACTTTGCAGTCATTCCCACCCAAATCGGAAAACAACACCCTCTTCAGTTCGATGAAAGACTGATGGCGCTTATAGTGTAGGTTCGTCCAGTGAACCGTAAGTTCTGTTCTACGTTAGTCATCGTTGTTTTTTTGTTGTCATCATTTTGTGCATCGTTTTTGATCTGTCCACCAAATGTTTGTTTCGTTTCGTGAGAGGAATACCTCTCCACTATGGCGGAGCCCGATCCCAGCAAAAAGAGCATATGGTGAACCAAACATCGACTTCAGCATGCGTAGCAGAAAGGCCCCCAAAAGGGCCAGAATATTACAGCGGTCTGAGAAAAGAGTACGCTTACTTCATTTCAGGAAATGAACTGATTGCGTTGTCTTCGTTAATGGAGGCAATCGCTACCAGAACTATCTCCCTGTTAACAGCTGACGCCAAGACAAGGAAATTTATTGCTGTCACTAGGGACCTGATGGAAGATGCCCTCAAGGTCTTGAATATCGGGGCCAAAGTGTTGGCCCGAATATCGAATGCCATGTGGGACATCGTGCTGGCACTGGAGGAAACTGTAGAAGCGTTGGCCGGTAGTTTACTTACCACCAAATGCTTCAGCCGGACGGAGTACATGGGCACCCGGAAAACCCGGATGGGAGGAACATTTTGGCGTCTTCTTCTTCGATTATGAACCAGTGGAAGAGGTGTCCTCGCTCAGAAGTAAAGCGGGCACTGCTGCCAGCGACTACGAACTTATGGTGACATTGACCAGCAAGAAGTTCAATGAGGTCCCGAATGTGGTCACTTGCAGCGGACAGAATATCTTCGTAGTCGTCAAGGGCCACCATCCCCACTGCTGGTCATGTAGTGCCGTTGGTCATCTGGCGAAATTGTGTCTTGTAAAAATCTGGCACGGCAGCCTCAACCTGCAACATCAGAGAGAGAGAGAGAGAGAGAGAGAGAGAGAGACGTAAAAATGATTTTCCGGTGAGTGGATTGTGGTAGTGAAGATAGTAACCAAGGCGGAAACTCCGCCTCCGCAGCAAGATTTCCCAAATAAAGGCGCTGCTAAGCTAACAAAAAAGCAGTCTAAGCAGCAGTAGCAGCCTAAGTAGCAGCCTAAGCAGCAGCTTCGACAACAACCTATCTGAAGCCGGAACAAACCAGGACAGCAACAACAGCTGGAGCAGCAACCAGAGAAGACTGAGTCGGAGCTCCATCAACAAGAGCAGCAGTCTGAAAAGAAGGAGCCTGATGAGCAGCAGGAGCTACCACAATTTACCGCTACATTGAGGTGGAGGTTATGACTCCACTCCGGTCCTCCTCACTGATAAAGAGGAGGAGCGAAGAGGAAGAAGAGGACATAAGAAAAAAACCAAAGGGGAGAGGAAATATGGTCGGAGTAGGGTGGAGAATTCCCTGGTGGCTGCTAATACCCTATCCGCGCCTGCTTCGCCAACAAGAAGCAAACAGCAAGACAACTTTCAAGGTAAAGAAAGGAGCCTCCTTTGGTTCACTTGGTGGGACTAAGTACTCATTCCCGAGTGTCAGGATGGTCAAGACTGAATCTCCTGTTTTAAAGAAAATGTCCAATTTGTGCGCAGGGAGGAACCCGTTTAATCTCCACCCCTCTTTATATAAGGCACTAAAACTCACATTCCCGACGGATGTCGGCGGTATTGCCTCTGACGGTCGAATTACAACCGATATCGAAACTGGAAGTCTGGGACAATTCGAAGAGGTCTTGAACCCCATAGATTTCTGTCCAGTCTGCATTTACGGTATTTAAAAAAAAAACAGATGTCTATTAAGCTAGCTAGCTTGAAGTCAAGCAGCCTGAGAGATCGTGGTAAGGCTGCCCGCCTGCTTCGCGATCTCTGGCAAGAGGTGTTTCCTTGTTAGTAAAACGTTCTCTGGGTGCGAAGGTGGATCTTGTCCATGTCGACGCGGGTGGTGAGGGGACGTTGATCGTGGACGATATTGCCGTGCAGTGTTTCGTTTCGGGTCATTGCAGTTTATGCGCTCAACGATCAGAGGGGGAGCGTCTCGACTTTTTCCGGCGTTGGGTCCGTTCCGGGTCGATTCGTCGTGGCTATTCTTAATGGGGGAATGGTATTCCGTCCTGTAACCAAGCATAGACAGGAGGCTGGAAGTTAGCTGGATGGCATCGGGCGATTGCAGCCTGGTTGATCTGATCGGCGAGTTTGGGTTCGTCAATCGATACAGTTCGTCAATCGATACATCCGGGGCAGGTGATGTGGACGTGTGCACTTAAATTGCCGTCTCTTCGGGTAGCGAGTTACATAGACAGAATGTTAATCAGAAAGGTCGATCTAGATTTATTTAGTATGTCTTACGTTCCACCGGTTAGACTATTCGGACACATACGCTTGTATGCACTCGTATGTGTCTGAATGGTGCTAGTTACTAGGCCTAAAATGGCTGGACACTGGAAGTTCAATCTGTCATTACTGGATAAAAGGGACTTCCGGCAACAGCTGACTAGATTTGTGCAGTGGGAATTAGTGAGGGTGGTTACTGAGAATAAGTAGTGGGAGAGGTTTAAGGATAGGATTTGGTGTTTCTCCTCCGAATATAGCCAACGACACGCTCTAGATTAGGCTAAGTTGGTGAAGATTCTAGAAGATAGTCTGGCTGGTGGGGAATTCCCTCGAGATAGAACCAGCTAGGGAGGCTCTACAGCGTGAGGCTAGCAAACGTTACCAGGATCAGATAATTATCTGTTCAAATCATGTTCAAAATCTGGTTCCGGCAGGGGTCTATCTCCAATCGGATCTCCAACAGTGTCATCACGCTGTTGAAAAAGGGCAATGTTGTTCCGCGGGATTTAGACAATCATAGGCCAATAACTCTGCTAAACAGTTAAAGATTTTGGCCAAGATCCTGACGGAGCGTTTGCAGTTAGTTGTTGCGAGCTTCTTGGAACTTGAGCAGACATACATTGAAGGGCTGAAAGCAAACTGCATCTGATCTGCTCAAGTCGACCATTAGCACATGGGTGTTGTCCTGCAGGCCGCCGGATTCCAACCCGACTTCTGCAGGTGGATTAGGCTTCTCTATCCTTCTGGGTGAATGATACAGGAGACTTTGCGGTTGGAGCCCCTCTTTCACAGGCTAAGGGTCAGGGCGTGAAGTCTAGTATGCGGAATCGTTGTCCCTTGAGGAGTTTCTGCCTACGCCGATGGTATATGTAGGGTTGAGAGGGGATGGACAAGTTCTGGTGATTGGTTACATTGTAATTAATGAATGGGTCGTGATTGTGATTAAATAGGACTAGGTTACTGAGCGAAGACCAGCCTTTCTCCACTTCCCTTTCGGCCTTTAGTAGTCAAATACGAAATAAATATATATACCACCCAGATGGGAGAACAACAGGTGGCGCCTCGAGGTAGAGGGCTATAGTATGAGTCCGTTTTTGCTGAAAGAAAAAGAAGATAACGTTAAAACCTAGACTGGAATAAACTATGATTGTAGTGATCAGGTGGCCACTCGAGATAGAGGGTTAATGTAAGAGGCTTTTTTGGCTGAAACAAAAGGAAGATAACGTGTAACGTTAGACTAGAATAGGCTATGATTGCAATGATCAGGGAAACATCCTATTGGGATTTATTTTCCACAGAGAAGTGGTTCATTGGGAGAAGCTGTTCGAGTGAAACTTACTTTTTACTGATGAAATACAGAGGGAATGTAAGAGGTTTGCTCCAATGTGAGTGACATGGCGGGTGCTAGCAGTGACAGATAGAACTGGCGGAACCAAGTAATGCAGCTCTTCTGAACACTTTCTATGGAAGTAGCGATAGAGCAGTGAGAGTCTCGCCCCAGAGAGAGAGAGAGAGAGAGAGAGAGAGAAAGAGAGATAGAGAGAGTTTTGAGGATGGAAAATAATTTGTCACCAACAAGGACTCTATCGAGTCTCTTGCTTCACTTTTTAGTCTGTGTTCACAACATTTAAATTTTCTCGTTCGAGTTCTAACGAGAGAGAGGAGTGATAAGCGGTTAGTTCGTTCTATTGAAATGTTGTTCTTATCTTCTTTTATATTTTTCTTTTCGTATAGCCAAATACGGTAGTTAATTTTTTTTCTCTCGTACCTTTTAATTATGTGTTATTAATTTTTTACCTAATTCTTGACGATAGTTTGGTAATAATTCTTGACGTTAATTTGGTAATAATTATTGATGTTAGTTTGGTAATAATTATTGACGTTAGTTTGGTAATAATTCTTGACGTTACTTTGCTAATAATTATTGACTTTAGTTGGGTAATTATTCTTGACGTTAGTTTGTTAATAATTCTTGACGTTAGTTTGTTAATAATTCTTGACGTTAATTTGGTAATAATTATTGACATTAGTTTGGTAATAATTATTGACGTTAGTTTGGTAATAATTATTGACGTTAGTTTGGTAATAATTATTGACATTAGTTTGGTAATAATTATTGACATTAGTTTGGTAATAATTATTGACATTAGTTTGGTAATAATTATTGACGTTAGTTTGGTAATAATTCTTGACGTTAATTTGGTAATAATTATTGACATTAGTTTGGTAATAATTCTTGACGTTAGTTTGTTAATAATTCTTGACGTTAGTTTGTTAATAATTCTTGACGTTAATTTGGTAATAATTATTGACATTAGTTTGGTAATAATTATTGACGTTAGTTTGGTAATAATTATTGACGTTAGTTTGGTAATAATTATTGACATTAGTTTGGTAATAATTATTGACGTTAGTTTGGTAATAATTATTGACATTAGTTTGGTAATAATTATTGACGTTAGTTTGGTAATAATTCTTGACGTTAATTTGATAATAATTATTGACATTAGTTTGGTAATAATTATTGACGTTAGTTTGGTAATAATTATTGATATTAGTTTGGTAATAATTATTGACATTAGTTTGGTAATAATTATTGACGTTAGTTTGGTAATAATTCTTGACGTTAATTTGGTAATAATTATTGACATTAGTTTGGTAATAATTATTGACGTTAGTTTGGTAATAATTATTGACGTTAGTTTGGTAATAATTATTGACATTAGTTTGGTAATAATTATTGACGTTAGTTTGGTAATAATTCTTGACGTTAATTTGGTAATAATTATTGACATTAGTTTGGTAATAATTATTGACGTTAGTTTGGTAATAATTATTGACGTTAGTTTGGTAATAATTATTGACATTAGTTTGGTAATAATTATTGACGTTAGTTTGGTAATAATTATTGACATTAGTTTGGTAATAATTATTGACGTTAGTTTGGTAATAATTCTTGACGTTAATTTGGTAATAATTATTGACATTAGTTTGGTAATAATTCTTGACGTTAGTTTGTTAATAATTCTTGACGTTAGTTTGTTAATAATTCTTGACGTTAATTTGGTAATAATTATTGACATTAGTTTGGTAATAATTATTGACGTTAGTTTGGTAATAATTATTGACGTTAGTTTGGTAATAATTATTGACATTAGTTTGGTAATAATTATTGACGTTAGTTTGGTAATAATTATTGACATTAGTTTGGTAATAATTAATGACGTTAGTTTGGTAATAATTCTTGACGTTAATTTGGTAATAATTATTGACATTAGTTTGGTAATAATTATTGACGTTAGTTTGGTAATAATTATTGACGTTAGTTTGGTAATAATTATTGACATTAGTTTGGTAATAATTATTGACGTTAGTTTGGTAATAATTCTTGACCTTAGTTTTTTAATAATTCTTGACGTTAATTTGGTAATAATTCTTGACGTTTGTTTGGTAATAATTCTTGATGTTAGTTTAGTAATAATTCTTGAAGTTAATTTATATAAAGTTGCTATCACAGTCATCCGTGTCAGAACATCAAACAGAAAAATGTTTACGCATCTACACCGTTAATCACATGGGGGATAACATTTGTTTTTCTTCCCACAAGGCTCTATGAAAGCAGAAAGCTTTTTCTTCCACAATAGAAACGTAACCGCTGATAACTTATTTCCGTCATTGCGATTCCTCGTACGAATCGAACCAATCAACATGTAAAAGAGAATTGATCTGAGATAACGAATAACACCAGATGTCTTTCTTTATTCACGTCTTAATTTGCCTTCAGCATTTCTTCTTCTTAAAACTTCTCCCTACTGAACTTTCGTTTTTCTTTACCTCCTCTCTTACATTCTTTCGTCTTTTATTCTTTATATTTTTCAAATTTTCTTTTCATTTATTCTTCGTTTCTATAAATCTGTCTTATTTATTATTCCTCCTTATATTCTTTTTTCCCCTTTTCAATTTGCTTCTTCACCCTCCTTCTTCAAACTTTCTTCGTTTATTCCTTGTTTTCATTCAACATCATTTTTAACATTCATTTGTATTCAAAAATATTTTTCTTTATCCTTCATCAATTTGTTTCTTAATCTAATCTCACATTTGTTTTTCATCCAAATGTTCTTCACTCGTACTTTTTTTAAACTTCATTCTTTACTCAATTTTTATCTTTTCCATCTTCCATTCCCCTTTTTTCCTTCATTCTCATTTCACTTTCTTTGTTTATTCTTCATTTCAAACATTCTTCCATATCTTTATAGACATTTTAATTTTAATTTTAATTTTAATTTCTCTTATCATTTATAGATTTTTATTAATCTCTTATCTTTTAAGTCATTCTTCCTTCTCTCGATATTATTTCTTCTTCTTCTTCTTCTTCTTCTTCTTCTTCTTCTCCTTCTTCTTCTTCTTCGTTTTATTCTTCTTTTGTTATTATTATTCTTTTTTCTCGATTTATATTTTAAATTCCGTCTTCCTACAATTTTTCTCTCATTCTATCTTTTTGGCAGCTTCTTCTTCTTCTTCTTCATCATCATCTTATTCTTATTCTTCTTCGTTTACCTCTTCTTTTATTATTATTATTATTATTATTATTATTATTATTATTATTATTATTATTCCCCTTTCTCTATATTTAAAATTTCGTTTCCCTACTATTTTACTCTCCCTCCATTTTTATAGCAGCTTCTTCTTCTTAATCATCATCATCATCATCATCATCATCATCATCATCATCATCATCTTCTTCTTCTTCTTCTTCTTCTTCTTCTTCTTCTTCTTCTTCTTCTTCTTCTTCATCATCACCGTCACCTTCTTCTTCTTCTTCTTCATCATCATCATCATCACCTTCTTCTTCTTCTTCATCATCATCATCATCATCATCATCATCATCATCATCATCATCATCATCATCATCACCTTCTTCTTCTTCTTCATCATCATCATCATCATCATCATCATCATCATCATCATCATCACCTTCTTCATCATCATCATCATCATCATTTTCTTCTTCTTCTTCTTCTTCTTCTTCTTCTTCTTCTTCTTCTTCTTCTTCTTCTTCTTCTATCATTATACCTTCTCCTCTATTTCTATTTTACATTTCGTCTTCCTTCTACTATTCCCTTTCTACATCTTTTTAGCAGCTTCTTCTTCATCATCATCATCATCATCATCATCATCATCGTCGTCGTCGTCATCATCATCATCACCTCATTCTTCTGTCTCCAACTCAATTCTCGGCTTTTGCTTCATCCTTTTGATTTTCTCTTCTACTTCTTCCTTCTTCTTCTTCATTATGATAATATTCCAAATTTTCTAAACATTTCTCTAATTATCATCCACATTGATTCCACAATTCCACCCCATTCCATTTTCCTTAATTACCATTCCATTTTTGTTTACATTCCTCTTCCTCTTCAACATCTCCCCACCCTATCGTTTCTATTTTAGCCTCTCACTCACCCATCTCCGCCTCTATCTTTATTCCCTTAGCCTTTTTTTCTTGCCATTCATTATTTCTTTTCACTGATTTTTTAACAAACGTTTCAATAACCACATTTAAGAGCTTCAACAGATTTAAAAAGCAGATGCCCCTGAATATGACTCTAAAAACACATTTGCATAAATTCCTCTCTTCTCCTCCTCTTTTGAACATTATTCCCGCCTCTTATGGTTTTCCTGTCAGCAGACGTTGCACGCTACAAGAAATAAAATATGTTTTTTTTTTCTCTTTCGTTCTCATCGGCATTTATTTATTGCTTGTTATTTTCGGAAAGTTTATTTCTAAATCAATCAGTTTTTCTTTATTTTTATTGTTTATCTTTATTTTGTTTTCTTTACTCTTATTTATTCTTTTCTTCCTTTCTAGATTCCTTCGCCATTGTCGAGCTTAAATTTAAGCGGGCTTTGCTTATATTTCACCCAGCAGTCATTTTCTTTCATTCTGTCTTTAGATAAATTAAAAAATCGCCTAATTTTCGCTCTCTATTCTCGACAGAAACAGAAGACATCACAATTCTATAGGATTACACCATCTTTACGGAAGATTGATAGATATACGTCGGACATAATTATAAAAAAAAGCATTATTCTTAATAATTCTATTTTTTAATTATTTCGTCCTGTTTTTCATTCTTTCTTCCTTCATTTATTTTCTCTTTCTATCTTATTTATTTTTCTTTCTTTCTTCGATTATTTTTATTTTCCTTTCTCAATTATTTTTTTTTTGTCTGCAATTATTTTTTTCTTTTTTCAATGAGTTTTTCTTTCAGTATCTGTCTGTATTTCTGAGATGAGGTATTATGTACACTATTTATATTATTCGTACTATTGTCCTCATCTTTGACGCCATATTTATTACAACGTTTCGGCCGTTGTACACCCCGGCCTTCTTCAGGTGGTTGGAATCTCGAACTGAAACCTTTATTTCGCTCACTGGGTTAGACTGTTCTAGTTCCACGTACCATATCTAGTGGATGTAAGATATCTCCTGTTAACTCCCCTCTCCAAGTTCACCACCGCCTTAACCAGGTATTGAACTTTGGGTCCTGTCACTGGATCTAACTAAAGCCTTTCTTTATCCTCTCTGTCATGTGTCCTTTCTTTCGTTCTTCATTTATTTTTTTCTTTATTTCTTATTTATTTTTTAATTATTTCTTATTTCTTTTTTCTTTACTATTTATTTTATTATTTAATTGTTTTCTTTCTTTTTTCTTTCTTTCTCATTCTTTCTTCTTTATTTAGTTTTTTCTGTCTTTCTCCTCTCTTTCTTTCTTTCTTCAGTTATTTAATAGTTCTTTCTTTTAATTGATACTACTTTTTCTTTCTTTCTTTTTTTCTTTCGTTCGTTCTTTCCTTCCTTCCTTCCTTCCTTCTTTCTTTCTTTCATTCATTCATTTGCTTCCTATCTGCATTATGTTTTGTTTTCCTTTCTGTCTTCTAATTTCCCTTACTTTCCTGCCACTTATTTACTCCTTTCTTTCTTTCTTTCTTTCTTTCTTTCATTCTTTCTTTTTTTCTTTCTTTCCTTCTTTCTTTCTTTCTTTCTTTCTTTCTTACTTTCTTTCATTTGCTTCCTATCTGCATTATGTTTTGTTTTCCTTTCTGTCTTCTAATTTCCCTTACTTTCCTGCCACTTATTTACTCCTGTCTTTCTTTCTTTCTTTCTTTCTTTCTTTCATTCTTTCTTTTTTTTCTTTCTTTCCTTCTTTCTTTCTTTCTTTCTTTCTTTCTTACTTTCTTTCATTTGCTTCCTATCTGCATTATGTTTTGTTTTCCTTTCTGTCTTCTAATTTCCCTTACTTTCCTGCCACTTATTTACTCCTTTCTTTCTTTCTTTCTTTCTTTCTTTCTTTCATTCTTTCTTTTTTTCTTTCTTTCCTTCTTTCTTTCTTTCTTTCTTTCTTTCTTACTTTCTTTCATTTGCTTCCTATCTGCATTATGTTTTGTTTTCCTTTCTGTCTTCTAATTTCCCTTACTTTCCTGCCACTTATTTACTCCTTTCTTTCTTTCTTTCTTTCTTTCTTTCTTTCATTCTTTCTTTTTTTTCTTTCTTTCCTTCTTTCTTTCTTTCTTTCTTTCTTTCTTACTTTCTTTCATTTGCTTCCTATCTGCATTATGTTTTGTTTTCCTTTCTGTCTTCTAATTTCCCTTACTTTCCTGCCACTTATTTACTCCTTTCTTTCTTTCTTTCTTTCTTTCATTCTTTCTTTTTTTCTTTCTTTCCTTCTTTCTTTCTTTCTTTCTTTCTTTCTTACTTTCTTTCATTTGCTTCCTATCTGCATTATGTTTTGTTTTCCTTTCTGTCTTCTAATTTCCCTTACTTTCCTGCCACTTATTTACTCCTTTCTTTCTTTCTTTCTTTCTTTCTTTCTTTCATTCTTTCTTTTTTTTCTTTCTTTCCTTCTTTCTTTCTTTCTTTCTTTCTTTCTTACTTTCTTTCATTTGCTTCCTATCTGCATTATGTTTTGTTTTCCTTTCTGTCTTCTAATTTCCCTTACTTTCCTGCCACTTATTTACTCCTTTCTTTCTTTCTTTCTTTCTTTCTTTCTTTCATTCTTTCTTTTTTTCTTTCTTTCCTTCTTTCTTTCTTTCTTTCTTTCTTTCTTACTTTCTTTCATTTGCTTCCTATCTGCATTATGTTTTGTTTTCCTTTCTGTCTTCTAATTTCCCTTACTTTCCTGCCACTTATTTACTCCTTTCTTTCTTTCTTTCTTTCTTTCTTTCTTTCATTCTTTCTTTTTTTCTTTCTTTCCTTCTTTCTTTCTTTCTTTCTTTCTTTCTTACTTTCTTTCATTTGCTTCCTATCTGCATTATGTTTTGTTTTCCTTTCTGTCTTCTAATTTCCCTTACTTTCCTGCCACTTATTTACTCCTTTCTTTCTTTCTTTCTTTCTTTCTTTCTTTCATTCTTTCTTTTTTTCTTTCTTTCCTTCTTTCTTTCTTTCTTTGTTTCTTTCTTACTTTCTTTCATTTGCTTCCTATCTGCATTATGTTTTGTTTTCCTTTCTGTCTTCTAATTTCCCTTACTTTCCTGCCACTTATTTACTCCTTTCTTTCTTTCTTTCTTTCTTTCTTTCATTCTTTCTTTTTTTCTTTCTTTCCTTCTTTCTTTCTTTCTTTCTTTCTTTCTTACTTTCTTTCATTTGCTTCCTATCTGCATTATGTTTTGTTTTCCTTTCTGTCTTCTAATTTCCCTTACTTTCCTGCCACTTATTTACTCCTTTCTTTCTTTCTTTCTTTCTTTCTTTCATTCTTTCTTTTTTTCTTTCTTTCCTTCTTTCTTTCTTTCTTTCTTTCTTTCTTACTTTCTTTCATTTGCTTCCTATCTGCATTATGTTTTGTTTTCCTTTCTGTCTTCTAATTTCCCTTACTTTCCTGCCACTTATTTACTCCTTTCTTTCTTTCTTTCTTTCTTTCTTTCTTTCATTCTTTCTTTTTTTCTTTCTTTCCTTCTTTCTTTCTTTCTTTCTTTCTTTCTTACTTTCTTTCATTTGCTTCCTATCTGCATTATGTTTTGTTTTCCTTTCTGTCTTCTAATTTCCCTTACTTTCCTGCCACTTATTTACTCCTTTCTTTCTTTCTTTCTTTCTTTCTTTCTTTCATTCTTTCTTTTTTTCTTTCTTTCCTTTTTTCTTTCTTTCTTTCTTTCTTTCTTACTTTCTTTCATTTGCTTCCTATCTGCATTATGTTTTGTTTTCCTTTCTGTCTTCTAATTTCCCTTACTTTCCTGCCACTTATTTACTCCTTTCTTTCTTTCTTTCTTTCTTTCTTTCTTTCATTCTTTCTTTTTTTCTTTCTTTCCTTCTTTCTTTCTTTCTTTCTTTCTTACTTTCTTTCATTTGCTTCCTATCTGCATTATGTTTTGTTTTCCTTTCTGTCTTCTAATTTCCCTTACTTTCCTGCCACTTATTTACTTCTTTCTTTCTTTCTTTCTTTCTTTCTTTCTTTCTTTCTTTCCTTCTTTCTTTCTTTCCTTCTTTCTTTCTTTCTTTCTTTCTTTCTTACTTTCTTTCATTTGCTTCCTATCTGCATTATGTTTTGTTTTCCTTTCTGTCTTCTAATTTCCCTTACTTTCCTGACACTTCTTTCTTTCTTTCTTTCTTTCTTTCTTTCTTTCTTTCTTTCTTTCTTTCTTTCTTTCATTTGCTTCCTATCTGCATTATGTTTTGTTTTTCTTTCTGTCTTCTAATTTCCCTTACTTTCCTGACACTTCTTTCTTTCTTTCTTTCTTTCTTTCTTTCCTTCTTTCTTTCTTTCCTTCTTTCTTTCCTTCTTTCTTTCTTTCTTTCTTTCTTTCATTTGCTTCCTATCTGCATTATGTTTTGTTTTTCTTTCTGTCTTCTAATTTCCCTTACTTTCCTGACACTTCTTTCTTTCTTTCTTTCTTTCTTTCTTTCTTTCTTTCTTTCTTTCTTTCATTTGCTTCCTATCTGCATTATGTTTTGTTTTTCTTTCTGTCTTCTAATTTCCCTTACTTTCCTGACACTTCTTTCTTTCTTTCTTTCTTTCTTTCTTTCTTTCTTTCCTTCTTTCTTTCTTTCCTTCTTTCTTTCCTTCTTTCTTTCTTTCTTTCTTTCTTTCATTTGCTTCCTATCTGCATTATGTTTTGTTTTTCTTTCTGTCTTCTAATTTCCCTTACTTTCCTGACACTTCTTTCTTTCTTTCTTTCTTTCTTTCTTTCTTTCTTTCTTTCTTTCTTTCTTTCTTTCTTTCTTTTGCTTCCTATCTGCATTATGTTTTGTTTTCCTTTCTGTCTTCTAATTTCTCTTCCTTTCCTGCCACTTCTTTCTTTCTTTCTTTCTTTCTTTCTTTCTTATTCTTGATGGCTCCATTAGGTTCTTCTTCTTCCTTCATCTTTCTTTTTCTTCATTCTCTCCTTTTCATTTACAGTATTGTCTTTATGATTTCCTTTCACCACTTTTCACCGACGCAAGGTCTTCTTTCAAGAATTTCACTCTTATTAATCTTTCACACGAAAGAAACGTTTTCAAAAACCAAGGAATATCGAGCAGCATGGTTTGGAAGTTTGCCAACACACTGTTCAGAGATCAATCACTTTCTTTTGCCTCGTTTCGTACAAAGTAACAACACGGATTTATAAGTATGATCAATTAGCAATTTTTCCATTTTTGTAAAGATTTTTTTTTATTATATATGCACACGCCCGTGTGCGTGATCCCATCGATAAAATCAGGATTGTTCGAACAACGAAACGTGTAAGGTAGGAAGTGTTCCAAATCATCATTTACACACACACACACACACACACACACACACACACACACACACACACACACACACACACACACACACACTCTCTCTCTCTCTCTCTCTCTCTCTTTTCTCGTTTACACTCGCCATGACAAGTCCACAGGATCAGCACATCCACATTTGCTCCGTATTCTTATGGTAATGAGGGTGTTTCACTCAGCTACTAACACGGAAGCGCTACATCATGGAAGAGACTCCCGACAGGATGTTACACCGTTTCCCACGACCTTAAGCTTTCAACTCTAGGGACAACACTTGTCTATCCTACATAGCCTCATATTAGTCACCTTATTTTCTCCTTATAGCAAACCCATTCAGTAACACCGTAACTTGAGTGGATAATGATATATATTGTTAAGTTATTATTGTTACTCTCATTATATTTCGAAAGCTACTATACAGTCACGCCACCAACCAAGTCTGTAGGAAGACCTAAATTAGGCAGTCTGCCACAAGATTGGAGCGGGGATTGAACTCTTCTATCCGCTTCGATCGCGAGCTAACAACCATCAATCGCTGTTATCACACAAGCCCTGAACGACGTTTGAAAATTCGTCTTGTAAACAAGGGAGATAACCGTCTTGTTCGCATACAACATTTTTATACGCATTAATTATTATTATTATTATTTTTAGATCTGCATTATTTAAGTAGATCTTGTTTAATCAAGATTTATTTTCTTCCAAATTTGCTCAAATATTTTGTTTATTCTTGGTTGCTATACATTTGTATTTTAATTAATACTTTCTACAGTTAAAGGTTTGTAACATTTATTACCACCAAAACATAATACTACGTGGGCAATTAGGTCTCACTGTTTTATTGTTCAACTAGCTAGATGTAACCCTAAGTTCTATTCTAATACTTACTTTCCTTGCATTTCTCACGTGTGGAACTCTCTTGTGATTATTGCTTCATTGATAAGTAGTGGGATGTTGTTATGGCTTCATTTCATGATTTGTTTTCCTAACTCCCATAACATCACCAGCGTTACGTGAACAAAGTTCTTCTTAGTGTGTGGGTTGTACTCATCAGGCCAATTTTTGTATTTCTCTTAAGCTGCAATTTCAATAGATTTTTTCAATGTGTTGTTGTATTCCTTTTTTATCATTCCAAGCGCACCTACTATGACTGGTAATATTCTTGTTTTCAATTTCACCATTTTTCTATTTCGATTTCCAGGTTTTTATAATTCGTTAGTTGTTCAAATTCATTGGCTGCTATGTTATTGTCCGCTGGGCAAGCCAAATCAATTAGTAGGCAAGTTTTTTGTTTTTTTTAATTTACGTTTTTTTTTATAAATATGTCCGACGTATATCTATCAATCTTCCGTAAAGATGGTGTAATCCTATAGAATTGTGATGTCTTCTGTTGCTATAACCGGTGCCGGGTGATGTTCATACCAGATTTTATTAACATCTTTTCCAAAGTTTTTGTACATTGCGTCGTGTAAGTATTTCCCCACGCTGTCGTGACAATTTTTATATTCATTACCCTCATTATTATTATTATTATTATTATTATTATTGTATTTACATTGGTTTCTGGTGTATACTCATTTCTTTCCGGTTACCAACCAGAGACCTAAGGTCAGAAACGGCATCATGACATTTTCCACTGAGCAGTTTTGAAAAAAAAATCTCACATATTGTACACAGGTAAAGCACTTCGTTAGGTGTGGGCTGTACTTGCGAGTACGATGTTTTGTGTTTTTTAAAGCATACACTACCAGGGATTCCTTCAGTGAGTCTATTGGAATCTTTTCCAATCAATCAATCTGAGGCGTCCAACTACAACTAGAATTTTCGATGTCCTCATGCTTCACTTTTTTTGAGATTTCGTTTCCAAGGTCCTTGTATTTTGATAGTTTTTTTGAAGATCTTCAGAGATACATTTTCAGCCTGCAGGGATTACCATGCCAATAAGGAGGCACATTTTGTCTTTGCGGTCTCTAATCACGTTGTCAGGGCGATTAGATTTGATTTTTCGCTCTGTGTGTATTCCATAAAACTGTTACAAGTCCTATCTTCTTCTTCTTCTTCTTCTTCTTCTTCTTCTTCTTCTTCTTATTATTATTATTATTATTATTATTATTATTATTATTATTATTTCTGGTGTATATTCATTTCTTCCCGGGTCCCGTCCAGACACCTAAGGTTAGAAATGGATCATGACATTTTCCACTGAGCAATTAAAAAAAAACATCACCCATATTTTATACAGATAGATCCCTTCGTAAGGTGTGGGTTGTACTCGTGGGAACAATTTTTGTATTTCTTTAAGACATGGGTGTCCAAGAATCACTTCAATGAGTCTACTGGAATATTTTCTAAAAAATCCGAGTGCTGCAATTACAACAGGGTTATTATTATTATTATTCCCATGTGGATTTTAAAAATATCTTTTTGCTATTTATTGTTACATTTTCTCTTTCAGGAAATTTCATAAGCATATTAGGTATGTCCGCCATTTTCATAAAAAAAAACACGACCACAAGATATCACGTATACAAATAAACATTAAATCTCAGTCAGATCACAAACTCAACAAAATTTATGAATTCAAATAATATATACATGTCACTCACAGACAGATTGTTTAGTAGTTCTTCAGTGAGGCTAGACGTCCGGTTGCTAGGATCGAAACCCGACTGAATTGGCGTTAGCCGGAGATTCTACCACTAAGCCGTCGCACGGGAGGGATGGTAGTGTATTTATTTTTAGATAAACACACAGTGACCGACAGGACTCAATTCGCTTTTGACGAAGAGTCTCGCTATATCAGCCGTAATAGAGGGGCTTGTTTGGTAAATTGTCATGTAAATTACGAAAGAATGAAAATAACAACTCATTTAAACATATTTGCACAAAAATATCTTGAAATACTAAAGAGTAAATTTATTCAATAAAATCACCAATGGCTTCAACGACGGCCTCTAGACGACTTCGTAATCTCCTGCATCTCATCTGAGCGGTTCCCATTTTTATTTGTTGAATGCTGCCATAATCCTGTCTTCACTTCACCTTTGATGTTAAAAGATTTTTGTTGGTCTCTTGCTCAAATGCGGCCAACACGTAATAATCAAGGAGGAATTAGGTGGCCAGACGTAAGGTGTGATGTGGTCGTAGAAATTGTCTGACAGACAGAATTCTCAACGTAACTAAATATATATATATATATATATATATATTATATATATATATATATATATATATATATATATATATATATATATATGTGTGTGTGTGTGTATTCATATATATGCAAGTATATATGTAGGCATATATATATATATATATGTATATATATATATATATATATATATATTTCTGTCTATTGAATTTTCTATTTTCACTCTTTTTTCGCTTTATTCCATTATTTTATATTTTCATTTTCGTTAATTTTCCTACATTTTTATCTTTTTTTTCTTAATTGCTTTCTCTCAATCTTTCTTCCTTCCCTGTGTTCTCTCTTTCTTTCTTTCCTGCTGGCTTTCTCTCTTTGCTTTCATTTTTTCTTTCTTTCTTGTTTAACTTCTCTTTTTTCTTATTTGAATACTTTCCCTTTTTCTTTCAGGCTTGCTTTCACTCTTTCTTTTCTGCTTGCTTGCTTTCTCTCTTTGTTTGTTTCTTTTTCTCTCTCTTTCCTTCTTGCTTACTTTCTCTTTTTATTTCATACTGGCTTTCTCTCTTTCCTTTTGCCTGCTTGCTTTCTCGCTTTCTTTCATTCTTGCTTTCATTTTCGCTTTCTTTCTGGCTTGTTTTATTTCTCTCTTTCTTTCTTTGCTATCTTTTTCTAATTTTTCTTGCTTGCTTTCTCGCTTTTTTCTTTCTTGTTTGCTTTCTCGCTTTCTTTCTTTCTTGCTTTTTCTCTTTCTTTCTTTCTTTCTTTCTTTATTTCTTTCTTCCACTCTTCCTTTCTTTCTTTCCTGCTTGCTTTCTCTCCTTCTTTCTTTCATTCTTGCCTAATTTCTTTCTTTCTTTTTCTCTCGTTGTTTGTTTCTTTCTTCTCTGCTTGCTTGAGGTCTTTCTTTCTATTTTTTCTTTCTTTCTTTCTTTTCTTCTCTGCTTGCTTGAGGTCTTTCTTTCTATATTTTCTTTCTTTCTTTCTTTCTTTCTGGCTTGCTTGCTTTCACTCTTCCTTTCTTGCTGGCTTACTTTCACTATTCCTTTCTTTTTTCTTGCTTTCTTTCTTTCTTTCCTTCTTTCTTTCATTCTTTCTTTATTTTCTCATTAGTACTCATCTCTTTTCATTTTCCTTCATTTATCCATTATTTCTTTCTTTCTTTCTTTCTGTCTCCCTCTCTCTCTCTCTCTCTCTCTCTCTGTCTATCTCTTTCTTCTTGCTGATATAATATCTTTTTTATAACTCAATTGCTTTTATTCTTTCATCCTTTTTTGTATTATCTTTATTTTTCCCCTCTCTTGCTTTGTTCATTCTCTTTCTTTCTTCCTTTCTTTCTTTCTTTCTTTCTTTCTGTCTTTCTTTCTCTCTTTCTTTCTCCTCTTTGTTCTATTCAATGTATGTCTTGTTTTATGTCACTTCTATTTTTTTCATTGTATTTGTCTTTTCTTATTCATACACTCATTTTTATTCAAAGTTCAACCAAAAAATGATCTTCTTCTGCTTCCGGTTCCGGCATCTTTAAATCGCAAACATCCTACACCAGATATGACATATCGCCTGTCGACAGAAGAACAAATAAAGAAAAAACGTGCATATTCAAATTCACATAAATAAATCAAAATTATATTTTCGCGATTGGCTTCTTTTGTCACATCTTGTCATGATTCTTTTCATTTGTTAAGATGAAGCCATTTTTTGTCTGTTGCTTCGTTGAATTTCTAATATGGATACGTTCGTTTTCATGTCAAATTATTTATAAAATTTTGTTGCATTTTGTTTTTCGTTATTTATTTCTATCTGTATCTGTATTCATGATTCGTTCTGTAATATTTACAGCGTTTATTTCCAGAGAACGTAAGTTATTTTTACCTTTTTAAAAATGCGCTTTTTTATCAATAACTATATTGATATTTATTTTTGAAAATGACGCTCTCTCTCTCACACACACACACACACACAATCTATCTATCCCATCCTCTCTTTCTTTTTCTTATTCTCTCTCACAGTCACTTTTTCTTCTTTTACAGCATTTCCTTTATTCGACTTGTTCATTTTTCTTTTTTCTTTCATTGATTTGCTTTAACCAGCTTCTTTTCCTGTACTTTTTTTCTTTCCATTATTTTCCTTAAAGTTTCGCTCTTTTATTTATTGCATTTTTTCTGCGTAATCATTCTTTCTTCCTTTGTTCCTTTCTTCTTCAGATGCAGTTTCTTTGTTCCTTTCGTCATAAATATCCACTTAAATTTTTTTTCTCTTACGTTCATCCATTCATTTATCGCTTCACATATATATACGCTTTATTTCTTTTTTCCATCTTTGTTTTTTCGCATAAAGATATATATATATATATATATATATATATATATATATATATATATATATATATATAGTGACAAGCATAAGTATTGGATACATGATATTTTCTGTTATAACACTACTTTATGTTCGCCATTTTGCCTGATATTTAGTAAGTAATATCTCGTAAAGTTGTTTTAGTTGTATGTGGAAGGAAAATAAATGGTTATATATATATATATATATATATATATATATATACATGAGTGTGTGTGTATATATATATATATATATATATATATATATATATATATATATATACACGCATATATATATATATATATACATATCAAATATGTGGTGCAGTTCAATTTATATTACATGAATCATTCATACAAAAAGCAGATAGTGAACTTACTGATATAAATGGCGAGAATACATCTTCGCAAACAAATTTATTAAGATACATTAACCCACGAACCTGCCGATGAATGTTATTTGTATGAATGATTCATCTAATATAACCTGAACTGCACCACATACTTGATATTAAAATAACTGATCCGACATGCAACTTTCGGATAATAACTGTGACATTCCTCTATTTATTGGACAATTTAGTTCATGCCACATCTACTGAAAAAACCTCCTGCTACAAAAGAATTCTCCTTTTACCATATTAGTACAAAAATGTACACTCTTAAATTTAAAAAAAAATTCTACCTCAGCGTTTCGACCGCACGCTACAAAATGTTTTACCGTTAACAATAAAACATTTCTAAAAAAAACATATTTCGGATCACATCTAATATTTCGTTGTCCCATTATTACCTGGATGTAAAAAGCAAATCTATTTCCATACCTGATGATGTCTGTATGAACAGATGAAAGTACTTGTATAAAAAGACTTTATGCAACTGGAATTTATTAAAAACAGGCATCATAATATTCTTCAGCGAAATAAAGGGTTCAGTTCATTCCAACCACCTGAAGAAGTAAATAGTGTACATAATACCTCATCTCAGAAATATAGACAGATACTGAAAGTCCGAACCGTTGTAATAAATATGGCGACAAAATGAGGACAATAGTCCGAATAATGTAAATAGTGTACATAATACCTCATCTCAGAAATATAGACAGATACTGAAAGTCCGAACCGTTGTAATAAATATGGCGACAAAGATGAAGACAATAGTCCGAATAATATAAATAGTGTACATAATACCTCATCACAGAAATATAGACAGATACTGAAAGGCCGAAACGTTGTAATAAATATGTCGACAAAGATGAGGGCAATAGTCCGAATAATGTAAATAATGTACATAATACCTCATCTCAGAAATATAGACAGAAACTGAAAGGCCAAAACGTTGTAATAAATATGGCGACAAAGATGAGGACAATAGTCCGAATAATGTAAATAATGAAGATAGATTCTGTTACATGTAAACATGATGCTCTTTTTGCCCCATTCTAATTGAAAGCTTTTTTCTGATCGATCTGCTGGGTATGGCTGTTAGTACCTGATATGATTAAGACGGAAACATTGTTATAATGGAAATATTATATGAATTTCAGCTGAGCATTGGCTGCTCGTTCAGTGAATGCCAAAAGTTTTGTTATATGGAAGCGAGTATTATCACTATGACACCAGATAGCACTTCGAACTTTATTTCTTCGTCGTTGTCCGTAATGCCTCTAACAGTTGACTAATCACGAACACGCCCATTACTATGTCGAAATAACAGCAATCGTGATCCACGCACTATTAACTTTACAGTAATGATGCTTCTACACTCAATCGCTTTTCCATCGACTTCCTTTTGTTCTGTTCATCTCATTCCATCTGTTCACCATCTTGGAATCATGAAAGTAGTCGAGCAGCCCTTTATCTATGAAGGATCTCACACTCCTTTGCCTTCTTTGTATATAGGAACGCCTTTAAGGAGTAGCTACCGAACTTTTACACCTTGTAGCCGTTTCCCTAGTCACATCCGTAGCAAATCGAATCTGTTTCCGTCTCCTTTTTTGCGTTGTATCCTTCAGTATATAGGTAATCATGGCTCTTCAAAACTTCCCACCCTTTGTAGTTCTTATACTGTCCCATGCCATTAATTTTCAATGGCTCGCTAGGACTGTTGCTCACTGATTCCATCAACGTCTCTTGCTTTCACAACGTCCAGTGAGTGTCATATTCTCCTAGATTTCTTTCCTCATTATTTTCTCCGAGAATTCCATCTATAGTTTTTTTTATTGTTCTAAGTACAACTATCCTTTTCGGTTCTGTTTTTCTTAAAACTTTTTCATTTTCCAAAGTCCAGTTCAGAATTTTATACATGAAACATGTACTCTTGAACAATCTGGCTTTCCAACACATCTTAGATTCACGTCATTCTTGGTTTGTCTTCTTATTCCAAGAGATCCCGTTGTGGCAACTCATTTTCTTGGATTCCGTTAAATGTTAATAATCTACCGTTTACATTATTCGGACTATTGTCCTCATCTTTGACGTCATATTTATTAGAACGTTTCGACCGTTGTACGCTCCGGCCTTCTTCAGATGGTTGGAATGTCGAACTGAGCCCTTTATTTCAATGGGGTAGTTCGTTCTAGTTCCACGTGCCATGTTTAATGAATGTCAGTCATCAGTTATCTCCTGTTAATTCCCCTCTGAAACTTCCCCACTGCCTTAACCGGGTATTGGGTCCTGTCACTGGCTCTAACTAACGCCTTTATCAACTTTGCCATGTGTCCTTAAGGATACCTGTGTATAAATTTCTGGTTATTATAAACCTAATTTTTTCAACAATCTTTTTTTAACAGTGCTCATATTGCAATTTTTGCTCTTAGCTTTGCATGTTTTTAACAGAGCTCATATTGCACATTGGATACAGGTGTTAGATAGATCCAGTGACAAGACCAAAAGAGTGTGAGTTCAATACCCGGTTAAGCTAGTGGAGAACATGGAGAGGGGAATTAACAGGACATAACTGATAACTGACATCCATTAAAAATGGCACCAGGAACTAGAACAGTCTACCCAAATGGTCGAAATAAAGGGTTCAGTTCGACATTCCAACCACCTGAAGAAGGCCGGAGCGTACAACGACCGAAACGTTGTGATAAATATGGTGACAAAGATGAGGGCAATAGACCGAATAATGTAAATAATGTACATAATACCTCATCTCAGAAATACAGACAGATAGTGAAAGGCCGAAACGTTGTAAAAAATATGGCGACAAAGATGAAAACAATAGTCTGAATAATGTAAATAGTGTACATAATACCTAATCTCAGAAATATAGACAGTATCTACCGTTTGTCCCCAATTCTGTCATCGACGTTCTTTCAACGTCCTACATCTATGGTTAGAAAAGCAGTTGCTAATCCGGTTTTAACCCCTAATTTCAAGTGCTCTTCAATTAAAATGGTAAATCTGACAAATGTCCTGATATTACTAGAATATATGTCAGCTTTCCTGTCATACTTCCAACCTTCCTTCTTCTATGTGCCGTGTCGCTTCAAGTCCTAAGGGTAATGACTCTTCACAACCTTCTTTTCTTTATAGCTCTTAATGACGTTTCTCTTTTTACGTTATCCCATCGATTCACACATGTTCCTTGGGTAGTTGGTCCGTTCTTCAGTACACCCTGAGAGTACCGAATTTTCCGTGCCATCCTTTCTCATCATGTGTCCAATAAATCGCATCTGTCTTCGTCTGATTCTTTGTGTCCTTTTTTGCCATTTTCCACATCATCTTTACTCCCATGGTCATTAGTATTCCAAGCATCCTTCTTTAAATCCATATTCTCGTTGCCTTAAGTCACTTTTTCATTTGTAAAGAAATCATTCAGCCACTACTGAGATAGACGAGAATTGATATTACATAACAGATCAGCATCCTTGTCTTTGTTTGTAAAGAAGATGTCCAGTTTCTTAGAACTTAGGTTTCGGAAGGCATGTTTTGCTATAGCAAAATGCGTTTGGATTTCAGTGTCATGTTTCCCATCCCCTATTAAAATTCCTCACCCATTTTTCTTTCGAGTGTTTCATATGTATGCAATCATTCGTTCTTTATTTCCTTCATAGCGTCCTCCATTTTTCAACAATAATTCACTAAACGTCTTTCTTTGTGCTTTTAGTATTTTGACATTTCTTTCTCTTGTTTTTTCAACTATATTTTTGTTTTACTTTCATTTTATTTAAAATCTAGCAATATAACCAAACTTCGATCGAGTGTTTCATTTCTGAGAATTATTGTCGTTCAGTTGGAGCAGTTTAAGTATGAAGTCAGCCCACCCGAAAATCAATATTACTAACAAAATTTGGGTGAAACTGAGACACATCCCCAATTGGGTTGGAGCTAACAATTTCAGTGGGAGGGCTACAAAGGGCCGTTTTTCCGTTCTCAATCTTGCAAAGAAAGAAACTCTTCCATGAACCGTCATAATAATAATATACGATAATTTTTACTTATAATTTATTTTTTTATAATTCAAATAATTATTTGCGTTAGATTCCATCACCCTAATTTGATTGTACGCTGGTTTTTACAGGCATTAAATTTTACCTTTTATTTTTGCGCAAAGTGTAATTTGTAAAGTGTAAATTTCTAAAAGTGCAGTTTGGATTGGAATACTACAATTCTATATAATTAAATTTGAAGATTTTATCTTCGGTCTTTGAAACATAGTAATTCCTGTGAGGCGAAGAAACCACATTTTAAATCAGTTAATTTATAATATATACATACACACGCAAATATATATATATATAGATAGATATATAGATATTTCTGTAGTTAACTGCTACCAGCAAGCAGAAATCTTTTTTTCGTGATGATGGTCATGTTGGCCGAAACTAGTCGAGAAATCTAAAGGAAATAATAATAAAAACGAAGGAATATTAATCTACAACCCATTTCGTTTGAAGATTTTAAGTTTTTAATATTTTTTATTGTTCAATATATATATATATATATATATATATATATGTGTGTGTGTGTGTGTGTGAACAATGAAAGCTATACCGAGTAGTTATAGTCAGTTTCATAGCTGAACGCATTCTTCTGGCCAAGTTGAACTCAATTATTTAGATATAGTCGTTACTGCAGCATTATGGGTGACAAAGTCAATAACTTCTGTTTCATTTTGTTATTCTAACAGCGTTTGGATAGACATGGACGGTTATTTAAAATTATTCCAATGACTATTGAATAGAAATAACTATAAGTCAGAACGCGCTTATGTCTGCTTTTTTATAATTGTTTTTCTTTTCTTCTTTGGTTTGTTTTGTTTTACGGTATATCAACCTCAATGGGTTATTTAATGCCGAGAAGATTTTTTTATTGCTGGTAATATATTTGTTCAAAAAGTATTGGTGGTAATACTTTTTGGTTTGGTTTGTTCTGTTTTACGGCATATCAAAAAAGTACTGGTGGTAATATTTTTTGGTATGGTTTGTTTTATTTTACGGCATATCAACCACAATGGTTTATTTACTACCGAGAAGATTTTTTATTGCTGGTAATATATGTGTTCAAAAAAGTATTGGGGATTATTTTTTGTTTGTTTTGTTTTGTTCTGTTTTACGGCATATCAACCTCAATGTGTTATTTAATGCCTAGAAGATTTTTATTGCTGGTAATATATTTGTTCAAAAAAGTATCAGTAGTAATATTTTTTTGTTTGATTTGTTTTGTTTTACAGCATATCAAATTCAATGGGTTATTTAATGGCGAGAAGATTTTTATTGCTGGTAAGATATTTGTTCAAAAAAGTATTGGTGGTAATATTTTTTGGTTTGGTTTGTTTTGTTTTACGGCATATCAACCACAATGGGTTATTTAATGCTGAGAAGATTTTTTGTTGCTGGTAATATATTTGTTCAAAAAAGTATTGATGTTCATATTCTTTGCTTTGTTTTCTTCAAAAAATGTATTGCTGCTAATATATTTTTTTCCTCAAAAATGTATTGCTGGTAATTATCTATTGCTCGTAATTATTTTTTTCTTGAAAATTTATTGCTGTTTTTTTTTTTTTCAAAACAGTATTCCAGGTATTAAAACCTATTTTTTACACTTTCATAATGATTTGACCCTAATTTGGGCGCTAACTATTTGCCCATACCTGGGACCCTAACAGGTTTTACCAACCCGACTTAGGGTGGACCTGGGAATACTGGCAATTAAGAGGTGGTTCCACTTTCCTCAACATCTCGTGATGAGTGCCCTTGCTGTTGGACGTAGTTTATCGTCTTACCCAGGATGTTTTTTTTTCTTTTCTTTCTTTCTTTCTTTTTTTCTAGCTAATTCACTGATTGTCTGGTTAGCAAAAAAAAAAAAATAATAATAAAAGAACCTAAATAAAACAATAAAACAAAAAAGCAAGATCAACAACACAACTGAGGGACATCTAAATTTAAATGTTTGTCATACCATAAAATATGTAGGCGAACCTTTCATAATCCTAAAATCCCGCATTTACAAATACAATAAAAACCTCGGTTGGCATAACACATTCAACTCTTTAGTAACACACAGAAAACAGGCTATAAATTCTATTTATGCAACTCTAGTAATAAAAGAACGTATTGTCTTACGAAGAAAATATCTAGAGGCAATATTAATTAATATCTTTCCATAAATAAACACATGCCAGACGACCTTAAAACACGTACTTAAAGAATGTAAAATCCAGACACCTGCTGAGGATGTAACCTAAATCTTTCATACGTCCACTTCAATATTTTCCCTATATTCGCCACACGACCGAAAAGCATCTTTCTTCCACACACTAAATAACTGTCGATATGCTCAAAGGTAATATATAATAACAATAATGATATTAAAAGAGAATTTAACCAAAAGTTACACCAATAAACCCTAAAATTTACCGATACACACGATTTTTCACGACAATAAAAATTACTCCACATTAATATCGTCCACCTAATCCAGTCTACACCCACACTGACACTATAAACTCATGCTATAAATTTGATGCAGACACATACACACAACATTTTCTATTTGATGCACACATATACACGCAATATCTTCTATTTCTTCCAGCTAATATCTTCAGAAATTAAACACATAGGCACTAACAGACAGACACAAAATATCCACAAGAATTCAAACGTATACATACACATATACACAACCACATACTAATATCACAAGACAAAAATACGTGAGATTTATCTGGACAATGAAAAATCAACAATTCAGAATTTGAAGAAAAGGTACATTCTCATTCATATCTGAATTTCACCCTAAAATTCTCATGAAGCTTACATTGCGTTTCGCCAGAAATATATATATATGTGTGTGCGTTTAAGTAATTCATCGAGTCTGAAACCTCAACAGAATGTAGAAAGCACCAGACGGCCGTTTCCCCCATATTTGGGACTCATCAGCAGTGCGCATCCACTACCAAGAATTGAAACCCGGATAGTTAAGTTATCAAGCAAACATCATACGAACTGTCCCAAAGGGCCTCGGTGACGAAGAGGTAGCAAATCAGACTCAATATAGCGCCGCTCGCTCACATATTCCGTGGTGGAACTCAACTGAAATTCTCAGTAACCATAGGACTGTGACCCCTGGAGCCACGACTACTATCACCAAGCCGCTCAAACTGAAGCATTAGAAGCCGGATCAAGCAATGATATACACATGATAGAAATTATTAGGATGCTTTAATAAATATATTTAAGTAATTCATCGAGTCTGAAACCTCAACAGAATGCAGAAAGCACTGGACGGCCGTTTCGTCCTATATTTGGGACTAATCAGCAGTGCGCATCCACTACCGAGAATTGAAACCCTGACAGGTTATTAAGTAAACGTCATACGAACTGTTCCAACGGGCCTCGGTGACGAATAGGTAGCAAACAGACTCAATATAGCACCGCTCGCTCACATATTATCGGTAGTGGATGCGCACTGATAAAGCCTACATATATATATATATATATATATATATATATATATATATATATATATATATATATATATATATATATATATATATATATAAAGCTGTCTGAATTCATATATATATATAATGTGTGTTTGTGCGTGTACATGCGTAAACCCGTAAGAGTTGTTTACTTTTCTTTCTGTGAGAACAATATCGGAGTTAAACATAATATACTTGAGTCACAGCGGGGCATTCCCAAGGCAATATTTCTCCTACTGGGGAGTACTAGGATGTCCCTAAAGGGAGCTGCCTTCAGTAGTTTTTGTCCTCCCGTCGCATCTACATGTGGGACTTTCAACTCAAACTTGTACCACAATCCGTTAGAGTTTACGTTCAGATAACGGCGTATTTCTTGTTTTTCTTGTGAATTTAAAGGCGATAAATCATACAGAAAATAGCACTCTTGGGAATATTGCGCCTTATCCCGTCTGAAGAATTCCTTGAAGAATTTGCAAAGCGAAAAACACTCGTAATTCCCTCTTTGAAACTGAGTGCAAAAAAATGCTTTCACAAATACAAAATGAAATCATAAAATATTATCGGAAAAAAATCTAAGAGAAGAAATTGAATCACTGACGACATTTTTCACACCGGGACCATCGCTGAAATGAATCGGGGAAAATGCAGAATTATAATTCTTGGGTCTAGTTGATGACTGCATTAGAACAAAAAAAAATCAATTCAAAGAAAATACTCTCTGAAGACACGTTGACGAAGTTAAGGCACAAAATAGACAGTATTTAATAAATATAAGTATTTAAGAAATAATCATAAAATTCTGTTTTTCATATTACCATTAAGCTAATCCAGATCAATAATAACAATAAAAAAAAGATATTTTTATATATAAAATTTAATAGGTGGATGAAAGTTTGTATTGTAAATTCGTTGTAATTTGGTCACCCCACGGAAGCTCAAACGACGTGATTTAAAAAAATTAAATTAAATTAAAAAAATTAAATAAAGTTCGTAATATGGTAATTTTTTGTCTGAAATTCTGGGATGAAAAGTTATCATTATTTACACTATTTATATTTGGACTTTTGTCTTTATCTTTGTTGTTTTTATCACAACATTTTGGTCGTTGTGTCTTCCAGCTTTCCTTAAGTGTATATAGATCTGGATAACATAGAGATCAATATACACCTGAAGAAGTCTGGAGGACACCATGGCCGAAACGTTGTGATAAATACAACAAAGATGAAGACAATAGTCTAAATATAAATAGTGTAAATATAATTGTCTTGAAGGAAGATAGCTTCTTTTTTTTAAACAAATTGTGACTGCTTTTTAAGTGAAATTTATCAGATCAGCAACACTACTTGTTCAAATCAATCATTTGATTCTCATGAATCAGCTCATAGTAAAGGATTTCTTTTCAATCCCACCTAATAAAATTATCACTTTTTTTTTGGCTGAAGACTTGCTTTTGGGGTTAATCGTGGGTCATTTCATTTTCTCTGTAACATTTAGAATTTCATATTATTGTAAATTATCCTCTGCTTATTGTTTTCAAAATGAAACATTTTCATTATATTTTAAATAGTGGTGATAATGATTCAACAATGTTGATTGTTTTCCAGTTATAATATTGTCCTCATCTTTGTTATTGTTATCCCAACGTTTTGGCCATTGCCCTCAGGCCTTCATCAGGTGCATATCAATCTGGGTAACCTACATGAGATTCCGAACTGAAACCTTTAATTAATCTATGGAGGTAGTCTGCTCACATTCTTTTGCCCAAGTCTAGGAATATCCTGTTTAGATCTTATCTTTATTACGGTTCAGTTATTGCTTGTCCAACTTAGTTAAAGATAGTGTTTACTTGGACTCAGTTAAAGTACTCACTGACTGTCTCAAGATTGAACTCAATATTTACTATACAACCAAATTCATAAATAAATGCTTTAATCCACTTTTCTTTGGACTCCTAAACCTAACCTGCCTGCTGATGAATGCTGCTGCTTGTCACACTTGACTGCACTCACCGAAGTTCTTTTGTGTAGTTACAACTGCAGCTGTTGCCGTTGAAGAATTGTTGTTATTTCTCTTTCTTTCTGTATTAGTAGCTCCCATATTGGATTTATTTTTATGCTAAGCAGGCAGGTTAGGTTTAAGGCTCCAAATATTCTACAGAGAATTGACAACATGGTCTGTGGAACAAGAACAGTCTACTCATGTAGATTAAATAAAGGGTTTTGGTCAGGTCAGGCTTAGGCTTACTACTGGTGACATGTAACCCAGTAGAACCTGCTGCATGAACAGGTGGTTGGTGTCTAAACTGGATTCCCTCACTAGCTTTTATGCTCGTGTGAAAGGTGGCATGTCAATCCACCGTTTAAAAAAGAAGACAAGTCAAAGGGCAGATGAACTTAGAAGAACCAATGAATGGCCAAAATGTCTCTGTGTGTCTCTCCCTCTATATATATGATCAGGTGCATATCAATCTGAGTAACCTACAGGGGATTCCGAGGTGTACCCTTTAACGACGTGTTTAAAAAAATTAAAATTTAAAAAAAATAATGTCGTATTATGGTCACTTTGTCTGAATTTCTAGGATGAAGATTTATTTCCACTATTTATATTCGTTCTATTGTCTTCATCTTTGTTGTTTCTATCACGACGTTTTGATCGTAGAACGAGAACAGTCGATCCCCGTAGATTAAATAAAGGGTCCAATTCAGAATTCACTGTACGTTACCCGGATAGATATACACCTGAGGAAGGACTGAGAGGACAACGGCAGAAACGCGGTAATAACTATCAATCTTTTGAGATACTTGATAAAATACAAAAAAAAAAAAGATTTGCAGTATTATTGGTCCTGACCTGACAACTCGGCCTCAGTCATTTTCTCACCGCCGAAATGTAGCTTTCATGTAACTTTTCTATAAATATTTTCATGGTAATTGTTCTGGAGAAATTTCCGCTCTGGTATCTAAACTTTATGAACTGAAGTGCAGTATTAGACTGTTACAGCTAAAATGGCGAGATGTAACCGCAAGTTCTATATTAACAATTTCTCTCCCGGATTCTTGCTTTCCAGTCAATTTTAATTATCAAAAATTTAAATGCAATGTCAAGCGTTAGCTTCTGATTACTTATTTCTAGTTCTTTGTTCTTTTTCCTTAATAGTATATTTTTTCTCATATATTCAAGCACTCAGTAACCCCATGCGCATTAGAAGCTTCATTACCTTGCTTGGTGTGAAATGACTAAAATAATCTATCTATCTATCTATCTATCTATCTATCTATCTATCTATCTATCTATCTATCTATCTATCTATCTATCTCAGTCCTGTTCATATCTATCTATCTATCTATCTATCTATCTATCTATCTATCTATCTATCTATCTATCTATCTCAGTCCTGTTCATATCTATCTATCTATCTATCTATCTATCTATCTATCTATCTATCTATTTCAGTCCTGTTCATATCTATCTATCTATCTATCTATCTATCTATCTATCTATCTATCTATCTATCTCAGTCCTGTTCATATCTATCTATCTATCTATCTATCTATCTATCTATCTATCTATCTATCTATCTATCTATTTCAGTCCTGTTCATATCTATCTATCTATTTCAGTCCTGTTCATATCTATCTATCTATCTATCTATCTATCTATCTATCTATCTATCTATCTATCTATCTATCTATCTATCTATCTATCTATCTATCTATTTCAGTCCTGTTCATATCTATCTATCTATCTATCTATCTATCTATCTATCTATCTATCTATCTATCTATCTATCTATCTCAGTCCTGTTCATATCTATCTATCTATCTATCTATCTATCTATCTATCTATCTATCTATCTATCTATCTATCTATCTATTTCAGTCCTGTTCATATCTATCTATCTATTTCAGTCCTGTTCATATCTATCTATCTATCTATCTATCTATCTATCTATCTATCTATCTATCTCAGTCCTGTTCATATCTATCTATCTATCTATCTATCTATCTATCTATCTATCTATCTATCTATCTATCTATCTATTTCAGTCCTGTTCATATCTATCTATCTATCTATCTATCTATCTATCTATCTATCTATCTATCTATCTATCTATCTATCTATCTATCTATTTCAGTCCTGTTCATATTTAATTATCTATCTATCTATCTATCTATCTATCTATCTATCTATCTATCTATCTATCTATCTATCTATCTATCTATCTCAGTCCTGTTCATATCTATCTATCTATCTATCTATCTAACCTCTAGACACATATTAATTATTACAACTCAATTCCTCCTCCACTTCTTGCTCCTCCTCTTCTTCACTTACTCTTCTATTTCTTCTTCTTCTCTTCTTGTTCTTGTTCTTCTTCTACTTCATTTCTTCCTAATATTATTCCTCTTCTTCTTTTTCAATCTTCTTCACAACTCCTCTACTTTCTTATTCTTTTTTCTTCAATTTTTCGTCTCCTCCTCCTAATTCTTCTTCACTCCCTCTTCTTCTTCTTCACTACTTCTTCTTCATTTCTTCTTTTACTTCTTCTTCGGCTTCTACACTTCTTATTCTTCTACACCTCTTCTTCTATTTCACTTCTTCTATTTCTTTATTTCTTCTTTTACTTCTAGTTTTTCTTCAAGTTCATCTATTTTATTCTTCACTTTTCTACTTCTTTTTCTTCTTCTTCACTTCTACTTCTTTACTCCTTTTATTTCTTCTTCACTTCGTTTTCTTCAGTTCCTCTCTTCTTCATTTCGTCTTTTACTGCTTCTACTTTTTCTTCACTTTCTCTTTTTCTTCATTTCACTTCTTCTACTAATTCTTCTTCTTCTTCATTTCTACTTCTTCTTCACTTCTTCTTTCCTTCGTCTTCTTCACTTTCTCTTTTTCTTCTTCATTATTATTATTGTACTTCTTCATTTCTCCTATTTCTTCTTCTTACCCTCCTCCTTCATCTTATCTACCTATGTATGTATCTATCTAGACCTCAATTTTCAATCAACGATCTATCAAACAAGACGCGTATGTAATTTTGTTGATCTAATATCAATTTACATAAATGTTAATTTTGTTTTGATTTTCACCCATATATTTGTTTATTAAAAGATTTAATAGATTTTCCCACTGAGTTGCTACCTCACTTGCTTTGTCTTCGTCGTTTTCTTTTTTTCTTTTTTACTTTATCCTTTAGATTTTCAGGTCTAACCCGCGTCTCCCTTGAGCATCACAGACCCGTTTTATCTTTTCATCATCTTTTGTGATTTGAAGTCTTATCAGCCAGAAAGAATGCCATATCAAATTGCTTTCCTAATGATCAACTAGAACATTTTTTCTTTGAGTTCTTTTATGCTTCCCCCCCACGCACAAAAAATACTTTCAATAAAGACCACTGCTTATGTGTGTAATACAACAAAATGGCACAGACGAGAGAGAAGGCGAGAAAGTAGCGAAGAAAAGAGAAGAAAGAAACTGCGAGGTGTAGTGAAAAGGCGGAGAAAATGGCGGGAACGCAGAAAATGGCGGGAAACAGATTGAATACCATGGCGTATTAAAGATTCATATAAGCAGCGCTTTGTTATTTGCGGCTGGCGTGTTATGCTCAATATCGTTTTTTGTTAAATAAATAAATTGACATGTGCACTTATTGTTATCGGATCGGCCGTGTATTTTGCAAATAACTCTACACACTGATTTCATTCCATCCATTCTCACCCCTGCAAACCCACACACTTTTAGCTTTTTTATAGATTTTTTTATATGATTTTATTTTCGTCTGATGCATGTTTTTATTTATTTATATAGTAATTTTTCTATTTTTTTCTTTGCTTCTCTTTTTAGCGTCCATTTTCATGTCTTTTCATTTGTTGCTTTAAATCATTCCATTATATTTTTGTTATCAGTTATTTTCATATGTTTCTAACTTTTTCTTGTGTTTTTTTCTTTCTTCTTTCATTCATTTTTTGTTTCTTTCTTTTACTTTCTTTCGTCTTTCATTTGTTGCCTGCATTTCTTTTTTTTTCTCAACTTCTTGCCTTCTTTATGCGTACACATCACCATACATTAATTATCTGCCTTGACCGGCTCTTGGGCCGTCTATTGGAAGAACATTAGTATAAAAACAATATTCTTTCAGATTTTCTTTATTTTCATATCTTCGTTTTTTTCTTACCTTCGCTACTTCTTTCATAGTCGTTTATTTTTCGTTCATCCTTCCTTTATATACTCATATTTCTTACATTCTTTCTTTCTTTCTTTCTTTCTTTCTTTCTTTCTTTCTTTCCTTTGCTTCCTATCTGCATTATGTTTTGTTTTCCTTTCTGTCTTCTAATTTCTCTTCCTTTCCTGCCACTTATTTACTTCTTTCTTTCTTTCTTTCTTTCTTTCTTTCTTTTTTTCTTTCTTTCTTTCTTTCTTTCTTTCTTTCTTTCTTTCTTTCTTTCTTTCTTTCTTTCTTTCTTTACATCCACCTTGCCGTCTTCTTTCGTTTGACGCCCATCTATTAGTGTTTTTTTTAATTTTTTCATAATCAATTATCTGATAGTCTTATATCATTTTATATTCATTTTTCGTAACTTTTTTGATATTTCCATTCGAATATTATTTATAACAGTTTCTTTGTGCTGCTTTACTTTTTAGATTTCCGTTATTTTTTCATTTCTTCATTTTCTTTTCCTTTTTCTTCCTTCATTTCTACCCTTTTCACTTTTTACTCATTTTTCATTCTTATTTCTTTCGATGGTATTTTTTCTTCTGCGATTTGCCCGTCCACATTTTAGTGAATCTCATGCTTTCTATTCATCAAGATTTCTTTCTTATTTCTTGTCAGCAACATACCTATCTATCTATCTATCTATCTATCTATCTATCTATCTATCTATCTATCTATCTATCTATCTATCTATCTATCTATCTATCTATCTCGATCTGTTCATAATCTATCTATCTATCTATCTATCTATCTATCTATCTATCTATCTATTTCATTATCTATCTATCTATCTATCTATCTCGATCTGTTCATAATCTATCTATCTATCTATCTATCTCGATCTGTTCATAATCTATCTATCTATCTATCTATCTATCTATCTATGTTCATTATTTATATCAATCTGTTCCTATCTCTCTATCTAGCTATCTATAAATGTATTTCATTATCTATCTATCTATCTATCTATCTATCTATCTATCTATCTATGTTCATTATCTATATCAATCTGCTCCTATCTATCTCTCTCTCTATCTATCTATAAATTTATTTCATTATCTATCTATCTATCTATCTATCTATCTATCTATCTATCTATCTATCTATGAATGTATTTCATTATCTATCTATCTATCTATCTATCTATCTATCTATGAATGTATTTCATTATCTATCTATCTATCTATCTATCTATCTATCTATTTCATTATCTATCTATCTATCTATCTATCTATCTATCTATCTATCTATCTATCTATCTATGAATGTATTTCATTATCTATCTATCTATCTATCTATCTATCTATCTATCTATCTGTGAATGTATGTTCATTATCTATCTATCTATGGATGTATTTCGTTATCTATCTATCTATCCCTTTTTAATCCAAGTTCCGAAAATATAAGGCTCGAGAGCTCATCGAGCTCGTGTGTTACAGTTGACAAAATGGTGATTCAGAATGAGGTGTGTGATAGCAATGAAAGAATGGGTGGCAACGAATGAAGATTATGAGAATAAATGGGGAAAGATAACGACTGGGACTTGATTCGAGGCGCGGTTAAAATAGAAGGGATCAAAGAACCGACCCTGAAAAAGTCTCTTCAACAAAGTGGCAATCCTTGGAAAAATGCCGAGTAGAACTTCCTCTTAACAACTGCAATATGGAGGGAAGGGGATTTTTAAATATACCATTGATCCCTCAATACAAGTACCAAAGAGCCACTCAAGGTAGAGGATTATTAAATGGCTTGTAGGAGGAGCAAGACATGTATATTATGTGTATATTTAGGATAAATGTGTATATTTAGGATAAATTACGGTTGACGCTAAAAGAGTTTACGCTGGCTAGCTGCGTGCGTGTGGGCGTAACTTTATTTAAATTTCATAATTTTATGGAGGGTCTTTCTCTTTGACAGGTTTCCCAACACGTTTCTTCACAAGAAAATGTAAAATTTACACATGTATAGATATTTTAATCGATTACCTCCCATGCAAGTCGGTAAGGCCACTGAGACACACTGGGTTACTGGGTGTGGATTAATTAGGAACAGAAACAAAACTAATGAACAAGAACCAAAAGAATAACCACGAAGACAATAAATAGCGATTGACATTGCATTTAATTTTTTGAAAATTGAACTTGACTGGAAAGCATGGAGACGGAAGGGCGTTCCACAAGCGAGAAGTGCGAGAAACTATTAGCATAGAATTACGGTTACATCTAGCCAACTCAACTGTAAATTGTTGAGATCTTACATAACTTGGTCCTGTTTCTTCAAATTTTACAATGAATAGAATTTATTTATCATTTCAAAATGATATAATGTTGATAGCGGAGATAGAAAAGAAAATGCAGGAACACCTATGGAAGGTAGAAATGAAAGCGTGAAGGAAGGACTAAGCATTGATTGTAAGAAGATGGAATGTATGCTTGTCAGTAAAAGCGACAGCGAATGATGCGTACTACGAACTAGAAACCTCAAAAATCAAATATTTAGGAATTGTTTAACAGAAGATGGAAGTATGACACCGAAATCCAAAGGCACACTGAAATAGAGAAAACCGCGTTGCTAAAGCTACGAATAGTATTAAAAATCCAGAAAATGTCAATATAAACAAAAAAAGAGTATAGATATGTTATGTAATATTGGTTCAGCTATATAGCAGCGAATACTGGAGAGTCACCTCGTAGATGAAGACAAGATGAAATCAGATCAAGACAAAATGAAGACAAGATGAAGACAGATGAAGACAAGATGAAACAAGATGAAGACATGATGACAAGATGAAGACAAGATGAAATCAGATGAAGACAAGATGAAAATAAGATGAAGACAGATGAAGACAATATGAAGACAAGATGAAGACAGATGAAGACAAGACTTAAAGCCATCATTTAGAACAATGCTGAGAATAACATGGACTGAACGTGTGAATAATGAAGAAGTTTGAAGGAAAATGGAAACAAAAATGATGTTTATATTTATATATCAGAAAGCGCCAGATTACATTTCTAGTATACATATTTAGGAAAGAGTGATTTCAGAATTTGACACTCACAGGACGTATTCAATGAAAAATGAACAGGGGAACACGACAAGTAACCTGCTTAACGGACCTGTAAATGGATGGCTAAACAGGGAGTCAGTGTGACTGCGTGAACCGCAAAAAATATCAAGCTTTCGCTTCGGCCTATTGCAACTTTCTATATCACAACAGCTATCCCAAGCAGCGTTGCCACCTGCACACTTCCAATGATGCTAAGAGATGCTAAGCCGTCTAGCGAGCCATAAATATTCATTGAACTATTATTATTATTATTATTGAGTAAGAAAGCAACGTGCTAACGATGACACTGAAGTACAAATATACAAAGTTCAATATACCCATAATTAAATCCAACCTAATAAAGGCATACAATGCATCTGCATTACACACAGAGACGTGTGATATACCGGTGTAACAGCAAAATTGTCCAAATCATGTAACAGCAAAATTGTCCAATGGTTAGATTAAGCTCTGAATTGTATTTTATTTTTATTCAGTTGTACGTTTAAATTTACTTTTATTATTGTATGTTTAAATTTATGGTATGTTAATTTCTATTTTATTTTATTTTATTATATTTTATTTCATTCTATTTTTATTTTATTGAATGTTTAACTTAGAAATGATTACTGCTAGAATACTGGAATTCTCCGAGGGTTTTATAATGTTAATGAAATCTACTTTGAGCAATAAGAATGTATAATTACTCTCAGGAAGGATTGATATAAAGTTCATATATATATATATATATATATATATATATATATATATATATATATATATATATATATATATATATATATATATTCTTTTAAACATGTTGTGTTGAATGTCAAAGACAACATAGTCCTGCATATTTTTTTTTAATTCTCTCATATTTTCTAATGAGACTTTTTATTTGAAAATTATATTATATATAATAAATATTGTCGATATAATTTTCAAATAAAAAGTTTCATTAGAAAATATCAGAAAATTCAAAAGAAAATATGCAGGACTATGTTGTTTTTGACATTCAACACAACATGTTTAAAAGAAAAGTTGCTGCCAAATTACACACACACACACACACACACACACATATATATATATATATATATATATATATATATATATATATATATATATATGTGTGTATATATATATTATTCCAAGATCATTTTCCAACTTATTCAAGATTATCTTCACCCCCTCTAAACTTCTAACTTTCTGTCCCGAAGTAACAATGGGCTTCATACATTTCACGTATGATTTCATTTTCAAGTCTTTTTTCATTGCTAATTGGCCTGTCATAGGTGAAACTCCTCTCTCATGTAGCAAACATCTTATGGATTGAGTTGGATCTTTTCTAATTGATCTCTTCCTGTTGCGACCTCCTCATCAAATTTTCTTCTCTACTGTTTCCTCTTTTTTAAACTTATTCACTGTTCTCTTGATGGTTCTTGAATGGACTTTGAAGATGGAAGCCAGTTGTTTAGATGTTGGTAGCATTACTGAAGGCCTAAATGATCTTTTTTCTCTCACCAGTGCTCGGCTGGGAAGACAGTGGGGCTAACAGAAAATGATTTTAACCTGTTCTCTTTCTAACTGAATAACTTAAAGGGTTTTTCAGTGATTCTTACATCAAATGGTGTCCAGATGTATAAAATTTTCATCTGGAAACCTGGAAAAAAGAAACTCAATTTGTTAAGGGTTTTTGTAAATATTAAGCATTTTGTGGGATTTGACGGTTATGCTGCTATATGATTTCAACAATTTTGCTGTTACATTCGGTATGTCATATAATCTTTTGTAATAGGTTTTTTGAACAGGTCAGGTAACAGGGTCCACCTAGATTGTATCCGATTGCGGGTGTTCTTAAGTATCTCGATGTCATTAAGTCGCCTTGATGTTTTCATTCTTCAAACTTAAAAGTATCTCAACCACCGCCCATAAAGTTCCTTCACCATACATGCACATGAATGCCAGCTCCTCAAGGATATGCTTGACTGCTTATGGTCAGGCAAGTAACAAACAAATCTATCGTATTAAACGGGATATTTAATTTAGCCTATTTTAATGCACTAAGAAAGATTATTTATATGCTAAAACCTCCAATCAGTTAAGATAAGCAATTACAAGAGCCAAGGCATTTATTAATATTATTATTATATTTATTGTGTATGTTTAAATTTTAATATATTTTTATTTTATTCTTATTTTATTTTACTTTATTTTTATTTTATATTATTTTATTTTTATTTTATTGTATCTTTGAATTTATGGTATGTTTAAATATAATTTTATTGTTGTACGCTTAAATTTATAGTATGTTTAAATTATATTTTATTTTATTATATTTCTATTTTATTTTTATTTTATTTTATTGTATGTTTAAATTTACTTTTATTATTGCATGGTTAAATTTATTGTATTTTTAAATTTTATTTTATTTTTAATTAATTTTATTTTTATTTTTATTTTATTTTGTTTTTATTTTATTGTATCTTTGAATTTATGGTATGTTTAAATATACTTTTATTATTGTATGCTTATATTTATTGTATGTTTAAATTATATTTTATTATATTATATTTCTATTTTATTTTTATTTTATTGTATGTTTAAATTTACTTTTATTATTGCATGTTTAAATTTATTGTATTTTTAAATTTTATTTTATTTTTAATTAATTTTATTTTTATTTTTATTTTATTGAAATGGTTGAAGAGTTTTAAGCGTCGTAACCATGTCCCTTAAAATAAAATCCTGATGCAGACATATATTAATGTTCTCTTACGCTTGAAAAATTGAAAACCAGAACTTCAAAACTAAGTTCCTTGAAATATATTCATCAGTAGAATTTTAAAAAAAAATTGCGGGCGCTATCAAAACTTTCCCATAAACACTCAGAAAAAAAAAAAATTTCTATATGCCGTAATCACTGTATTTGAACGTCATGAGCTGAAAGCGATCCAGTCGTTTTCCTTACACTATCCGCCCTTTAGTCGCTTCAAATCTGAAAGCCACAATGCACACACTTTCTACATTCGATTAATTCTTGGCTTATTTCCCTTCGAATTTCCGAAAAACATACATCCGGGTTCTTCAATCCCCGCCTTGCCGAACACACCGCTCTTATTCACGATTCTACATCGCTTGGATCAACGAGTTCTGTCTGAAATCTTGGGAAATCTTTTAAATGTCGCTCGATCGGATGGACGAAAAATTGCCCCACCCCCGAGACAATGAGAAACGGTCGTTCAGGAAAAGCTAGAAACAAGCAAGGTGGCGTTACAGACAAACAATCTGAATTCTGGAACTGTCATGGCTGATATAATTGGAACATTGCTTCTCTGGGTGAATCTGTGACTTTCTTTCTGTGTTGATTGAAAGACGCTGATACCTCAGGAAATCACGAAATGGTACTTGTCACCTGCTGTGGGGTACGTTACCTCGCTTATTTCGTAAAGACAGCGTGTTTGTTTTTTCTTGCCTAAATCGACGACTGGCTGAACATTCATCTAACGTAAGTTATTTTCTCCAAGTAGAAATACTCTTATTTTTATTCCCTCGTCGAATTAAAAAAGAAACAAGAATTAAAACGGAACTTAATAATATAGTGACATCGCTATTTTTAATTGAAGAAGGACAAAATAAATAAGAGAATAATTAATTAAACATTTTCTGTTTAAAACAATGCGGAATAAATACAAAACTTCAGAAAAAAAAATACGGTTGTCTAAAAAACACTTCCTTTTTTAAAATCGGCGTAACCCCATGCAAAACATTAAAGCCACAAAGTTAAGGTATTACTGGGTGTGGAAGTTTTGTGATGTTAAAGAACACTCGTTGCCACTTTTGTGATGCCACCGACTACTCGTTGTCATTTTCGTAATGCTCGTTGTGGTAGAGCCTTTGTAATCGTAGATATAATTATAGTACGCCGATGAACAATACCGGTGTCAGACGCCTTCGAGTAGCACTCGTACTAATAGTACTTGCTCGATAAAACTCGCTCAAAAAGTGACCACCCTATTAATCCTGATAGAGAATAATGTAAAAAAGAGAATAGAGAATAGCGGTCCGTATATTAATAGAGGATAGACTAGAAATAGCGATCATTAGACGTTACGCTACGTTACATATATGCGTTTCCTCTATGTTCACATGGTCTACTTGATTCAATAATTGGATAGACTGTGTTTGCTCACTGGCGATCTACAGTGCTGTTCGATAAAAGTGACTCACCTGTTTTTTTTTTTACTTAAAAATTTTTTTCGCCTATTGTTTTTCGGGTCTAACTAATTTTTAATCTTACTAATATAAAGACCCCTTCCCGACCACCTAGTAACAAAAGTTTACTCACCCTAAGGTATTCTATTGATAATTATAATTTTGGATATAAATGAGATTTAGGGGAAACACTCTGTGCAAAAAAAAGTGACTAACTTATTTCCTGCAACTAGTCATTGACAGAAACATAACCGAACAGCTTTTAAATATTTTAAAACAGGGTTCCCTAACAAATACCTCTATCAACCTAAAAATACAATTTGCTGTGATCAAATGCATATGCGGGAGTGAAAGAATTCATGACAATAGATAGAACAAGAAAATTATCAGAACGTTAGAAAATATATGTCAACTGAAGAAGGCCGGAGCGTACAACGGCCGGAATGTCGTGAATATGGCAATAAAGAAGAGCAACAGTCCGAACAATGTAAATATAAATCACATATTGTCTTACACTCTTGTGAAAATTAATTGAAACGAAATGAATAATTCCGTTATTATTTACATTTTTTCGTATTTTTCCAATGAAACATGACCCAGTACACATGTCAATACTTTATATGTCAATTCCACGAAGATTCTCGATTGGATCACCAGCAATACATTTTTATAGTAAAAATTACCACTGATTCATTTTAACTAATTACAGACAATACTATTTTTCGTAAAATTACCAACAATACATTTTTAAAACAAAATTGCCCGTAATAAATGTTATAGGAAAATGACCAACAAATACATTTTATATAGAATCAACAACAATATATTTGATAATAAAATAACCACGAGTACATCTTTATAGCAAAAATGGCAACGAATATAACACTAAAAAGTATAAAAATCCTTTTTTGTTATTGTAAAATTGTAGGGAAATTATCAGCAATACATTAAAAAAAAAGAGGTTGATATGCTGCTAAACAAAATCAACTAAACCAAGAAAAAACAAAGTTAGAAAAGTTCACGTGTCAGTGATAAGACTTTTTCTATCATAATCAACGGTTGTACTTCCTATGTGGATCTTTGCCTTGACCGTCTATTGGGATTCATGTTCACCTCAGACATCAAGTGGAATTGATATACACCTTTGTGCAAAATAATTGAAACGAAACGAATAATTCCGTTATTATTTACTTTTCTTTCGTATTTTTCCATTGAAACATGACCCAGTGTACATATCAGTACTTCGTATGTCCATTCCACGAAGTCGTTCCTTGCAGATTGACAACAGACTCTCGATTGGATTTAAGTCAGGAGAGTTTCCGGACCAGTCGATCATACTCGATTTGCTCAATGGTAAGGTTTGCCAGTGTGTTCCTGCAGCGTTACAATTTTTGTACGCTCCCATGGAGTAACGTTCACCACAGACAATGGCCTTAGGACAACTAATCGACAGTCGAGACAATAGTGTCTGGGCGTGATGAAAATCTGATGCAATCACAGATGACGCAATATTTTTCAAGGTCAAACAAATTTCATCATACACCCCGAAAATAGATTCATATTGCTGAACTGCACTGCAAATGACCTAATTTGAGGGAAACATAACAATCGATTACACCCTGTCATTCCAGTGGGTCCAAAACCGATCGTATGGTGAAAGAAAGGAAACTAAAGCGGTTGTCTCAATTCATTTGCACAAGAGTGTAAGCAAACGATACTCCGATTTACGGATACACCTCCATAGATCTAGATGACCATAGCCTGGTAGCTGATCTCTTCTCTGACCGAGCCTTAACAGTACAATAAAAGAGGAATTGACATGAAACATTCAATAAATCTGTAACCGAACGAACTCGTAACGTTTCACCATCACCGAGAAGACACCGTGTTTTCTTCAGTCATGATGCGCGGTTGTATCCTCAATATGAATTCTTGTCTTGAACGTCTACAGGAACTCAAGCTCACGCCAATCCTCGAGCGGAACTCGTATATGCTGGAGATGATGGGAAAATGGTTGCACTGCTCCTCCTACAAAAGAGTCAGATCAGACCGAAAATGAAGGTGGCAAATCCTTGGTTCACAGCCGTGACAGAGTTCAAAAGCTTTTACACGCCTTTGTGGGTGATCAGTTATGTTCCACCCTACACAGACGAAACGCTAGCCTCTTGCTAGCCTCTTGTTATTCTATCGTTATTCACATGGTAGGTGTGCAGACGAGCTACGTTCAATTGTTCTATCAGTTCAGACCTTCTCATACAGGACCATAGATAGATAGATAGATGGATAGATAGATAGATAGATAGATAGATAGATATGAATAAGAATTAGATAGATAGATAGATAGATAGATAGATAGATAGATAGATAGATAGATAATGATCAGACTCAGATAGAAGAGAATTAGATAGATAGATAGATAGATAGATAGATTCTGAACAGATCAGGATAGATAGATAGATAGATAGATAGATAGATAGATAGATAGATAGATAATGATCAGACTCAGATAGAAGAGAATTAGATAGATAGATAGATTGATAGATTCTGAACAGATCAGGATAGATAGATAGATAGATAGATAGATAGATAGATAGATAATGATCAGACTAAGATAGAAGAGAATTAGATAGATAGATAGATAGATAGATAGATAGATAGATAGATAGATGGCTTCCTTTTCGCTGTTTATTTATGCCCCCTAAGATGACTCTTGAGGCTAGCATTCAATTTCATAAAAAACAGATGACAGATAAACTCTGTATCATAGATAGATAGATAGATAGATAGATAGACAGATAGATAGATAGATAGTCTTATATAACGTACCTATGTCTCTAATGGGTATGTCCCAATCCTCATAAATACGTTGGACATTATTGTAAGTGGGGTTAATATGCTGTCTAAGTAGTCCACCACTTGCAGTGGTTTACCTAATTCATGCCGCTGGCGAGTATTGTATTTTGTTAATATTACAAACATTACCATTTCCTTTCAAACCCGTGTTTTGGTTATTACTCATTCAGTAACTCTTTCAGTCATTCTTTACAACACATAGTTAACCTTTTCAAGTCTCGAGTTAACCTTTTCATGTCTCGAGTCAACTATTATATTATTCAATGTTTACTCCCTACATTTACTCGCTTAAAACAACCTCATTCAACAGCTCTTTAGCTAAAGTGGCTCATGGGCCGTATATCTAGAGACAAATCGTACAGTAAAAATAGTATTGATACCGTTTTAAAAAAGACAAATGTTCAAAGCTTACTCCTTGTGCAATGGTTAGTGCAATTTTTTTAAGTTCCTGGTGGAACGTTTATATATAGACAGGATATACAAAAAAGTCTATATCAAACTAAAACTTAACCTTCTTGGTAGACAACGATTCCAACCTGCCTTCGAGAATCAACATTCAAATTTTTGCCTGGACTTGAACGTGAAAATCTAGCACTGTTTGGAATGAGATATCGATATCACGTAAAACGTTCGCGTTCCATTTTCAACATCATCACCACGTTTGCACGGATCCTCACCAATCAGGCTCACGTCTATCCGTCGTACTTCATAGGTTTTCAAGTTGGCGCCATATGTCTTCACATTTTTGTTGGATGGATGTTTTGATAAAGCGACCAATGCTCATATGGCCTTGTTTTGGTGTCCACAACAAAATATCACTGATAAGTTCTTCCTTTTATCTCTTTGAATACTTCACAAATCTGGTTCTTCTCTCCCGAGGTGTGAGGTTGATGGCTATTGAGATAACTTTTTTTTGTAGGGGGCTGTTTCCAGGAAACCTTCCATGTAACAGGTAGCAGTTTTGTATATGGGGCACTTTTATCGATGTATATGTGTTGCTACACAGACATTGATAAACAGATTGCAAAAGTTCTCCAAGAAAAAGTTGTCGGTAGAGCACTGGATAGCGGCTCGGATTGAGGAATCGGAGGGCCGAGTTCGAATTCCAGTCGAATCCATTACATTCACTTACGTACTAATACCCTTGGGAAATGTAAGAATCGTCTTCAACTATGGTTAAATAGCAGGACAGACCGGGTTCTGTAGCCTTGGATGGCAACTGGTCTACAGCAGAAAGAAATGGCAACCTACTGCGGGTAAAAAAAATCTGCTTTGTCAGCCATGTATCATGCATGGCAATTAACTGACTGAGTATAAGATTTATCTATCTCTCTCTCGGACTCTCTCTCTCTCTCTCTCTCTCTCTCTATATATATATATATATATATATATATGTATACATATTTCCTGTCGAATCCATTACATTCACCTACGTGCTAATACCCATCGGAAAGGTATGAATCCTCTTCTTTTTCCCCCCGGCTATGATTAAATAGCAGGACAGACCGGGTTCTATAGCCTTGGATGGCAACTGGTCTACTGCAGAAAGAAATGGAAACCTACCGCGGGAAAAAATCTTCCTCATCTGTCATGTATCGAAAGATACATGATCGCTTAAGCGTGTATCACTCATGGCACATACCTCGCTGATGTGATACTATGATAATGTAAGCAGATTCGACTATGGCCAATAATTCTCTTTTCATTCTATCCTGTAAAGACGGTTTTCAAATAGCTTGTACATTGCTAATGTTTACAAAACTTCAATGTAACCAGAAATGCTGTCAAAGAACTAAAAAAGGAAATTGTGGAAGACTAATGTAACTGTTATTGGGACACTGCTTAGAATGGTCTGAAGATTTATTGACTAATGAAAGATTAATCAATGTTTTAATATTCCCCAAACTCTTTCAACATTCCGAAATTAGTGCAGAACTTTGCTGCAAATATATCTGAAGTGCACTAATTTCTGAATCCTCCACATACAGCAAGACAAGGCAGCTTGACGTGGTGCAATGGTTAGCAAGCTTGTCGAGCTAGAGCAATTAGGACTCAGTAGCGAGTTCCATTCTCACTATGTGCCCCATACTTTCAATTTTGTGCCACTTCTAAGCAGCGCTTAGAAAGTCATAGGGCGCTTCGACGTGGAGTAATGCTTAGCGAGCTTGCCGCGGTAGACCAATTACGATTGAATTTTGAGTTCAATCCTCACTGGGAGCCACATACTTTCGACCTGGTGCCACATCTCACGTACGCTTAGAAAATCATAGAGAGCACTTCGACGTGGTGTAATGGTTAGCAAGCTTCTCTCGATGGACAAATTACGATTGAATTGTGGGTTCAATCCTCACTAGGAACCCCGTACTTTCGGCATTGTGACACGTCTCACGTACGCTTAGAAAATCATAGAGCACTTCGACGTGGTGTAATGGTTAGGAAGCTTGTCTCGATGGACAAATTACGATTGAATTGTGGGTTCAATCCTCACTAGGAACGCCGTACATTCGGCATTGTGACACGTCTCACCTACGCTTAGAAAACCATAGAGAGCACTTCGACGTGGTGTAATGGTTAGCAAGCTTCTCTCGATGGACAAATTACGATTGAATTGTGGGTTCAATCCTCACTAGGAACACCGTACTTTCGGCATTGTGACACGTCTCACCTACGCTTAGAAAACCATAGAGCACTCCGACGTGGTATAACAGTTAGCAAGCTTCTCTCGTCAGATCAATTACGACTGAATAGGGAGTTCAATCGTCACTGGCAGCCTTTTGCGGCCTCTAACCTGCGCTTGGAAGGTCACTATAGAACAAGAAAGATACGCGGTTCTGTTTTGGAGGAATCCTCGAGTTGCCTTATCCATTAAAGCAGATTAGCAGGCTATTAACAGCTCTCGTCCGTTGCTGTCGAAGATTGGCCATTGGGAATATATTCATTTCTAGTGGAAGGGATGTCACTTCCAAGATAGGTGAACGTGTCGACTTGTCGTGCTGGGAATTGATGGACCCTGGTTCATGAACTCTGCTTTGTCTGCATTTGCATAAAGTCCGAGTCTTCTTACTGATGCCTCTACACTCTGCAGCCGTTATTCAACATTTGCGGTTTTCTCTTCAAAAAGGGCAAGGTCGTTGGCATAATCTGCATCTCTGACGGTTATTGGTTGATTATCTTCAGCTTGCCAATTCTTGGCTTTCTTCATTTTTGCGCAAGAATTATTATTCAAGTTGCCTAAATTGTTACTTAAATGTTTACTGATTGAAATTTGAATATAACTAAACGAGTAGAACTGTTAAAATTCGCATATCTATATATATAAAATTGTAGCATCTGTCTGTCTGTTTGTTATCGAATGCCTTCTAACGTTTTGAAGATAGACCCTCATAATCATATATATATATTACTGGAACTACATTATCCAGAGTACTTAGATAATTTAATTTCATTTTCATCAAACGGGCTCACCGAAGGGCACAAATCCTCTATTGAATTTTTTCCGCTTTAAATTTAAATTTGAACAAAGGAATAACTACAATTCAAAATATAGAAAGAGAAAGTCTGCAGATGGAGATCACATCTGCAAGATCAAAATGAGATAATATGGACGTCAAGTTGAACAAGAAATCACAGATCAGTGGGTAATAAATTACAATGCATATTTGTTGCGACAGCTCAACTGTCATATCAATGTTAAAATCTGTTCGTTAATTCATTCAATCAAGCATTGCATCAAATACATATCAAAGGGTTCATATCAAGCTGTTTTTGCATACCCTGCACACAATGAAAATTGTTTTCCTTTTGATTTAAATTAATTTTACATTTTAACAAGGGAATGACTCCTATCCAAAATATAGAAGGAGAAATCCAGAAGATAGAGGTCATACCGGCAAGATCAAGACGAGATAATATGAATATCATGTTGAGCAATAAATCACAAATCAGTGCGTAATACCTTACAATACATATTTGTTGCGACAATTCAACTGTCATATCAATGTTAAAATCTGTTCATCAATTCATTTAATCAAGTATTGCATCAAATACGTATCAAAGGGGTCAGATCAAGCTACTTTTCTATAAAACCCCACTGATTTTTTATCTTTGATTTAAATTAAATTTAAATTTGAACGAATTTTTTCCCTTTTGAATTAAATTAAATTTGGACGAGGGAATGACACCTATTCAAAATATAGGAGAAAGCCAGAAGATGGAGGTCACATCAGCAAGATCACTGAGTAAGATTGAAATACATCATTTTTCTTCATAAACTATAACAATGATTTAAAACCAATTATCATTTTCTTACAAAAAATGTGTGACAAGCAGCAAAGCGCAGGTAATTCGTCTAGTTGAATTGGTTAGATGTGACCGTAAGTCCTATGCTAGCAGTTTCTTTTCTCTCACTTCAGGTCTGCAGAACTAACTCCCGGCTTCTTCCTTCCCGGCCAACTTTGATTTACAAAACTTTAAATGCAATGTCAGTCGTCGTTAACTGTTTTCTTGATTTATCTTCTTTTATTGTTCTCGTTCCGTAATAATGTTTTTTTCTTTTTCTTCTTCTTTCAAAATCAGTAACGCCTTGTGGCTTAGTGGCTTTATTGCCTTCTTTTAGGTGAAATGATTAAAAAAAATATTTTATGTATTTTTGCAATACGTTTCCTTCTTTTTCTTGTTCTTGCTAATATCTGTCTTTTTACCTCTTTCCAATTAAATACATTTATTTTTTATTCTTATTCTCGCCCATGTTCCAGTTCCAGATATTTTTCAGTCTTGGTTTTACAAACTGACGTATTGCCATATTTTATTTCCACAATCCAAGCCGTTTTTTTCTTCCTCCCTCGCGCTCTGGAATCCTCTGTTTTCAGTCGTCGTCTTCTTCCTACATTAAAAAAAAAAAATATCTGAACTTATTCTTCCTTATGTTTTCTTAAAATAAACCCCGACTCTCTCACACACGGACGTGTTCAGGGCAATTTCCTTGTTATCCAGACAAATAGAATGCTTCACTGAATCTCAGCTGAATCTCAAAAAGACAACAATTTATTTAGATTCAATTTGCTTTTATGTTTTTTCCTCACTCTTTTCTTGTCTTCTTTTTGTCTCTTGTTTTTAACGCTGTCGAAGTTGTGCTTCCTCTTCTCATCGCCCACCTCCCAAGTTCGTTCCCATGATGCTCCGCTTGCCAGTTTTTTTTCTTCTGTGACCAAAGCAAGCCTCGTTCCCAATTTTAATGTGTTTTCTAAAACTCGACGAACGCTATATTAATTGATAACGAGTCTATTTATAAACTATTTCTTTTGGCGTCCGCATTCATGTAAAAGTCTATCTCTGCTGTAAAAAGTCGAGTGCCTTTTTGAGACTTCCAAATTTGGAGCTTTCTCCGTTATTCATTGAATATATGTCTCTCCTATCTCTCTCTCTCTATCTCACTCAATATCTTTTGTCGAACATAAACTGCCGATATTTTTAAGCAAAAATAGTATGTGTTCTTTTGTAGGCAGCTTCCATATAAGGCTTTGCAAAAACGTAAATTACTGGCTTACACGTAGACCAGAGAGTGCCACACAAAATCTCCCGCTAATAAATAACAGTTCTAATGTGTTTAAAATGTTCATGGTGAAAGCTTTTAAAATATTCACTTCGTTTCATTCTTTTAATTGACTGGTTATCAATCTTTTACATGTTATTTAAAGCCGGAAAATATTTTTAGATTATAAGATTTTTTAAAGTTAATAATGATTTAATGATAAAATTCTTGCTAATTAACCCATAGCTGGGGGGTTATAGGGGTGGATTCATACTTTTTATTCTATTCAATTAATGATGAAGTGAAACAATACCTTCAATGCAGGTATGCATACGGGAAGACCTACAGAGCCAACATATTTTTTATTTTTGCCGATGTGTATCGATCCAAAAAAGATTTCTCTGAGATTAATTAGCATTGCTGAAAAGCAGATATTTGCTATTCAAGCAATGTAATATCAAATGTTTTCTTTTGTAGACAGCTTCCATATATGGCTTTGTAGAAACGTAAATTACTGGCCTACACGTAGCCCAGAGAGTGCCACAAATAATCTCCCGCTAATAAATAGCAGTTCTAATGTGTTTAAAATGGTCAAGATGAAAGCTTTTAACATATTATCTTCGTTTTATTCTTTTAATTGATTGGTTATCAATCTTTTGCATTTTATTTAAAGCCAGAAAATATTTTTAGATTGTAAGATTACAATTCTTACTATTTAACTCATAGCTAGGGGATTAAGAGGTAGATTCATACTTTTTATTATTTTAACTTAATGATGATATAAAACAATAACTTCAATGGAGCTATGCATATAGGAAAACCTACAGAGCCAAAATATTTCTATTTTTGCTGACGTGTTTCAACGCCCAAAAGATTTCTCTGAGATTAAATAACATTGCTGGAAAGCAGATATTTGTTATAGAGTTTAGGCAGCACTTATTTCAAAAACGGTATTAGCGAAAACGTTGATTATCGAAGATGACAACACTGGCACTGAATCCGTTAAAGTCATGAACAGATTGTCGTATTTTCTCAAAGGTATGGTGATTCCAGACAATACATATAACTCTATAAAATTTAGTATTGACATACGGACATCGATACCAGGAAAATATATGAATTAGAGACAAAACAAAATTATACACGCCTGGTCAAAAACCTTATCAACAAACAAGTGAAAATTTTAAGCTTTTAATTGATTAATTCTTCCTTCTCTTTGATTCTTGCTTTTCTCGTCAGCAACACTTTTCAACATTTTTTTCATATGAAATCCAACTTAACCATTTCTCACCTGAAGCACACAAATTTTCTTGAGATACTTTCCTTTTCAAAATAGGAAAACGTGAATATTGTACTGCGCCAGATTTTTAAAGATTAGATTTATATTTATCAAGGAAATCAACATTCAATCTCTGATCTTTACTTGGACGTAAGCAGGAATATTTGGTATTTGAGATTCAAAGTAAAACTCCGACCTTCGTAGATGCTCGTCTTAGATTGCTTATATTTAATATTACTGAGTCTAATAAACTTTAGAATGCACTCACCTGCTACGGGTTAAGTAGCTGCGAAGATTAGACTCTCAAACTGGGGTTGGTTCCCAGTCTAGGAGGATAAATCTGAATTGATAACCGTTTATGACCTTTTATACACTCCTGTTTAAAACCTTAAGACCAGATACAAAATGGTTTTAAAAATATATAAAATACTTCTTACTTTAATCAAAATATATTTGCGAAATATTTACATTTAATTAGAAAATGTAGTTTATCAACAAACAAGTGAAAATTTTAATTTAATTTAAACAAATATTGAAAAAAGGATTTTTTATAAGGATTGTAAAGATAAGACCATGTGTGAAAAAAACATTACTGAACCAAAAATTTAAAATTAGTCAGTCTGCTAATAGCTTCAAGCGTGTAGGCATTTACGTAGCTTATTTCCAGTATTAAATTTCAGATTTTAAAATGGCTAAGGGTAAAATTTTAACAAAGTTCGGACAGGGTAGGATTGTTAAACCCTACTCTGTCTTTCGCAACGAGCCATTGCAAATGAAATTGGCTGTAGCAGAACTGTCAGTGCTAACTTCATTAAAAATCCGGATGCGTATGCTTCTAAAACAATCAAGCGGTCGCCCCAATAAAATCTCACCATCTCTAGACAGACGCATTAGGTGAGAAGTTAAGAGAGATTCGAGCCTAACATCACATCAGATAAAAGCGAATACAGATGCTGAATGCAGCTCTCGAACGATTCGACGGCATTTGAATAATAAAGGGTTTAAGAACTTGAAACGGCTGCAGAGGCCTCGCCTTCTTCTTCGCAATAACACCTCCCGTTTACAATTTGCTTCCGATTATAAAACTTGGGATGAGGATAAATAGAAGAAAGTGTTGTTTTCAGACGAGAAAAAAATTCAATCTTGATGGTCCAGACCGTTTTCAGCGTTACTGACATGCAAAAGATGTCCCAATAGAAATTTTCTCAACACGACACAGTAGAGGTGGATCAATTTTGGTCTGGGGTTAATTTTCGTAAAATTGAACTCTTGAGTTAAAGAAGGTAAAAGACCGTCAAACAGCTGCTACTTACATTGACATGTTAAGAAAGGCATCGCTAATTAATGAAGGCCCTCATCCAATTGGGGAAAACTGGATTTTCCAGCAGGACAATGCTGAAATCCACAACCAGATCGAAACCAATCGAGAATGTTTGGGGGTGGATGGCAAAGGATGTTTATAAACATGGATCGCAATTTGAAATTATGGATGCTCTTGGTGCTGCAGTTTATGCATCCTGGGCGAGCATCCCAAGCACCCTCATGCAGAAGTTAATAATGAGTATGCCAAAGCGAATTTTTGAAGTAATTCGCATGAATGGAGGATATGCTGAGAATTAAATTTTCGTTGTGTCTTATTTGTTCTGTATTTGCTATTTTTATTTACAAGGTCTTATCTTTATGACCAACCAAATAAATCCTTTTTTCAATGTTTGTTTAAATTAATCAATTAAAAGCTTAAAATATTCACTTGTTAGTTGATAAAATACATTTTCTAATTAAATGTAAATGTTTCGCAAATATATTTTGATTAAAGTAACAGTATTCTATATATTTTTAACCCTTTCGTATCTGGTCTTAAGACTTTGACCAGTGGTGTGAATAAGAGTAATGACCATTATCAAGGCCGGGTTAATATTGAGAAAATAACAAAAGAAATAGAAGGGAAATCCACGGGAACATCTGCCTCTTTTACAGCAGCAAATGTTGGATGGTCTCCTCGAAGATGAAGAAAAGACTGGAGGTTACGGAGATGTAGTTCTACAGAAGGATGCTAAGGATATCATGGACCAAACGTGTGAGCAACGATGAGGTCATGGAGAATATGCAAGCAATGAGGAGGCTTATACTTAACATCAGAAAGAGGCAGCTGAAGTTTCTGGAACACGTAATAAGAAAGGAGGGCCTGGAGAATCTGATACTCAAACGTCGAATAGAGGGAAAGAGAGATAAGAGAAAGCAACGCATGACAAACCTGGCGGGCTTAAGCAGGTGGATGACAGAGCGTGGTCTGGAGGAGAGTCAGAGGGATGAAACTTATTGAGATCTACAAAGGATAGGGGGAAGTGGAGAGCCATGATCGCCTACGTCCTGAAGGGACATAAAAAGAAAAATATTCTAAAACTGGGAACATTCACTTGGAAAGACATATGCCTCACTTGGATTAGTAACATTTTTAAGCAAAAATATGTTTTTTATATTTATTCAAATTTTTTCATGAGACAACCCACTATCAACTCGAAGAAAAATCATAGCAATACACATGTCTGTCTGTAAATAATGTAAATAACGATAAATCAACGTGAAAACTGAAGTGTGCGCTGGATTCCCGAGGAGAATTTCTGTCTGTTGACCTCCAGCGATAACTATTGTATAATGGCTGCCAAATCGTAATAGAAAATATAAAGGAAGGAAAATCGGTAAAAGTAAACATACAACATAAAATTTCAAAGGGAGATAAATCCTCCCGTAGACAAGTCGTCATAGTCATTGTAATGAAGAGTCGACGTAAAAAGAGAAACGGGATTGATTAAAATTTCAGTCAAAAAACAAACTGTAAGTCAACGCTTATCAACAAGAAAAAAAGAAAACAAATAAAAAACAGTAATTGACATTTTTGTTGATAGAAAAATGACGTTAAACCAAATCATATGCGAATACAGCATACTGGAAGATAAATACAAGCTTGACAGGGCAGGAACACGTATAAATTGGGAACGTTGCAAACGATTTAGTTTCAACCATGGTATAAGCATAGTAGATAAATTATAGACTATTTTAAAACTTATAGATCCAGCATTCAAGTGTAAAGAATAGATATGATTGTCATTGACAAGAAAAAGAAGACATGGCAAATTCTACATATAGCTATATGTCAACCTATAACAGATTGATAAAAACGTAAAGAAAGCAAGAATTTAAAACATACCATGACTTTGACATTTAGATAAGAAAAGAATGAAACATGGTAGTTCGCGTTGTGACTGTAATAGAGGTTGCTATTCGATCGTGGCTCTCCATAACTTCCTCTCTTTTTTACCTCTTAGCAATATTTGTTTTTTTGTGTTTGTCATTCTTTGACAATTTTTTTCCCTTTCTGATTGCATGACATCTCATATAATTGCATTCGCTGATACTAGGTTATTTTGTCTCCTCACTAGGACGATTCGTGATAAGTTTGAATGCGGCTAGCGAAAACATTTCAAAGAAAATTTTCTTTCGTTAGTTATACGATTTTTGCTTAACCAAATTTTCTTTTTTCCATTTCAGTTAATGTCCAGTGAAAATAAATGACAAATCTACGGAAATTTATAATTCTTATTGAATGAAGAAACAACTAGTTTACAAGGCCAGTTGGTGGGCGCTAAAAATCCACTGCAGTTTCCCGAGTCCCATTGAAAAATAGTGTTTTGCAGAGCCTGACAGGCTCTGCAAAAAAAATGTGACTCCATTGAAAAAAAAATGTGACTCCATTGTTTTGTCTTGCAATAAAGAGTGTATTAAGGGGAGGTAACTGATGATTTATCTGTACGTCCCCCCCTACGTATTTTATTCATAGGGGAGAAAAACTCTTACGTTTCCACGCTCTTTACATTTTCTCTTGGAACACTTGTGTAGTTCTAGTATTGGACTATTCAGGCTGGAAGATCTCTCATTTTGAGCACGCCGTTAGTCAGGGAATGAAAGTATCTCGTCCTTCTTGATGGACGAGGCCGCTCAGAGTCTGAACGTGGATGTTCCGGATCTGTTTCTGGATGTACCCGTTCATCAGGATCGTCTAGAGTTGTCAAGGTTTCGGATGTTAATCCCTGTGCCATATCTGATTGAGGCGCAAGGGAAGCTGTGTCCTCATCCTGGGGTAATGTGTCGGGAGTGATTCCAGCACGGTGATCTCCCGATTGGTTTTCAGTGTAGAAGAGATCAGATCTCCTCAATAGGGAGATGGCAGTTTGACTTCCATCCGGATGTCGCGTTTTGTGGGTTTGCTTCTATCAGTTGCACCTCGTCATTTAGTTCCACCAAAGCTTTACTCTAACTACTCATCTACTGACGGGTTTTACAGGGTGCTTTTTAAACCTCCTAGATATTAAGAGGGGAGGTAACTGATGATTTATCAGTACATTCTCCCCTACGCATTTTATTCATAAGGGTGAACATTTCTTAGGTGTCCAGGCTCTTTACAGATTCTCTGTGAACACCTGGGTAGTTTTTGTATTGGACTATTCGAACTGGAATATCTCTCATTTTGAGCTCGCCTGTTAGTCCGCGAATGGGTGTATCTCGTTCTTCTTGATGGTGGAGGCCGCTCTAGTCTTAATGTGAGTCTTCTGAGTCTGTTTCTGGATGTACCCGTTTCTGCGGCATTGATCGCTCATCAGGACCGTAAGGATCTCGGATGTTAATCCCTCTGCCATATCTGATGGAGGCGCAACGTAAGCTGTGTCCTCATCTTGGGGTAATGTGTCGGGAGTGATTCCAGCACGGTGATCTCCCGATTGGTTTTCAGTGTGGAAGAGATCAGATCTCCTCAATAGGGCGATGGTAGTTTGACTTCCATCCGGGTGTCGCGTTTTGTGGGTTTGCTTCTATTAGCTCCACCTCGACATTTAGCTCCACCAAAGCTTTATTGCGCTTTACTCTATCTACTCGTCTACTGACGGGTTTTACAGGGTGATTTTTAAACCTCCTAGATCTTAAGGTTGGAGGTAACTGATGATTTATCAGTACATTCTCCCCTACGCATTTTATTCATAAGGGAGAACATTTCTCAGGTGTCCAGGCTCTTTTCCTAACGTCCTCCATTGAATAAGGCAAATTCCTACTTCTTACCATATGAACCATCCGTGTTATGCGCGGGTGGCACAATTCCTCGTGTAGTGTCTGGAGTCCTTTTATACTTGAAGTTATACTGCATATTCTTGACAGGACGTCTACTTCTTGCCGGGCCGGTAAGTGATATCGTTCGAGAAACAAGATAGTTCAATTCTCCACCTTGCTATTTTTTTCATTTTTTATTTTACTAGTAGCTTTTGAGTTGAACATGAACGAAACAGATTTTTGGTCTGTAACTAATCTGAAGTGACCTCCGATTAAATAGTGTCTCCATTTTCTTAACGCCTCAACTATAGCGTAGACTTCTTTTTCAATCGCCGTATGCCGTCGTTCAGATGAGAATGTCCTTGAAAAGAAGGCTACAGGGCGGTCAGCTTGACTTAATGAAGCGGCAGTTGCACACTCTGATGCATCAGTTTCAACTACCAGTGGGACAGAAGGATGTATATTTGTGATTACGGATTTTGCAATGTCTTGCTTGGGTTTATCGAATGCTTCTATTTCTGGGCGAGATAAGGGAAAAGATCTTACTTATATCTTCTCTGAGAAAGAGGCGATCCTTTGTAAATAGTGGGCAAAAATGCCTAGTTCTTCGTAGCGCACATATGTTAACTGATATTGACAATCTGAGCAAAGGTTTTAACCGCTCTGGGTCTGGCGCCATTCACCCGTTGCTTATTGTATAGCCCAAAAGATTGATTTTATGTTGCCCAAACGAGCATTTGTCATTATCTAGTGTAAGGTTATATTTGATTTTTGTCCATGAACCGTCGAAGGTTTTCGTCGTTGCCCTTCGGATTGTGGCCCCACATAGTTACATTATCTATATAAACAAAAGTACTTTCCAGGTTTTCATCCATTATGATTGTGTCGATTATTCTTTGAAAACTGGCTACTCCATGAGTTAACTCAAAAAGGATCCTCTAGAACTGGTACAGCCGTCCAACTGCTTCAAATGCAGTGTAGGGTCTGTTTTTGGCTTAATGGCCACCTGATGATAAGCACTTTTCAAATCTAACGCGCTAAAAATAATATATTTAGCGATTTTACATAGCATTTCGTCTACGTGTGGCAACGGAAAAGCGTCCAGAAGAGTGAACCGGTTAATTGTCTAAGAGTAATCGATGACCATCTTTTTTTTCTGTATTTGTTATTAATACTTGGGCCCTACATAGTGACGTACTTGGCTTAATTATTCTTTCTTGAAGCATTCTTTTTATTTCGGGCCCTATAAATTGTTTGTCGTCATGCGAATAACGTCGACTCTTGCTAGCTAATGGCTTACAGTCCTTTGTCAGGTATTCAAAAAGTGATGGGTACGGAATGTTGGCTGCAGTCAAACGTCACATCTTTAATAAAGGTTTATCTCCGCTGAACGGGATTTCTATGCTAGAGTGTTGCTGGAAAAAATCGTGGCCCAGTATTACCTCACAACAAAGGTCTTTCATTATCGATAACTTGATAACAGCTTTATATGAGATGCAGTTATAATGTAGGTCGGCCAAACAATATCCACTTACGTATGATAACAAATCTGCGTTCGCCATTGTTACACTCTTGGGGGAGGGAACATAATGCCATTTGTGAATTTTTACTAGACTGTCTCTGATATAGTTTTTTTTGAACTGCCAGTGTTTAATAATGTGTTGGTGAGGACTCCGTTAATTTTAATTTTTATAATAGTTTTTGAAAGACAGTCTGGGAATACAGCCAATGTTGTAGAAAATGATAACGAACTGACAGGACAATTAGCTTTGTAATAGATAGTTTTGAACGAACGACATACCTTGGAGATATGTCCTATTTTTCCACACATGTGGCAACGAGCTTCCCTGACTGAACATGAAAGTCGTGAGTATAGATTTAGACCGTAGTAGTAACATGTCCGTTTGGTTGATGCAGCAGTGACAGGTTGTTCTGGGGTGTTTAAAGGTGGCACATCCTGGGCAGGAGGGTAAGTCGAATTATCATTGAGAGGTGGGATAATAGAAACAGGTTATTTAGAGCGGCATCCACTGTATCGGGTTGAAAATACGAACTGGACAGCTGTATAGAAAGCTCGAAAGTATAAGTTTGTTCATAAGCAGCTTTCAAGGTAAGGGCCTTATTTTCAAGAAGGCGTCTAGAATATGTTCCTCTTGTACCTCCAAAGCGGACATGGGAAGAAAATTGCAGTCCCTGCTTAATGTCCGAATGGTCTTTAGGAAATGATCCAGTGTTTTGCCAGATACCTGTCGCCAGGTAGCAAGTATATTTCGGGCAAATAGTTCATTTTTGGGTTTTACATAGGTTGTTTGTAATCGTTTCTTCATAAGTTTTACAGTCTACAATGATATCGTTGATTGACTGAGGCACATAGTCAGAAGAGCACGCTTGTTAATAAGCCGATTCGCTTTCTCAAGGAGTAGAGTTTCAACGAAGTTCGTGAAAGTTTCGATCCAGTGTGTCAATCGTTTATCTGCTGCTTCGCTTTCTGAGTCATAGGTAAATCGTTCTGGCCGCATATAAAGTTCCATTATAAGTGCAATAAATTGTAGTAATAACAGAACCAGTGAATAAACTTAAACCAAAGCTTTATTCCTCTTTACTCTAACTACTCGTCTACTGATGGATTGTACAGGTTGCTTTTTATGCCTCCTAGATCTTAAGGGGAGGTAACTGATGATTAATCAGTACAATCGCTATTCGCAATCTCCTGCTCATTGTAAAAATTTTTTGAGTGTAAATAATCGTCCGTTCAAATGTAGAACATATTTGGAACTCACATGTTTCACTTTTTTTGTTGAGAAATATATTTGCCAACTTGAAATTGTTTAGTGTCAAATTGAAATTAGTTAGTACTATTTGAAATTGCTTAGTTCCAATTCAAAATTGGTTAGTACCAACTTGAAATTGTTTAGTTCCAATTCAAAATTGGTTAGTACCAACTTGAAATTGTTTAGTATCAATTTGAAAATGATTAGTCCAACTAGAAATTGTTTAGTCTCAACTTGAAATTGGTTAGTACCAACTTGAAATTGTTTAGTCTCAATTTGAAATTGGTTAGTACCAACTTGAAATTGTTTAGTATCAATTTGAAATTGGTTAGTACCAACCTGAAATTGTTTAGTTCCAATTCAAAATTGGTTAGTACCAACTTGAAATTGTTTAGTATCAATTTGAAATTGGTTAGTACCAACCTGAAATTGTTTAGTATCAATTTGAAATTGGTTAGTACCAACCTGAAATTGTTTAGTATCAATTTGAAATTGGTTAGTACCAACTTGAAATTGTTTAGTCTCAATTTGAAATTAGTTAGTACCAACTTGAAATTGTTTAGTCTCAATTTGATATTGGTTAGTACCAACCTGAAATTGTTTAGTACCAACTTGAAATTGTTTAGTACCAACTTGAATTTGATTAATCCAACTTGAATTGATTATTTGCAACTTGAACCTGAAATGCTATTGAGACACTTGGCAACATTCAGAGAAAACCGTTGCACTCTCCGACCTTCAGCAGGTGATGCGTGTTGGAATTTCGAACCGAAGTCTTTATTTCTTCCTCTGGGGTAGATAGTTCGAGTCCCACGTGCTCTGCTGTTTTTGGATATGTCATTATCAGTTAATTCCTTTTAGTAACTCAACTCTACAAGTTTTTGTTCCCTCTGCTGTGGCCAGGTACTGAACTCAAAACTCTTTGGGTCAAGTCATTTTGGGGGTTACTCAATGAACGCTTGGGGACACATGGCCCAGTGCATAAATGCCTGACACGTAGAATTAGACCAATCAACTCCCGTGGACTATATAATAGATTAAGTTCGGAATTCCAACGGATGTCACCCGAAGATGGTCAGAGCGTTCAACTGCCGAAAAGTCGTGAATATGACAAAAATAGACAAACATCGTGAGAATCAAGGAAAAGAGTACTAAACTGCTACGTAATATATGTCCTATCCAGCGATTGCTGGATAATCTACTCAAAAATTAAGAGGAGACTTGAAGCAACAAAAATGTGGTTCTACAGAAGGATGATGAGAATGCCGTGGAGCAAACATGTGAACAAGGACGAAGATTTGGAGAAAATGGGAATAAAAAGGAAACTAATACTTATATTAATAAGAGACAGTTGAGGTTTCTAGGGCATTTAATGGGGAAGAAGGGCTTGGAAAATCTGATACTCACAGGACTTGTAAGTGGAAAACAATTCATGTCATAAGTGAGCTTGAATAAGCTGATTGCGGAACAAGGATGACGAGAAATAACAAAAGGCAAAGACAAATGATCTACAAGGGACAGGAAGATGGGGAGAGCCATGATCGCCTATATACTGAGGGGACCTACCCTTGTACTTTGGGGACTTTTATCGCTGTGCTTGTAGTGAAATGATTACACAAATTAATGTTAAACACTTCCAAATGATGGTGATTGTCTGCCATTGGAAGTAGAATAAGTAATTCTTTTTTAAAAAACGAAAACATAGGTGCTATGCCAGCCACATTTTAGTGTATATCGTATATACTCGCATAACTCGCGATGTCGTGTATCGTGCGACCCCCAAATCATCACTTATAAAAAATGATGTTATCATGTATCTCGTGTATCATGCGAGTTTCTTTTTTGAGAGACCAAATTACAATAGACCAAGCTCTTTTCCTCTATCTCTTTATCCCATCTTCTAGTTAAATAAGTTAAAAAAGTAAAAAGAATGATAAAAGTATCGTTAGTACCACTATTATAGTTGCGTAAACACGTACAACCATAAACAATGGAACGAGAAAAAGCTAAACATCTTATAAACGTAAACAATGGAAAATATGCATATTCGCTGTTTGTATTTTATAATACGATACAAATATCTGAATATTACATGCATTATTATTCGATACAGTTAAGTAAAATTATTATCAAAATTATGTTTATTTTAAATATAGCTGTACTTTTGAATTACAGTAAATGGATATAGATTTTGGTCAACGCCAGAAGTACATACGCTAATTTTATATCTCGTATATGACGAGATATAAAATAAAAGTTAGCTTCAAAATTGGTTCTTCCAACGTTTCTTGGTACGATGGTATCTACAGTATATATATATATATATATATATATATATATATATATATATATATATATATATAATGTATATTTTCAACATGTTGTGTTGAATGTTAAAGACAACATCGTCCTGCATATTTTCTTTTGAATTTTCTCATATTTTCTAATGAGACTTTTTATTTGAAATTGATATCGAAATAAATATTGTCCGAAAAAAAAGTAAAAAATAAAAAGTCTACTTAGAAAATGTCTCAAAGGAAATGTGTTTTTCCCCTCCTCCTCCACATTTCCTTTTCATTGTACATTTTCTGTGTTTTTTAATTTAAATTAAATTCCCCGTTGGAAGCCTGATGAGCGGGAGCGAAACCGGTTGCTTCGCCCGTTTTTAATATGTCTAGTAATATCAAGCTTCATACTTTTATTGCTGTGATATATATATATATATATATATATATATATATATATATATATATATATATATTTCGGTACAAAATTGTATATTTGGATGAAGAGACAATGAAATTTGTTCAATTCTCTTACCATATATTTCTATAAGTCTATATGCATAGATACGTACATATGCATATATATATGCCTAAATACTTATATAAGAGCAGATATACGTGCAGCGAGATTCATAATCAGGTACAACAATGTAAGTGCTTGTAAAAACAAGTTTCAAAGAGAAACACATTTGATCGCTTTTCTCTGATTGACTGAGACAGGCGTTATTTTCAGATGGCAGCCATGTTTAACAAGTGTCCCAGAATGCACTTAATGCTCTTCGCTAGGAATTTCCGCCTGCGTGCGGATACTGCATGCCATTCTCGAGAAGGAAAAAGAACTTTTTTTTAAGCAGCAGTCTAGAATTATCGGCAAACAGGCCATTCAAGTGGAATGTCGGAAAGGAATAGCATGACGGTGACGAAGAAGAGGAAACAGATCAGAATAAATATATCGACGTGGAAACAAAACTCTGAGCTAGGTACATACAATTTGAACGCAGTCGAGAGCATAATCTGTGCACAGATTGTAAAAAGGAGACAAATATGTACAAGCAGACAGAAAAGAGGGACATATTATCTGTGATTTATATATCAAAGACATAGGCACATACAAAGGATATAGGATAACACAATGATATATATATATATATATATATATATATATATATATATATATATATATATATATATATATATATATATATATATATATATATATATATATATATATATATATATATATATATATATATATATATATATATATATATATATATATATATATATATATATATATATATATATATATATATATATATATATATATATATATGTGTTTGTGCGTGTGCGTGCGTGAAGGACACACTGTGGATAAGTGGATAACGGCTCGGATTGAGGAATCGGAGAGCCAAGTTCGAATTCCAGTCGGATCCATTACATTCACTTATGTGCTAATAGCTTTGGTATTAATCCGCTTCTTCTTCCTCCAGTTAAATAGCAACTGGTTGACGGAGGGTCGCTTGGGTAACTTGTGGCAAGTAGTGCACCAGGTTTCTGTATTCGGCCCTTTAAAAAATGTGGTTGGCTCTGCACAAAACCTTCACCACTATAACCAAATCATATTCCTAGTAACTGAGCTGCTTGACTCATACGTCGAATACGACCGGGGGTCACCATATATACACATACATATATGCACTATGTACGTAAAAGTTATAAGAATTTAGAAATAATGAAATTATTTTTACTTTATTCGACACCTTAATTCGGCATAATCTTTCTTCGTATACGCAACCGATCACCGTAGTTTGTTTACATTTATTTTGAGCGCAGTTTTTCTTTTCTCTTAAAAACACCATTCTTTATGATCCCTTCAAATAAAGTCACTTTTAAAAGATATTAGAGAATTAAGTAATATTTCGAATAAGCCACAGTACGCGGTTTAGAAAAAGAAATAAAAATACATATGAGCAACGTACCGTGCCCCGTTTAAGTTTTAATTACGGTTTAATTAGACGATATCAATTGCATTGGGACGAAAAGCGAAATTAAATTTAAACCTTTAAGAAAGAATTGTTTCTTAAAACTTTCACTTTGCTCGATATTTAATTCAACTTTAACTGAGTTATTTATTTAATATTTAATATCGTCTAACTACAGTAGTTACTACTTTTTAGTTCAAGATGTTTTTTCGCCGAGATCGAAAAACGGGCGGACAAACGAACACTGCGCTTTATTTATATAGACTAGCAGCATGGCCCGGCGTTTCCCGGGCTTGATTCAAAAATCGTACGACTCATGCAGCAATCGCTATCACTTAAAATATTTTTGCCCTTCCTTGCCTTTAAAGGAGTGCCCTTTGCCGTGCTGATGTTGCTACATGCCTTACTTCTTGCCTATCTCACACTGCGAATTTTTCCTAAGCTCTATACTAAACATTAAATCTGTTACGAAAAAAGAACTAAACAAAATGAACACAAAACGATCAGCTTTAAAAAAGGACTCGTAACTGGAAAAACCGAATGAAAAAAGAATGTTAATAACAAATACTTTTTAACACCCAACCCAGTACTGCGGAATCAGAATCAACGTTGAGTTTAAGCAAGCGAATGAGCCAATTGGAGTAAAGTGCCATGCAGATTTAAATTTTCCCCACTTGTGACGAATGCAGCTATCATTTTTTTTTGCATGCTAGCATGCTAGTTAACATTCGTGTCAGTCAGCTGTTGGCTCTCACGCTGGCCAATTGGATCATCCTGTATGTTCGTGGCAGCCAGCTATAGGCTCTCACCCAGGCCAGTAGAAAATGGCCGCAAACTACATGAAAACTGCCGTAGAAGCATGAAAAAATCGATTACTTCCACTATCGATGGGAGTTTGGAAATGCAAACTCGATCTTGGCCTTTTTACTAACTTGGAGCATGGGCATGCAAATTTTGGTGCAAATCAGTCGGAAATTGCGGCCGTGCATTCGTTACACACACACGCACACACACACACACACACACACACACACACACACACACACACACACACACACACACACATAGACATCCTGCCTTTTATAGATAGAGATATAATAACTAATTTTGCTTGTGTCGGATTTTATTATGAAAACAAACAAATTGCAATATATTCATTTTGTTGTCAATAATTTAAAGATATAAGCCATGCAAACATATATTTAATTAAAGCCGTATCTTTTATACCATGATGAAATATTTATTCAATTCTTTTACATTCTAATATGGGTTCCTTAGCATTCTGTTGATTTTGCTAACGTTCCTACTCTTATGATTTTAGTTTTTATTGGTTCCTTAGTTTTTATTTTCCTTTCTCATATAAGGATAGACAACAAGTTTCTGTTGGATTGACATCTGGTGAGTCTGCTTGGAAAATACTACACATATAGTGTGTTTTTCATAGCTATTTTGTCAAGAGGGCTAATGATTCTCGAGAATTTAAAGGAGCTTGTCTTGCATAAATATAATGTTTCGATTAAAGCCTTTTTGCTGTGACCTACATCAGTCAAACACCTTGAGGAAGAACTTAAAAAGTATTTTTACCTTTATTGTACAAGCTTCTTCACCGTTAATCTCTTTCTTTATCTTTTTCTACTTCTTCCTCTTTTTCTTCTTCATCCTTATTTTTCATCTCTTCTTCATTTTTTTCCATTTTCTGTTTTCATATTGTTTTCCTTGACCTTGTTCTTCATCTTTATCATCATCTTCGTCTACTCCTTCATCTTCTTCTTTGTAACCTTTTCTTCTTCGTCCTCTTCTTCTCCTTCTTAATTTCTTTCTTTCGTCTTCATCATCATCTTCTCCTTTCTTGTTCTTCATCTTTTTCTTCTTCGTCTTAGTCTTCTTCTTCTTCTTCTTCTTCTTCTTCTTCTTCTTCTTCTTCTTCTTCATTTCTTTCGTTCGTCTTCATCATCTCCTTCTTCTTTCTTGTTCTTCCTGTTTTTCTTCGTCCTCTTCCTCTCCTTCTTCATTTCTTTCTTTCGTCTTCATCGTCTTTTTCTTCTTTTTTGTCCTTATCTTTTTATTCATGGTTTTTCTTCTTCATCTTTTTCTTTGTCACCTTTTCTTCTTCGTCTTCTTCATATTCTTCTTCATTTTCTTCTTCGTTTTCTCGTTCTTCACCTTCTTCATTTTCTTCTTTCGTCTTCTTTTTTCGCCTTTTCCTCATTATCATGTTCTTCTTCATGTTCTTCGATTTTCTTTTTCCTCTTCTTCATCTATCTTCTTCTTCTTCATCAGTTTTTTCTTCATCATCTTCATTTTCTTCTTTCATAGTCTTCTCCTTCACCTTCTTCATTTTCACTTACTTCTTTTTCATTTTCTACTTTCATCTTCTTGTTGATCACCATCATCTTCTTCATCATGATCTACTTCTTTGTGTTTTTCTTCTTTCTTCTTCTTCTTCTTCTTCTTTTTTATCATCATCATCATCATGATCTTCTTTCTTTTTCTTCTTCTTACTTCTTCTTCTTTCCTCTTCTCTATTCTTTTTTCTTCTTCTGTCTTCTTTCATCTTCTTTTTGATCATCATCATCATCATCATCATCATCATCATCATCATCATCATCATCATCATCATCATCTTCTTCTTTATGTTTTTCTTTTTTCTTTTTCTTCTTTCTTCTTATTCTTTCATATTCTCTTTTCTTTTTTCTTCTTCTTTCTTATTTCATCTTCTTTTTGATCATCATCATCATCATCATCTTCTTCTTTATATTTTTCTTCTTTCTTTTTCATCTTCTTCTTCTTTCTTCTTCTTTCCTCGGCTCCATTCTTTTTTCTTCTTTCATCTTCTTTTTGATCATCATCATCATCATCATCATCATCATCATCATCATCATCATCATCATCATCATCATCTTTATGTTTTTCTTCTCCTTCTTCTTCTTCTTCTTCTTCTTCTTCTTCTTCTTCTTCTTCTTCTTTCGTCTTCTTTCTTCTTTTTTTTCTTCTTGCAGTGTCTCTCTGTAGCTTTACAATCAGACTATGTTTTCCAGAAATCTTTTTCGATCTTGTTACCCTTTACTTTCGTTAATTACTTTCAGGTTTCTATCTTCTCAATCACTAATTCAATTCTTTTATTTTATTTCTCATTTTCCGAACTAGATTATATTAATACAGAATATATAATCGCCAGCAAAAAATCCAGCCCAACGTGTCAGTTAAAAACTAGAAATGTCAAAATCAAATAAGTACAATTAGCTCTCGATGTGGAAGACTTGAGACAGAAATATGAAGACCCGTTACATTAACGAAAGTTGTCTTCCAGAAACTAAACACACTATGAAGAGATAGGAAAATTCGTTAGGAAAAAAATGAGAAGTGATCAACTTCCGTATCTATTTTCATTGTGGCAATGAATGTTAAACAATTTCCTTGCATCGGAAGAATAGACTCGAAGCGGCGGAGAAGTACTTCTACTCAGTGGGATGCCGAGAATAACGATAATAAGACATACGAGCCACGAAGATGTTGAAAACACAGGGGTCACTAAAACATTAAAAGATAAGATACCGACAACTAATTCATCACTTCTCAAACCAACCTTAATTGTTTTATGACCCTTCGCGCAGAAATCTTCACTGCCATTTCAAGAAAGACATTCGGATTTCTAACACAAAAACAGAGAATGTCTCGTATCGAGAATATTTAATATTGAAAAACATAAAGAAAAAATTAATTATTTTTAATGATATGTGGAAATCTCCACCCTTTACCTGAAGATGGTCGCGAGACCAGAAACACGTGTTGTAAAATTAGAAAAATAAAGGATAATAATTTTTTTAAAATCCACATTACAAGCCAAAAAGTTTGCGGTACCTCTCTTCTTTTTAATACACACACACACACACACACGCACACACACACATATATATATATATATTTATATATATATACATATATACAAGTTTAGGATTGGTATATACGGAGTGAAATCCAATAACCAACAATTAATATTCTTTAAAGAGTGCTCAATACAGAGTAGAGCAGATATAATTATTTATTTGAATATTACAACATAAATATGTTATAAAATCACGACAAAAGTAGCCATTTTGTTTCAACACTTCTTGTGTCTTGTCAGGTGATGATATAGAATATAGAATAAATGGTTTTAAAAGTTTCAAATTAATCAACGATCCTTAGCTAGGAGTAAACGCTGTTACATAAGCTAGAGAAGCCAATCAAGATACAATTATAGGGTGATTCGAAAAATTTGACAACTAAGCAAGGTTATCATAGATATTAAAAGATTTATAAAATTTGAAATTAAAATTAAAAGTAAAAAATTAAAATTACCTATTTAGAAATCTAAATCAAATCTCTATTAAGTTTTAAATTGTAGAATTACCAAGGAGAAAAAATATAAAAATAAAAATAAAAGATATATATGCTATTTAATTTGTATTTTCATTGAAATTATGTTGAAAGGGATGTTCAGAATCCCAGACAGAAATGTATACACTTTAGTTTCATTTCAACATGTTAGTCGGCTCTCACGTGAAATCATTCGAACACACGCATGTTAAGCGCTCAGACGTATTTAGATATATACACATACATACAAAAAATCAAACCACACATAGGCAAATGCACTTTACTTACACATACACATCGATACACACAGGCACATACATCTACATTCAATATGATCTAGACGGTCAGATGTCGAAGCTATTCGTGGCTTAATATGTTATTAAACGAATTTTAACTTGAAATATAGCTAAACCGGTCAAATATACATAGATAAAATTTAAACAAATAAATATATATAAATATATATATATATATATATATATATATATATATATATATATATATATATATATATATATACTCTAATATTTACCCAATATAAGGTTCAAGAGCCACTCAATCTATTTATCTATCTATCTACACACACACACACATGTATATATATATATATATATATATAGTCTAATATTTACCCAATATAAGGTTCAAGAGCCACTCAAAGTAGAGGGTTAGTGTGTGTGGATATATTAGCGTAGGAAAGGGCCAGTGTTAGGAGTATTTAGCTGAAGTAGACTTTAGAAGGAACTGGAAAACCAACCCTGATCAAGATACAAGGAGACGAGTGATATGCGAACCTAACTAAATCTCTTGGTGGAGAAGAGAAAAAATAAAATAAAAATACAAAAAATCAATGGCAATGGACACAAATTCACCACGAGGTCAAGGGCTTTGCAACAAGACTAAGCAAGCCGTACTTAAGTAGGGTCGGGTAGGTAAACATGAGCAAACTGGAATAGAGCAGCTTTGCCGACCACCGACGCCGATATGTTAAGCGAGTCCTATAGTGAAAAAGCAACCACTATTTTACATTGCCAGAATGAAAAATCTTGACCGATAATGAACGGGTGACAGTCTTCGGGTAAGCACGGAGCAGCAACACAGCAGCCACCTATTGCAACGGGTTGCCCTTGATCTCATTGATTTTGCTACCAGTGAGAATCCCGGCCTATCAGTGACCTCAACAACTGCAGTAACGTGCGTAAGTTCAATAATTCAAACCCCAAAGCAATTTAACTACATAAAACCCCGAGCAACGCCGGACTTTACTGCTAGTTAACTCATAAATATAGCATACCCTAAAACTATATCTCATCATATATATATATATATATATATATATATATATATATATATATATATATATATATATATATATATAAATATGAAAGTGGACATGGAAGTCAGCACTTAGAGGCGACAGTCTGTTTCATGCTAGTGCAATCGTTGACGATTGCACTAGCATGAAACAGACTGTCGCCTCTAAGTGCTGACTTCCATGTCCACTTTCATATTTACACACTCTCTATCTCTGATATTGAGCACTATATCCCATAAATATAGCACACCTTAAGACTATATATATATATATATATAGATTGGTACATAGATAGATAGATAATATTAGTGGTGAATATATATATATATATATATATATATATATATATATATATATATATATATATATATATATATTCATATACATAAGTTCCCAAGAGGATAGAATACAGGTATAGCTCAATGTCCAGGACAGAGTAAGAATATAAAGAATATAATATAAAAGGTTCAAACATTAGTATTCCATGATTATAATTTATTACATTGGAATCGTAATCCCGATACAATTCATCAGACCTACAAATTCGAAAAGATATTTTCCGACTTTTTTTTTAATTTGTCGGTCTGATGAATTGGCTCGTGTGTGTGTGTGTGTGTGTGTGTTTGTGTGTGTGTGTGTGTGTGTGTGTGTGTGTGTGTGTGTGTGTGTGTGTGTGTGTGTGTTGAGAACAATAAATATATCATAAAAATTAAATTTTCAGGCACACCGTGTTTCATATTAATATTTTTGTTTTATTATTTCAATTAGGTTCCACGATTAGTTTCGAGCAGCATGGCCATCATCAGGAGAAAAATAATCCCTGCTTCTTAGTAGCAGTGAACTACATGATTGAATGATTGTTTCTGAAGAAAATGAACTTTATCTCTAGTTTTCATTAGTTTTTTATTGTTAATTTTGGTCAGTTCTATTGTTGGACAAACACCCTCTTTCAGGTTGGTTTTAAGATAGAGAATGGGAGATTCCTGACATTACGAACCCCCTCCTTGGTCATTTTGACAGTTTTAATGGTTGCTGGACATTTGACGCGTGTGTTAAGTGCATGTTATCCTTTAGTACTTTAGGAGTGTGTGTGATGTGTGTATGTGCATATATTTGTATGAGTGTTATATACATATATATATATATATATATATATATATATATATATATATATATATATATATATATATATATACACGATGTTTGATCAAAACTCAGAGTGATGTCGCTTGTCACAGATTGTCACAAACCTTGAACTTTGTCACGCATGCACGAGAAGTTATAACGTCTCGGTCACTTTCATTGTTTATGCTTGGAAGGAAAGTGTGTAGAATGTGATTGTCTCGCCACACTAAGCACTATAATAGATCTGCTCAAATCAATGATTATAAACACGGGTTTAAGTGAATAGATCCTGTATGAGTTAAGGAATCGAACAAATTTAACAAATAACTAAACGAAAATCACTTGAACGCTTCCAAATACAACAAACTAATAACGGGTAGAACTTGATGGGAAAATAAAGATATAATCACTATGATTAATTTTTCACCCTGTCTGACACTAGATGTTTCAAAATGACAGAATCATTGGTCATTTATCAAATCATGGCTCTCCATACTTTTCCTTTACTCTCCTTCTTAGTACATGTTTTGTCATATATTCATTCGTGAAATCGGCAAACTGCTTCTCTTACCTTTAGTCTGCCCTGTGTGTATTATAATTCTCCTGTCCATTTTTCTCATTATGTGTCTCAGAAATGCTAGTTGCTCATGCTTAGGTGGGCGGGTGGTGTAATGGATAATAACTCAGAAGTGTTAATCGGAGAGCCGAGTTGGAATTCCACTTGGGTTTGTTAGATTCACTTCCGAACAAATGAGAACGGTATGCATCCACACCTTCACCTCCCATCTATGGGTTAATTAGTGACACTTTTATCGCTAAACCATTATTACCCCCTCAAAATCCTTGCAATTTAAAAATATTTACTGTCTTTGAATATCATTTTTCCCTTGTATTTACTATAAACTTCCTTTTCGCACGCATAACCTCTGTCTATCTTATTCCCAGCATTTGCTTATCTCGTCCTGTGTATGAGAATAAACTACATCCACTTCCTGGATAAGACGATAAACTAAATCTGACAGCAAGACTTTTGATCAGGAGGTTTTGAGGAGCGAGGAACCACCTCTCAGTTTCTGGTGTTCCCAGGTCTACTCTGAACTGGGCTGGTGGCACCTGTCAGGGTCCCAGCTATGGGCGAATATTTACCACCCCCAAAGGGGTCAAAACACCATGAAGGAATAAAAATATGTTTTAATGCCATCAATACTTTTTGGAAAAATCATTACCAGTAGTATATGTTTGGAAAAAAGATATTACCTGCAATATTTTTTTGAAAAAAAATATTACCAGCAATACATTTTTGAAAAAATATTACCAAAAATACATTTTTGGAAAGAAAAATATTGCTCTCAATAAAAAATCTTGTCAGTATTAAATAACCCATTGAGATTGATATATGCCGTAAAACAAACCAAACCAAACCAAAAGATTTGCTTATCACAACACATATCGTTTCAAGATTCTTTATCTGTGAGGAGATCTTACACTGATTAGATTATATATTTACATTTTTCATTATATTTTGCTTAGTTTCTTGAAAACGTTTTCCACTATTTTTTTGCGCCTTCAGAATCTGTATCACTTTTACTTGTATCTTCCTAATATACTGTTATGGGATCTTACCTGTAACGATACAATGAACTATAAATACTGCACCTCTCAAGAGAGACGTATGGAACGAGTCGAGACGCAGTCTCTGACTGTGCGCGACTCCTGTCGAACTCTCTGCTTTGGCAGAGAGGAACCCGGACGAGGCTTTGCCGCAGGGCAAAGTATCGTCCGGGGAGGTAGACAGTCCCTGAACTCGTTTATGCGGGTTCTAATGGGCATATTTTTGGCCGAGTCTACGGCCTCGGAGAATCCACATTAAGCCGGCCTTGTGCCACATGCGACCCACGTGGGAGGGTTGTTAAATATAGGAACGAGTCGAGACGGAATCGAGTCGAGACAATAGTAGTTCACTCCAAACCAGACTGACAGTCATACTAACACCTTCAACTTGTATTATTATTCTGTTTAATACATCTTTGCTATTTCTACTCTTGTGTTCGAGTTGTTCTTGCTTGGTCCTAAACTTGGACCATAACAGTGGTGCGAGGATATTGGACCAAGTACTAAGTACCAAGGTCTATTCCTGTACCTATTTGATTTTGGTGTCCCCAGTACATAACTCACAACCTTTTGCTGCTAACATTTTGTTACGCCTTCTTACAGTTAAATTAAAAGATAGTCCTTTTTTATTTCCTCAGCTCCCTCGTCTAATAAATCTAATGGGATTCTTTCTGAGTCTTCAGTCAACGCAGCGTCATCTGCGTTTCTTGTGTGGTAAAGGTTATCTCAGCCAATAATAAAATTGTTAAGTCTTCAACGTTATTAGCAGAGTCTTGTTGCACAGGTTAAATAACATTCATTAAATAATTCTGTTTTTTGTGCTTTTACCAATTTTTTGTTAAGAATTTAATGATTTCCTGAATATCTTGCCTGTTTAAATCAAGCTTTTTCTCATATTACAAGCCGTTCTTCATGTCATACTCTATCAAGTCTTTTTTATGTAGTATATGAAAAAAGGGTATACGTCCTTTTGCATTTTTTTACTCACTCTGATGGTACTCTAGTCTTAAAAATTGCATTTCTTGTCTTGAACAACGCATCACAGTGTGTGTTCTACTTCAGGCCAATCTCTCGCCATTAAAATCCTAATGATTATTTCTGTGGCTCCTAAAATTGATTGTAGAATGAAGTTCAAATTTATTCGTTATGAATATTGAAGTATTTCTCCAGTATTTCATCGCTGTCGTATATTTCATTTATTATTTCAATGTCATTATAAATCCCGAATACGTCTAAATCTCTAAGTATCAGCATAATAAACTTATTGGACCTTGCTGCTCTGTTCCTCTTCTTCTTGTCTGCTTATAACCTAGCCTTTGATTTTAATACTACTGCTTATCCTATACGGTCTGATCAACTCAGTCGCATGATAGACCACACGATTGCTCCATGTGCGCTGAAAAACATAAATGTTCATGAGTAGTCAACTGCAGCATGGATTAGTCCAAGAAGACGGGCGTATACGGAAAACGTGTTTATTACATTAGACACTATTGAATATTTCATTTCCGGTGTCCGTAAATGTTGGAAAAAAATTAATTTAATATTGTTAATAAGCTTATGTTTTCCTATAAAGGGTCCACGTTTCATCTCAACGGGCTTATGATAGAAGCAATTGTATTCCACTTACCCATTGCTTCTGTTTATATATTGCTGAGTCTTGACTCATTGTTGAATCTCGCCTAATGCATGGAATAATAATGCAACACAAAATATACTTAGAACAAGAATCTATTATAACAAGAAAGTGTACACAATAAGTACATATAGTATTTCTGTATATTTCTGGGAAGACGTTCCTGAAGAATGTGTTGACTAGTCGCAGTCGATCAGAGTCTCTAGTTGGATCTCGTGATTCCTCCTCTCGTCTTCCGGTACCAACCATTATTTATATAGTTGGTAGTCACCTATGCAGATTAGGTGGATCCTCCACAACATATATATATATATATATATATATATATATATATATATATATATATATATATATATATATATGATAGAAATTGTAACTGAAGTTCTCTGTACAATTTCTATCATATATATATCATTGCTTGATCCGGCTTCTAATGCTTCAGTTTGAGCGGCTTGGTGATAGTAGTCGTGGCTCCGGGGGCACAGTCCTATGGTTACAGAGAACTTCAGTAAAGTTCCACCGCGGAATATGTGAGCGAGCGGCGCTATATTGAGTCTGATTTGCTATCTCTTCATCACCGAGGCCCGTTGGAACAGTTGGTATGGTGTCTGCTTGGCAACTTAACTGTCAGGGTTTTAATTCTCAGTAGTGGATGCGCACTTCTGATGAGTCCCAAATATAGGACGAAACGGCCGTCCAGTGTTTTTCTGCATTCTGTTGAGTTTTATTTCTGACTTAATGAATTACTTAATTATTTATTTTTTTTATTTTTTTATTTATTTATATATATATATATATATATATATATATATATATATATATATATATATATATATATACTGCCTATCTACTAAGACAATTTTAAACAGACAAGCACCTTTACAATTTTCCTCTTGCCGTTCTATTTTTTTCAGCTCTTGTTCCATACTAAGATAAAGTTAGTTAATTTGATGGCGTACAGTGATTAGAAACAGTATTTCATTTTTTTCATTTTCTTAACAATAATATAGAAACTACATCACTTGAGAACTACCAACAGCAGCAACGACTAAAATGAATTCCACATGAAAAAAAAAATAATGACATGAAGATGTTGACATTCCACACGACTTCAAATAAAAGGTTAGGAAGGAAACGTCCATCAATAGTGGAAAGAGTCATAACAGCTACTGGGCTTGAGAAAAGAAAATGATGATATAATCAAGATGTTGACATTCCACACGACTTCAAATAAAAGGCTAAGAGAGACCCCCCCCCAATAAATACTGGAAAGATTTATGACAGCTACTGGATTTGAGTAAACTATTTTGCTGAATAAATCTTTAGAGCAAGATTTTATTGATTTCAACCGATTGAAGCACTGGCTGCTTGGTCAATGAAAGCCGAATGTTTCCTTATAAGGAAACGGCCGATATTACCATCACCCTTTGATGAGTATGTTGTTTTTTACCATTTTTAGTGTTTCAGGGTTTTTATTTTGTGGATCTCTTAAAAAGACTTTGACACCTCAGACAATAATCAAAAGAGAATGAATTTATTCGCAGCACTTTTAACTACAGCAACAACGAAAACAGATAGCACGTGTAACCCAGCCGGAGAATAATGACAAAATGAAGATATTGACGTTCCACACTACTTCAAACAAAAGGTTAGGAAGGAAACTCCCATCATAACTGGAAAGAACTATAACAGCTACTGAACTTGAGAAAGCTATTTTCCTGAAAAATTGTTTGTAGTCAACTGCAACATGTATTAATTCAAGCAGACGGGCATATACGGGAAACGAGCAGTTGATTATTACATTGGATCCTAATGAATATTTCACTTGCGGTGTCCGGAAATGTTGGAAAAAATGAATAGTTAAGAGAATATTGTTAATAAGTTTTCGGGATATGTTTTCCGATAAATGGTTACGTTTTATCACGACACACTTATGTAAGAAGCAATTGTGTTGTGCTCTTCCATTGCTTCTTTCATAAGTTTTATTTATCCGAGGGTCATTCAATAAATAAGGTGAATTTTTCGGTATAAGGACTTCTAATAGAGATAGAAGCTTACTTTTTTAAATTTTTCAACGTAGTCTCCCTGCACGGTTGCACACTTTTCCCATCTGTGCACAAGCTTCCGTATTCCCTCAGCGTAAAAATCTTTGGACTGATGTCTCAGCCAGTCGCTCACAACACTTTTGACTTCATCGTCACTTTTAAACTTCGTGCCTCTCGTGAACGATTTCAAGGGACCAAACAGGCGAAAGTCTGAAGGGGCAAGATCTGGGCTGTAAGGGGGATGAGGGAGCAGTTCCCAGCCCAGCTCGTTGATGGCCTGCACCGTTTGGGCTGCTGTGTGAGGCCTTGCGTTGTCATGATGCAAGATGACTCCTTCTGACTGATGACTCCTGCGTTTGTCTCAACAGATAAGCTCAAAGTCCTTGCAATGTCATCCACTGTCACCCTTCTGTCAGACTGAATGAGTTCATTGACTGATTCCATCACTTCAGGAGACCTCACTTCTGTAGGCCTCCCAGGCCTGTCTTCATCCTCAAAACTGCTCCGTCCTTCTTTAAACAATTTAGTCCACTTGTAGACAATTCTTTGGCTGGAACATGTGGCACCATACACAGTTGACATTCTCCTATGTATTTCAACTGGTTTGCACCCTTCAGCAACCAAAAACTTGATAACTGACCGCTGTTCAATCCGGGAGCATGCTTCTTGGTCGGCCATCTTTGTTAATCGCCAAAACTCTCAAAGTTTATTTTTAATCTGCAAAAGAAATTAAATCCATGTGAAAAAGAAGTATAACAAAAAAAAGTAAGCTTCTATCTGTATTAGAAGTCCTTATACCGAAAAATTCAACTTATTTATTGAATGACCCTCGTATATATAGCCTTCCTATCTACTAAGACAATCTTTGAACAGAGACAAACACACACACATATGCATACATACATTTATACAATATTCCTCTTTGCAATTCGATTCTTTTTAACGCTTGTTCTATCAGAAGAAGTTAGTTAATTTGATGGCGTACAGAGATTAGAAACTGTATTTCATTTTTCATTTTTTTTAAACAGTAACATAGAAACTTTTGCGAGATTTCCTGATGTTATCGGATTGGAGGGGTCGATCCCTGCGTGCGTCGCCTTTGGAAAGTGCCTGAAAACCATACCACGATTTGGCCCAAGCGAAGACGGAACCCTGGTGGGGTGGGGCGCGTAATTAGCTGTGCTAGCACGAAGTCACAAGTCATCGTGACTGAATGCGTGAGCGTGCTGTTCAAATTGTTGATCACGCTAGATAACACGCTCCCTCCCAGAAAATGTAACTAATGTCTCCCCAGCATCGTTGCAGTATAAACCACAGGTGGCCTCTGCGCATGTTGAATAAACACAAAATACGCCTGAGCACGCGTCTGCAATAGGGATTGGCTAGCCACCCGAGTAGACGAGAATTATGATTTTGATGAGGATACGCGTTTAGTGTTACGGGTGGTGGCCCGGAAAAAGAAAACAAGCCGGGTTCAAATTCTAGCCGAGTTCGTTACGTTCATTTACGCACTAATATCATTTGAAAAGATATGAATTACTTCTTCTCTCGGAACAAATAGCATAGCAGACTGGAATCTCTAGCCTTTGTTGGTAACCAATCTAGATATCAGGCGGTTACGTGTCAATCGTGATACACGCTTAAAAGATCATGTATCTTTCGATGCATGACTAACGAAGGAGAATTTTTTTTCCCCAAAGTAGCTTGCTATTTATTTCGGCGGTACTAAAGTTGCTATCCAAAGCTATACAACGACTGTCCTGCTATTTACCCATATCTGGGGGGAGAAAGAGAGGAGTAAGTGAATGTAATGGATTCGACTGGAATAAGAACTCGGCTTTCCGATTGTTCAATCCGAGCCGCTATCCATTACTCCACCGTGTCTCCTGAACTCGGCTCTCCGATTCCTCAGTCCTAGCCGCTATCCATTACTCTACCGTGTCTCCCGAACTCGGCTCTCCAATTCCTCAATCCTAGCCGCTATCCATTACTCCACCGTGTCTCCCGAACTCGGCTCTCCGATTCCTCAATCCGAGCCGCTATCCATTACTCCACCGTGTCTCCCGAACTCGGCTCTCCGATTCCTCAATCCGAGCCGCTATCCATTACTCCACCGTGTCTCCCGAACTCGGCTCTCCGATTCCTCAATCCGAGCCGCTATCCATTTGGTGACTCGATAAAAACATCCATCTCCCAGCAACTTGAGCCACTGAAAAGGTTGTCTGTCCGTAATATGCGCAGTAACTGAAATTTTCATCTTATTTGCGGATTCTGTCTGTCTCTCATTTGAAGACTGGCGCATCACAGCCTTTATACACCAAGTACTCGTTCATTAATAGGGTAAGCAATATTAACCTTCATATTATCATATATTTATGGAATAAATTATGTCGAACATTTACGATGTTAGATAAGTCGTTCTTATTTGAATTACTGGCGGAACACAATCTTCTCCAATACGCTCACTCTGATTTTATACTATATTTAGCTTAATAAAGTATAAAATTTACAATGTTATACAGGAAAGTATTCTTCATTTCATATGCTGGCGTAACACAATCTTCTTCCAATATATTTGACGTTGTAAACTTAATATGTGCTTAATAGATTATTATACATATCTTTATACGACACAAACAGGCCCTCTTCGCTTGGATGACTGGCGTAACATTGTCTTTCTAACCGAATTCTTCTATATTTAGCCTTGTGACATACTATCCTTGTGCCATACATTATTTTTAAATCATTCTCTTTTTTATGCGAAAGATAATTTCGTTTACAATTAACGCACATTTTTCCCCTGTTTTTATTTCTTTCTTTGGTGTGTCGAATTTCGGGTGTATAGCGGGATGGATGAAATGTTTTTTGAAAAACAATCATTTAAAATGTTTCTGGGCGAAAGAATTTGCTGTCAAAATATGCTGTCAAAAATGAGTAATAAAGGGGAGGACACATGAACTTTTCACAAGGCACGCGCATGCTCAGAGAATAAATGCTGGGACATATAAGTAGTTTGTCCCTGGTAAGTTAACTCCCTTGCTTTCGATAAAATTTCTTGGCGTTTGAAGGCATATCAGGTTTTTTCGTATTTATTTATTTATTTATTTTAGTCAAAGACTTTGTAAGTCTTAAGCATTAGTTTTTTTGTTTGTATATACGAACCTTAGGCATTTTATCTTAATATCAGAGTGTAGTAGCTGTCTGATCACACTCGTTCTGAGCTGGAACCAGTCGCGCTTTCTAGCTGAATATTTACATTATTCAGCTTGTTTGAATGTAGAAATTTTACGAGTTTTCATCCACAATCATTTTTATCAATTCACACCACACTAGGAAATAATATCTCGACGACGCAAGCGGCTACTGCCAGTGAAAGATAATGATAGTATTTTGGAAGAAACTGGAATCCTAAATAGCGAAAATCAAAGGATCACTCTCAATTCCTGTTCAAAAGACAGGGGAGGTGTCTGAACCGGGTGATAGACAAACCTATCTACTCCTATGGCTCTTCAGTTTATAAGGATTTACATGCACTGTTGGGAAGAAACTGTTTTGGAACATATGAATAAACTTTACTACATCCCAAACGAATCGACTGACACCCCCCCAAAAAAAACAGCTCTCTTATTTTCTCGCTAAAAGCAGTATAGCGATTATTAGGGGTCTATGCTGATGACATAGGTGTACATGATTCGTATAAGAATGATCTAAAACTGGTTCATCATTGAAAAACTGCACAGGGCCGTGTGGGTGATGAATTATTTTCATCCGTTGCAATCCCTTTCCCACAGACAAAAAGTTGGTAACCTATCACGACTCAGTTGCTATTCCTATGGTAAGTGTTCAAACAAGCTAGATACCTCAGTTCCACCAGCTCCGATCTTCACGGCTAGGAACCGCTATGACACGTAGTCAGCGTCAAATCATTACTATTTATTTCCTAATCATTTGGTAAGGAATAAGTTCCACTTAGAAAACCTTCGTTCCCAGAACATTAACTCTGTGGAAAAGACACCCATGAGGATACTTCCCTTATTTCTACAATTTTAATCTCTTCAAGTCTAAGATCGATCATCACGGCTAGTACCGGCTATGACACTTGAAAAAAAACAAACAAACACTATCTCCGACTGCGGCAAAATGCGCAACTCACACGACTGAAGTGTTTCAGCCAGTATGAGTATTTCATTGGCCGTTGCATACCCATGCGTTGCCCAGGCCTGCTAGGAGATGGGTGATTTTATCGAGTCACCATATGTAGAAGGCTTATAGTGCTCAGTGTCCTAATATTCACCCATATCTGATGGGGAGAAGAGATGGATTCATATCTTTCCTCAAAAAGTTTATAGAATAAGGAGATAAGTGTGGTTTGGTTTGTTTTACAGTTTATCAACCTCAATGTGTTATTTAATACCGACAAGAATTTAATTGCTGGTTATATTTTTCATCAAAAATGTATAGCTGGTAATATCATTTTTCTTTCAAAAATGTATTGCTGGTAATATCTTTTTCCTTTCATAAATGTATTGCTGGTAACATCTTTTTCCTTTCAAAAATGTATTGCTGGTAATATCTTTTTCCTTTCATAAATGTATTGCTGGTAACATCTTTTTCCTTTCAAAAATGTATTGCTGGTAATATCTTTTTCCTTTCATAAATGTATTGCTGGTAACATCTTTTTCCTTTCAAAAATGTATTGCTGGTAACATCTTTTTCCTTTCAAAAATGTATTGCTGGTAATATCTTTTTCCTTTCATAAATGTATTGCTGGTAACATCTTTTTCCTTTCAAAAATGTATTGCTGGTAATATCTTTTTCCTTTCATAAATGTATTGCTGGTAACATCTTTTTCCTTTCAAAAATGTATTGCTGGTAACATCTTTTTCCTTTCAAAAATGTATTGCTGGTAATATCTTTTTCCTTTCATAAATGTATTGCTGGTAATATCTTTTTCCTTTCATAAATGTATTGCTGGTAATATCTTTTTCCTTTCATAAATGTATTGCTGGTAACATCTTTTTCCTTTCAAAAATGTATTGCTGGTAATATCTTTTTCCTTTCATGAATGTATTGCTGGTAATATCTTTTTCCTTTCAAAAATGTATTGCTGGTAACATCTTTTTCCTTTCAAAAATGTATTGCTGGTAATATCTTTTTCCTTTCATAAATGTATTGCTGTTATATCTTTTTCCTTTCAAAAATGTATTGCTGGTAACATCTTTTTCCTTTCATAAATGTATTGCTGGTAACATCTTTTTCCTTTCAAAAATGTATTGCTGGTAATATCTTTTTCCTTTCATAAATGTATTGCTGTTATATCTTTTTTCTTTCAAAAATGTATTGCTGGTAATATCTTTTTCCTGTCATAAATGTATTGCTGGTAATATCTTTTTTCTTTCAAAAATGTATTGCTGGTAATATTTTTTTCTTTCAAAAATGTATTGCTGGTAATATATTTTTCTTTCAAAAATGTATTGCTGGTAATATCTTTTTTTTTCTTTCAAAAATGTATTGCTGGTAATATCTTTTTCCTTTCAAAATATATTGCTGGTAACATCTTTTTCCTTTCATAAATGTATAGCTGGTAACATCTTTTTTCTTTCAAAAATGTATTGCTGGTAATATCTTTTTTCTTTCAAAATGTATTGCTGGTAACATCTTTTTCCTTTGATAAATGTATAGATGGTAATATATTTTTTCTTTCAAAAATGTATTGCTGGTAATATCTTTGTTCTTTCAAAAATGTATTGCTGGTAATATCTTTTTTTTCAAAATGTATTTTTTGTAAACAAACTATTTGAGACCCCAACAGGTGCTACCACCCCGGGTCAGGGTGGACTTGTGAATACCAGCAATTAAGAGGTGGTTCCACGCATTTCAAAACTTCCTGATCAGAGACCTTGCTTTTAGATGTAGTTCGTTGCAATGCTCAGGACGGTAAGGGGATAAGCAAGGTGATCATGCCACCAGATGTAAATGGCAATGAAAAGAGAACTGGAAACCCAACCCTAAATAAGAAACAAGGGACAAACCTCTATTCCTGTTCAAAAGACCAAGGTGGAATTTGAACGGGATAAAAGGCAAACTTGGAGAGAAATTTCCCAAACTGCCTCAATATAAGCATTATCATACCCACGTAAATGAATGTAATAAATTTGCCTGGAATTCGAACTCGGATCTCCTATTCCTCAGAACGAGCCGCTTCATTGCTCTAATGTGCTTCGACAATGACCGTACTCGGCGTCAAAGCTTCCTCATTTCCTTCTTATTCGTTTGGTAAGGAGAGACTTCCACTCAGAGCTTCTTCTCCGGAACTATAATAGCTGGCCACTCGTATTTGAGGATACCCGTCTACTAGGGCGTCTATACAATCCCTATTGCAGACTTTAGCTCAGGCACATTTGTGTTTGTTCGACACCCACAGAGCCAACCTGTGGCGTATACTGCAACTGTGCTGAGCAGACCTTAGTTACAGTTACAGGGAACACGTACGAACATACATACATACATACAAAAATACAAATCACATACAACGCCAAGCATTCATTGGTTAATAAATCACCACTACATTAATACAGGCAGTTTACAAATCGCAGTAATGTGACAATTTTGTAATGGCTCTATTTTCATGTGGGCATTTTTGTGCACTTTTGGAAGAAACGGATCACAGAAGCTTTCTTAAGTCTCTCCAAAGCTCGCTCGCTGATTGGTCGATGTCAACCAATCAGATCGTTTGCACGTGAAGAATAATTCTTCCCGCGCATTGATTTGGTGCCTACGGTCTCTTATTTAAGCTAAGGTCTTTTTCATCTCCTCAGTGAGAAATTCAGCTGCCAAACGAATCCACGACAGTTGAAACCATGCGCCAACTTTTTCACTCACACACACACACACACACACACACACACACACACACACACACACACACACACACACACACGTTGAACATACCTTGTACACACTCACATAAACTCTTCTTACACAGCAATATCTCTCAAGAACAATCATTACAAGAGACTCTCATGAACATTCTTCCAGTGAACTTTGGAACACTAAAATAACAGTTAAAGAGAGACAACTCTTGGTTAATTCAACCTTTTATTACTTAAATGCATGCTTTCCTTCACATCGTTGTTTGATATTGTACATCTTGTTAAATACATATTTGTGTGTAACAATGTCTTTTGCTTATCCTTTTTTTTTGCGTGAGCTTTGTTTCCTAATCTAAAGTTAAATTAATGTGGTGAAGTCCGCCACCGCTTGAACAAAATTAGAACATAAAGCACAGACACATCACTCCCTCTAGTGATTATGTCCACACAAATATGTATATGCACAAAAGCTGAGTATCATCTACCATGTATTCAATTGTGAAAGCAGAATAACAAAACTACAACATAAAACACAGACACATCACTCCCTCTAGTAATTATGTCTACACAAACATGTATATGCTCAAAAGCTGAGTATCATCTACCATGTATTCAATTGTGAAAGCAGAATAACAAAACTACAACATGAAACACAGACACATCACTCCCTCTAGAAATTATGTCTACACAAACATGTATATGCACAAAAGCTGATGATAGAATGTTACAAGTTTGATTTTGGCAGTATTGAAAGTTACAAGACTTTGCTATTGAGCTTTCCAGTAATCAAACGCTTTAATCCACTAGCCTGTGTCTGGAGAACTTGAAGCCTAACCTGCCTGCTGATGAGTGCTGCTATTTCTTTCTTTCTTAGTGACTCCCATGTCGTACTTATTTCCATGCTAGGCCTACTAAGGCGGTCGTCATAGCCTTGCATATATGTGCTGATTCTTTTATATGTCTAACTCACCAATGTTCTTCCTACTTCAGTATTTTCATTTCCCTCCAAAAGGTATTGATAACAACACATTTTTCCACACGTGATCCGCCATGCCTGATTTCATAGTCTCTTCTTCATTACGGCTTTTTCTTCAGTTTTACTTTTACCGACTAGTTTCACCATTTTATTCTTTGTCACATGTGCAAGGAATTGAGTACACACATATCTTAGCCATGTTCTCCTTCTTTCAGGGCTCAATTCATCAAAATATTTTCCGTAGAGTGGATCTGCTTCTGAGCATTGTCCCGATGTTTTTGAACTGCACATCTACTTAATCTTTTCTGAGAAGCCCTTAACGTAAGTCAAACAGACCAGTAGCAATTTCCTGGTCTTCGTCCTTGAACCTTCTGTTTTCAGACGCTGATGTTATGTTTCTAGAGTAATTGTAATTCTGAACAGTACGCTTGATACTAATCCCGTTGGTATATGCCTGGGTCATCAGATTATTTTTGCACGGTGCTGTAGGCATCGGGCGATATTTTTGTTCTCACTGTATGGATCGTGGGAAATGAAGTTCAGGTATTGTCTGGAGAAGATTGATTTGTGATATACGAATCTATTTCATTATCTGGGCAAGTTACTAGTACATGCATTATTATTTTCTTCTTCCATTGTGAACTGGGTCGAAGGTCTTATTAAGTTTACATCGTCCAGCAGTATTTGTACAATTTCCTAGTGAGGCTAAATTATGATGCTTTCATCTGTCTATCTCAGTCATTTTGTTGGCTTCAGTAGTACCGTACCTAAAGCCATTTCCTGGAAGTATTCTATGTATATGTTCACAATAACTGGTTACAACGGTGAACCCATAAACAAGCCTTCTTCGTCTTGGCATATGTCAGTCTCTAGGTGACAGATTGTTGTCTGTAAATAAAATGTCAACATCTTCATCAGATTAACATATGATTTTGTAGTTTATGTACAGATAACATTTCTTTAGAGTTAAAATGAGTAAACAGATTAAATGGAGAGTGAAATTTTGCGACTGGTGCAAAATTCAGTAAACTCACAGAAGAACCGTCAGTATAGGAAAAGAAATCGTTGCAAAATGTGTAGGGTTCTATGATTATATGGGAATGTGTTTGGAAATTTCAGTTTTCTCGGCCCATAAACACTTACTGTGCTAAAACTTTCTCGGGGAATGTTTCGCCTTATTACAGTTGTTTCACCTTATTACTGTTGTTTTGCCTTATTACTATTGCTTCGCATTATTACTGTTGTTTCGCCTTATTACTGTTGCTTCGCATTATTACTGTTCTTTCACCTTATTACTGCTGCTTCACCATATTACTGTTGCATTATTACTGTTGAATGACAATTCATATTTTGGTTCCAATCGTCATAGGAATGATTACAAAAAAATCCCCCTCCACAAATTTATAGACAAAACATACAGAGGCATTCTGGGAATTCTTTTTAACCAATAAGATTGGACACTTTTTGATTTCATCCAGCTTAGTTCTGTTCTTGTCTTGAAGTCAAAATTCTGTAATCACTTGACTGTATCCCCTTTTGTGTATTAAGAACATTCTTTGCTCGTGAACTTTTGCCTTGTTACTGTTGTTTTGCCTTATCACTATTGCTTCGCCCTATTACTGCTGTTTCACCTTATTACTGTTGCTGTGCCTTATTACTGTTACTTTGCCTTATTACTGTTGTTTGCCTTATTAGTTTTGCTTCGCCTTAATATATGTTGTTTTGTTTAATTCTGTCTTGCATATATTGTTTGCTTATTTTTTTTCAACGTTCTTTTTTTCTTTTTCTATTTTTTATTACAAACTACGTCAGTTATTTTTGTTGTGCATTTCTGTTAATTACATTTAACTGTGGCCAATTCGTATGCATATTATTTTGCTGTTAATGTAACGATAAAGTTTAATTGAAATTTATAATTAAAATAATTAACCAATATTTTTAATATTATTTTACTTAATGCGTTATAAAATTATTCAATCAGCCGATATCAAAATCCAATTCAATTAATCAAAATGCCTTTGGTAACATTCACTTTTTACCGCTATGATCAAAATTCAAGACATAAGTGTGTAAAAATGTTTGCAAAATCTATTAGTCTCATATTCTAGAGTGTTGTTGTTTTTCATACCAATTATATTCACATAAAGCTCTCTATAACATAATCCAATTAATTTACACACATTTGTTCTCTATTTTCAATTGTGGATATCTATCTATCTATCTATCTATCTATCTATCTATCTATCTATCTATCTATCTATCTATCTTGTGCATTGCCCTCCGCATAGCTAGAGAAGGACTGCTTAATTTATGGAGGCAGAAGAAAAGAAAATGTGGAGAAGGGGCTGAAAAATATGCGGGATTTTATTACACAACTGGATCTAAATTCGTAGCCGGAAAGTCTTTGCTGAAACAGCGAGGGGCACAGCATTGAGGTCTTTTTTTATTGTTTTTCTTTGTGCTCGTTCTAATTTTTCTCTCCCTACGATCGGCGTAGAGATATTCGAAATTAATCATTTTGTGGGCGGATTCCGACTTAACAACGGTGAGGAATTATAAAATACGGGCAAATGAACTTCTATGCAACAGGAAGTTGCTACGAAGGAAAAACAATATTTTTAAAGTGTGGAAAATAGTTCTCTGGTTATAAGTGCCCACATGAGTAGGGCATAAACACCTTTATACACGCACACTCAATATATATATATATAAAGATATATATATATATATATATATATATATATATATATATATATATATATATATATATATATATATATATATAGTTTTAAGGTGTGGTATATTTATGGGATAAAGTGCTCTATATCTGATACAGAACGGATGTAAACATAAATATAAAAGTGAACATTGAAATCAACACTCAGAGGCGACAGGCTATTTCATACTGGACGCAATATATATATATATGTGTGTGTGTGTGTGTGTGTGTGTGTGTGTGTGTAATTTGACAGCAACTTTTCTTTTAAACATGTGTTGAATGTTAAAGACAACATCGTCCTGCATATTCGAAAGTACTAGGTTATCGTACGGACAATATTTATTTCGATATCATTTTCAAATAAAAAGTCTCATTAGAAAATATGAGAAAATTCAAAAGAAAATAGGCAGGACGATGTTTCTTCAACATTCAACACAACATGTTTAAATATATATATATATATATATATATATATATATATATATATATATATATATATATATATATATATGTGTGTGTGTGTGTGTGTGTGTGTGTGTGTGTGTGTGTGTGTGTGTGTGTGTGTGTATTACTTTCATTTACGGTTCAATACCCTTGGGAAAGGCATTAATCCACTTCATCTCCCTCCAGCTATGGGTAAATAGCAGGTCAGTGTTGATTCTATAGCCTTCGGTAGCAACTGGCCTATGAGAAGGACCACTCTGGATTCAAAACCTGCGGAGAGTCGTTTGGTCTCTGTATCCGGCCTTTCAAAAAAGGGTGGTTGGTTCTGCAGGAAGCCTTCACCACTATAATCTGGAAGGCTTGTGTGTGTGTTTAAATGAGTTCGGATGGAGCTGTGGTCGGACAGGTGTACCGTAAGGCGTCTAGATAGGCATGTAGTAGTGTGATTATTACACATACTATGCCCAGAAAAACACTTGTTAGAACACAAGGGAAATTAAATAAAAAGCTTAATCGCTGTACCATTTTTCAGTCGTCTTTAATGAAACATGTATAAACGAGGGATTGTTGCCTAAATGCGCACACACACACACACACACACAATATATATATATATATATATATATATATATATATATATATATATATATATATATATATATATATGGTTACGATAAAACTGTTTTATTTCAATAATTTATCATCCATTGACAGGTTTGAAAAATCTTTGTAATTTTTCAAAGACTTTCGCGGTTTGTTTTCAACCTCAGATTTAAATATTTAGTTTCGCATGTTCTCTTTAAAATATCGCGTATTCACGCGTGAGTTCGTGTCTTCTATGGTTATTTATTGTATCCTCTGTTCATGTGAACAATTATAGCTCGATTCTTCTCAAAACACTCTCTTTACCGCTGTCCTGCTGAAAGAGAAATCGCCAAGCATATATAATTTTCTTCTTCTTCTATATGCCATATCACTTAAGGACGTTGGCGATAATGGCTCTCCACAATTTCCTTTGCTTTGTATCTCTTGATAAATTTGGATTTTTTGTTATTTCTCCTAAACATTGTTCTCTCATCCATTTAAACAACCTCATTGTTCTTCTATTTACTGGGTCCCTTCAGTACGTTGGTGATCATGGCTCTCCCCAATTTCCTGTTCTTTGTAGCTCCTGATAAATTTTACTTTTTGTTATGTCTCCTAAACATTGTTCTCTCATCCATTTACACAAGCTCATTCTTCTTCTTCTATGTACTGGGTCCCTTCAGTACGTTGACGATCATGGCTCTCCACAATTTCCTCTCCTTTGTAGCTCTTGATAAATTTTGCATTTTGTTATGTCTCCTAAACATGGTTCTCTCATCCATTTACACAAACTCATTCTTCTTCTTCTATGTACTGGGTCCCTTCAGTACGTTGACGATCATGGCTCTCCACAATTTCCTGTCCCGTTTAGCTCTTGATAATTTTTTTTGTTATGTCTCCTAAATATTGTTCTGCCATCCATTTACTCAAGCACTTTCCTTTTCCCTTTTCTTTTTTTTCTTTTTCGAAAGAATGAACTAATATTTTAGCTAATCCATAATCAACTCTGCCCTGCTGACTTTGCCTGTTGTTTCCTAAAATAACTTTTTTTTTCTTCGTCGGGCCTAATAACAATATTCGGGTAGTCATTCAGCTGATTGCAAAACATTTTTAGCGGATGTTAAACGAGCCTTTTTATGTGTTTTCTTCAGTGGTAACGGCTTTTTTCGTGCAACTCATCCGTGAAATACTTGTCGGTTCGAAGTTGAAACGTACATCTGTCCAGGCGTTCTCAAAACATGTCTGGATATCGTTTACGCTCGCTTTCCGTTTGACTGGAACTTCCTTTGTGATTATACCCGCTCGTAGACTTGGGGCCATGTCACGTTGAAACACCAGTTCTAGTACGATCACCGAAGTTAAGCAAAACCATACCTCGTCAATATCTCGATGGGTGACCGCTCTAGCACGACCAGGTTCTGTAAGCTTGGATGTGCGGGTGGTGCTTAAGGATAACGACTAGGTATTGGAAATTGGAGAGCCGAGGTCTAATTCAATTCGGGTTCGTTATATTTACTAACGCGCAAATAAATGAATACACCTTTTATCTCCCCAAATATCGGTTAATTAGTAGCTCCTCTGTCAGTAAATCATTATTATCTTCCCAAAATTCTTATAATCTATAAACATTTTCTGGCTTTAAATAAGCTGTAAAAGGTTGATAAACCATAAAAAATATTAATTTCATTTAACCGTTCATCCTGATGAAAACATTATTGGATAATCTGATTTTAAAAGCGTATATATATTATTTTATTCCTTTTCTGAACGATGAATTAAGTCTGTCTATAGCTAATGAATGAGGTATGTCCTACATAGAGAAAATTAACTTAGAGCTTTCGTTGGATTTATAAGCCTCATTCATTTTTTTTTTTTACTCTTTGCTTTTCGGTATAATGTAAAACATGAATGAATTTCGAATTTGTAAAATAGATTTGAAAATAATGCTTGAAGGAGTTATCAGATTGATAGAAATATACGACTAACAACAAATGTATAACAAATGTATAACAGATGTATAAAAGATGTATAGCATTTCTGAAGAACAGTTAGGTAGTTCTGTCTTGCTTGAAAGGTTTTCAATTAAATATTATATACATTAGTATATGTCGATATAGCAGACAGATGAAAGAATTTTGGGAGATTAAAAAACAACAATAATAATAATGATTCTAGAAATAATAATAGATATAATATTGTATATTATTTGGTCTTTATGCCAAATGGAAGTATAAAGAGAAAATTCTGAAAAATCTGAATTTCCAGACACGGAAATGGAAATTTATCAGAAATAAAATGCAATTTGACATTTTGAAGGAAATTTAATGGCGCTTGTGTTATACTGCTGATGAAATATACTATAATTCCCCATATATAGTACGCCTACATCCATAATACGCACCCCTAAAATTGTGCTGAAAGTGTGGGAAAATACTTCTACTCATGTATAATACGCACCCTTTGTTTGGTAATCAAACTCTATAAATTGTACCTCTCCAATTTCATTACGGCCAGCCCTTCCCACTCTTATTCAAACTGTAATTGAATATATTTATCAAAATTTCCGATCATCACGTTTCTAAAAGGAAACGGAAATACCTACATTGTGCCTACTGCGCAGACTCATTAACCTGTTTTTGTTCGATAAAATGTGTAATCTAACGGATCTGCACGGAGTTTTTCACAAAAAAATTGTTTGAAAGATACAATAATATTACTCTAATGTATTTTAATGATAATTCTTATTTTATTTTGCTTTTGTAAGTATTGTTAGGTACATATGATTGTTATGGGTTCGCAATCGCCGAATGTTAGTTTCAAATTGTCGTATGTTTGTGGTGAGTAGTCATTTCGCAACTGAAATCGACAATTGGACAACTGAAAACGGCAATTTTTTAAAGACTCTTGCAGCAGTGCATAATACGCACCACTAATATTGCTTATTATTTTTTTTAATGCGTATTATACATGAGGAATCACGGTAGTAGTTTTTGGTTAGTTGTTTGCTACCCGCAAGGTTGTAATACTTTTTGAAAAAAATGTCTTCATTGGGTATGATTAAATTTCTATATAAACTTAGAACGAGTGAGTTTATTAAAATGTATTTTGACTCGGACTTTCAGCGTTCTTGTTGGCATTTCACACACACACACACACACACACACACACACACACACACACACACACAAACACACACACATATATATATATTAATTTATTAAGTGAAGCATTTCCCTTAAAAACTTATTTCTGGCCGATCAATTAAGCTAACCACCGTTTCCATATGCTCAAAGAATCTCCAGTTCGAATCCTGTCAGAGAGCATATATTTTCTTTAATAAGATTTCTATAATATTCAGACCAGAAGACAGAAATATTAAATATACATTTTAATATTAACGGAGAGTCTTCTCAAACAGGATTATACATTTCAAGTAATGTTTAAAATGATAAAAAATTATATATATATATATATATATATATATATATATATATATATATATATATATATATATATATATATATATATATATATATATATATATATATTAGATTTATTTTTTATTCGTTATTTTTATTACTTGAAACATTATAATAGTGGACATTTCTTATTTCAAATAAACGAACCATTTTTATCTATGTTTATAAAGTGTGTTAAACGTCTATCGGCCTATAGAAACAGACGCAAAAAATAAACAAGCGTCGAAAGAAACAAAAATCAATTTTGAAATTTCTAAAAAATTAAACTGACAGTGTGAAAATGGGTAACTAGATTTTTAAATATTTAAAATTGACCACTCTAAAATTGTTGCCATTTTATATTTTTAATTTCGCGCATGCGCGTTGTTTGTTTTTATTTTATTTTGTCGACTGCACGGTATAGTAGGGTCAGTTGTGCACAATCTGTGAGAAAAAAGACGCAATTCACTCGATTAGAATGTTAGAAACGGCATGTTGTACGGCTTGGCATTCTCGCCTGAAGCTCCAGTTGGAACTTTTCAGAGTGTCTGTGTCTCGGTCTGGGGACAGTGCTGAGGATTCGGAAAGAGTTGGATTATATATCCAGACAACATCATGGTGTTTGGAGTGATCACTAGTGATGGTGACGTTATGCTTCCATTCATCTTCTCACGGTGCCTCAGAGTGAACACGGAGGACTACATGAAGTACCTTGAGGAAGTAGTGTAGCCCTGGATCAAGAGGGTGGCTACTGGAAAATACTATGTCTAGCAACACGATTCTGCTCAATGCCACACAAGCTGGAGAAACCAGTCATGGCTATCTGACAATTTCTGAGACCACATCACCCCTTACATCTGGTTACATAACTCCCCAGACTTCAACCCACTTGATTATTATGGCGCCCAATTGAGAGGGATATGACAAAACACTTTGTAACACCAAATATGAACTGAATACAAGGATTATAGCAACATTCACCAACTTAAACAAAGAGAATTGCAAGAGATTCTAAAGCCATATGGAGACAGTAGTTGAAGCAAACGGCGATTTTATTGAATAAACAAGAGATTCAGGAATGCATTTGTTCACTGGGAAAATCTAACCATGCGCAATCCGAAGCAACCAGTCCCCCCCCATCCTGTTATATGTAAAGTAAGAATGGAACTACGGAGACTAAAGAAGCCTAACGCAGAATCCAAATTGCAATACGACAGACTCCTGAACGACCCGGACCTGAAGGAAAAAAATATATGGATTGTGTGAAATGAAGATGAAGGGGCCAAAAGGGAAATGAAAACTCGAAATGGGACACAATAAGAGAACATTTAGTGACATCAGCAAAGGAAATCATCCCAAAGGAAAATGGACGAAGAAGAAAAAAATGAATGGATCCCAGATGAGATTCTCAACATGATGCAAAGGTGACAGAAAACAATGCCAAGACACGGAACGGAATAGTAAAAATTATATAAAGAAATAAGGGGCAAATGCAGAGAGGTTAAAGAGGAATGGCTCAACGAAAAATTAGCAGAAATACAAAGAATCTGTATCACAGATAAAAGGGGATATGTATAAAAAGAAAAATAAGAGAACAGGACAAAAGACATGCGCATCAACAAGCTGCATAAAATCCAAGGACGGAACGCAGATATTAGAGAAAGAGAAAAAATACTTCCGAGATGGAAAAAATATATTGGAAAAACACTTCCACGACGAAAGAGAATAATCAGCAATGGACAGAAATACCGACGGGCCGAAAATATTAAAAACCGAAGTAGAGGCTGCACTGACCAAATTGAACAGAAACAAAGCGGCAGGACCAGACGGAACAGTAATAGAGATACTGGCTGCCTTAGACGATTTCGGCATAGACAAGGTTACAGAAATAATAACTGGAATCTACAACAGTGGGGATATACGGTAAAGCCTAAACAGATCTAATTTCATAACACTGCCTAAGAAACCAGGCACAAACGAATGTAAACTCCACCGAACAATTAACCTTATAAGCGAACTAACAAAACTCATTATCCGAATTATAATGAATAGAGTGTGCAGAAGAATCAGGCCAGATATTGGACAAGAACAGTGCCGGTTCGTCAAAGACACCGGAACAAAAACCGTGTTAGTTTATGTCCAGAATGTTATCAGAAAGAGCAATACAAATGCAGAATAATGTGTACCTGTGTTTTATACATTACGCAAAGGCGTTCGGCAAATTACGCCCAAATATCTGTTAGAGCTATTCAGCAACCTTGATACGGCCACAATCTTAACAAGATAAGAATATAAAAGAGAAAGAGTGTAAGGCAAGGATGTGTCTTCTCACCGGACTTATTCAATCTATAGAGCGAAGCAATCACCATTGACGACCATAATCTTCACAAGATAAGAATATAAATTAGAAAGGGTGTAAGGCAAGCATGTATCTTCTCACCAGATTTATTCATCTTACACAGCGAGGCATCATCCTTGGCGGCCACAATCATAAGAAGATACGAATATAAAATAGAAAGGGCGCAAGGCAAGTATCTGTCTTCTCACCGGATTTATTCAACCTATACAGTGAGGTAATGATCAATTACGGCCAAAAAGTTAACAAGATAAGAATATAAGATTTAAAGGGCCTAAGGCAAGGATGTGTCCTCTCACCGGATTTATTCAACCTATACAGCGAGGCAATCATCATTGACGGCCACAATCTTAACAAGATAAGAATATAAAATAGAAAGGGCGTAAGACAAGGATGTGTCTTCTCACCGGACTTATTCAACCTATACAGCAAAGCAATCATCATTGACAGCCACAATATTAACATGATAAGAATATAAAATAGAAAGGGCGTAAGGCAAGGTTGGGTCTTCTCACTGGATTTATTCAACCTATACAGCGAGGCAATCATCATTTACGGCCACAATCTTAACAAGATAAGAATATAAAATACAAAGGGCGTAAGACAAGGATGTGTCTTCTCACCGGATTTATTCAACCTATACAGCGAAGCAATCATCATTGACGGCCACAATTTTAACAGAATATAAAATAGAAGGGGCGTAAGGCAAGGATGTGTCTTCTCACCGGATTTATTCAGCCTATATAGCGATACAATCATCATTAGCGGCCACAATCTTAACAAGATAAGAATATAAAAATGAAAGAGAAAAGCGGCTCGTAACATACTTGATGTGTTTGAGAACATGTATGGCAGAATAGGGTTTGGGAGATATAAAACACAAAAGTTAATAAGAGCTAAAAGGGACAGGAAAATGTGGAGGACCATGATCTTTCACGGCATGAATAAACACAGCAGATAAAAGATGATTCACAGGACAGATTAAGGGAAAGATGCACAGAGGAAATCAGCGCGTAGCATATTTGATGGGTTTGAGAAAATGGATGGCAGAACAGGGTTTGGGAGAAATAACAAAAACACAAAATGTAAGAGCTACAATGGACAGGAAGGAGTGGAGAGCCATGATCGCTTACGTACTGAAGGGACACGGCTCATAAAAGAAGATACTTAGAATCAGCAAGAGACATTTGAAGTTTCTAGG
>OZ038508.1:13508683-13523683 GCA_964036315.1 Acanthosepion esculentum | reverse complement strand
GCTGCCCCCCTCTTGTGATCTGGGTTGAAATTGAATCCAAGTAGGTGTTCAAGGGAAAGGGCGTCCTTGATAGAACAACTATTTGTTATGTTTGGCGTACATTCAATATCTGTTATAAAACCGGTTTCGTAGCCGACGGGAAGGGTTACATGTTTTCCATCGACGCAAGTGGGTCATGTTTGAAATCAGGATACTGGAATCTCAAGGCACCACTTGAGGGGAGACATGAGTTTTAAGGCCTCAGTATTTCACCATTAGATATACATGGCTGAGTGAATTAAATTGTTTGTTAAAACTAACCAAATTTCCTGGCATTTGAAAGTTCAATCCCTGGGTTTCGTAGTCTTGACAAGATACAGTGAAAGAAAAGGAAAACTGAAACAAAAGTAAATAAGAATGACTGAGTATTAACTGATAAGAGTTATCGCCCCTGAGAATGGTAATTTTTACTTGGACTTCTGGCGTAACACAGTCTTCTCAGTTCGCAGTTAATTTTATCCCATATAAATCAAAACGAAATAAATATTTTTACAAGATCATTTTTCTTTAAAGTTTTCCATTTTGTCCAATTGTTTTAGAATATTTTTCTCGCATTTCTGTCATTTTGCTAAATAAGGATTTATCTACTACTAGCAATGTCACCCGCCATTGCCCGGATTAAATCCTTTTCCTTTTCGTATCTGTGCAACGCTGAGCTTTCTTTATTTGTTGGAATTTAAAAATATGCCAACGTCATTGCGTTTCCTTTACACCCAAAAAATAGAGTGCTAAATGCTATGGCCCTTCCTGATTTCAGGACAGCAAAATCGCATTATCTGAGTAACTAAACAATTTTAAAAAATCAACAAAGCCATAGCTTATTTATGAAGATCAGAAAAAAAACATACTGGAAAACACAGTTATCGTCCTGTTAGTTGGGCTTAGAAGACAGTGGCTGTATACCCTTTACTTGCGTAAGACACACCTAAAGTTTGCTACCAACATGATGACTGGTGCTGAGAATGATATAATGAAGGCAACTATTCATCTATAGACCCACATACAAGTACGCACAAAGTTTACCTATAGATCCAAGTATAAGTACGTCCAATGTTTACATAGAGACCCGGATATAATCACGCCCGACATTTATCTATAAATCCAACTATAAATACAGTGTAACCCGGATATAAGAGAGTTGTCGGGACCGGAGAAGTATCTTATATCCGGGTTTCTCTTATATCCGGGTTTGGTTTATTATATATACATTAACGCAGGCTCAATTTGGGACGAGAGAAAATCTATCTTATACCCGGGTTTCTCTTATATCCGGGTCTCTTATATCCGGGTTACACTGTACAAAAGATATTTACATGCCGACCCCAGTATAAAGACGCCTAAACTTTACCTATAGATCCAAGTATAAATACAACGGATGTTTACATGACAACCCCAGTATAAATACGCCCAAAGTTTACCTATAGGTCCAAGTATAGATACAACGTATGCTTACATGATAACCCCAGTATAAATACGCCCAATGTTTACCTATAGATCCAAGTAAAAATACAACCGATGCTTACATGATAACCCCAGTATAAATACGTCCAAAATCTACCTATAAATCCAAGTATAAATACAACGGATGCTTACATGACAACCGCTGTTTAAATGCGCCCATCATTTACCTATATATCCAAGTATAAATACAATGGATGCAGAGAGTTTGACTAGCACAGCTGGAGACGAATCTCCAACTGCAGGATATCTACCAACCGTCCCACGAGGTCAGATGTGGCACAAGGTCGAATTTAATGTGGGCTATCCGAGCCCGTAGGCTCGGCTAAAATTTTCCCGTAGACTCCGTATAAAACGGGGTTGTGTAGATGTTTCCCGAGACGAGACTCTTCCCTTCGACATAGCCTTGTCTGAGGATCGTCTCTGCTCGGAGGCAGAGAGTTTGACCAGCACAGCTGGAGACGAATCTTTAACAGCAGACCAACATACAGTATTTACCACTGTATTTCTGAGAATGGAGACATGCCCATTATCGTCCGTAGGTATGCTACAACAAAAAGCAAGAATCTGGAAAAGAGATCCACGGAGAGAAGTGCGAGAGAAGAAATTGTTAGAATAGAAATTACGTTTACATGTAGTCATTCCAATTGTTAGGTGAGACCTATCTGCCGACCTAGTATTACGCTTAATATGTAAATTCATGGTACTAAAGAGGAATCCTTATCAGTATATCTTCCATGAATATATTTATAAATAATTCTTAAGGAATCTACGTTACGGCAGTTTGAATGTGACTGAAGCCGAGATGTCAGGTCATAACCAATAGCATAGCAGATTTTTTTTATCAAGAACCACTAAATGTATAGCAGAAGCACCAGACCAGATGTGAAAGCAATATTCAATGCATAGACAAAATGGTAGACTTATAAATGTGTAACATATATCCCCATTTCTTCGATGAATTTAAGATTCGTTTCCTCTTTCATTGCATTAAGATTTGAACGCTGGGATGTAGAGAAGGTGGTGAACGATTTTACTCCCCAAACCTAGGTATACGTTGGATCCCACCTTACACATGGCCTTGTGTCATATTCTATTCAAGTGGGAGTGAAAATAACATGGCTATGAAACAACCAAATTTATGAGTATTTAATTGTTTTTCAGGATTTCTCGAGGATACACACACAAGCACTAAGCTTTATAAATTAGATAAATCGAAAGAGAAAACAGAGACAAGGATATAAAGCAAGCAATGCTAACACTGGAAAGAGTTTAATAAAGAGAGGCGTGAACCAGAAAGAACTAAAGACAAAATATTTGATGCATGTAAGAAATTGATAGAATAAAGACTGTAAATAATTTGCAACGGGGTAGGATGTCTGGCTTTTTTTGTGCCTTTAATCAAATTAATTTGGTGAAATGCGGAAAGAAGATACCCACGAAAAAAAACGATGAAACAGAAGAAAAAAAAACAATTAAGCCCTGCTTAAATTCATACGAAATAAATGAGATTCTTTTCTAAGATGATCTGAACTACGGCGATTTGAGAAAAATTGGGAGCCTAAAGGAAAAAACAGTAGTCGGTAAAGGAAAGACATGATATAGAATTAAAAAACAAAATACTGATTCGATCAAATTCAGTCATTTTGCTGATATAGCCTTAATACTTTATTTAAATGAATAAAAAAATCTCGCTGCCTGGACAAGATGGTGCACGATTTCAGGGATCATGTCATTTGTGCGCATGCGTGATTGTATGTCTGTCTGTTAGTCTTATGCTTACTTCATATATATATATATATATATATATATATATATATATATATATATATATATATATATATATTATATGAATCATTCATACAAAAAACAGATATTGAAGTTAATGATATATATGGCAAGCATACATCTTCGCAAACAAATTTAATAAATGACATTAACCCCGAACCTGTAGATGAATGTTATGATCCCTGTTTATAAATTCCAGTTCCATAAGGTCTTTTTTATTTTTTTACAAGCTTTCATCTGTGCATACAGACATCATCAGGTATGAAAATATATTTGTTTTTTACATCCAGGGAATAACAGGACAACGAAAGAATAGATGTAATCCGAAATATGTTTTTAGAAATGTGTTATTGTTAATTGTAAGAAATTTTGGAGCGTGCGGTCGCAACGGTGAGGTTGAATTTTTAAATTTTAAAATTGTGTGTTTTTGTACTAATATGGTAATAAGAGAATTCTTTTGCACTGGTAGGTTTTTCAGTCAATGTGGCATGAACTAAATTGTTCAATAAATAGAGGAATGTCCCAGCTATTATCCGAAAGTTGCACGTCGGATCAGTTATTTTAATATCAAGTATGTGGTGCAGTTCAATTTACATTACATGAATCATTCATACAAAAAACAGATATTGAAGTTAATGATATAAATGGCGATAATACATCTTCGCAAACAAATTTAATAAATGACATTAACCCTGAACCTGTAGATGAAGGTTATGATACCTGTTTATAAATTCCAGTTGCATAAGGTGTTTTTTATTTTTTTACAAGCTTTCATTTGTGCATACAGACATCATCTGATATGAAAATATATTCGTTTTTTACATCCAGGTAATAACAGGACAACGAAAGAATAGATGTAATCCGAAATATGATTCTAGAAATATTTCGGATTACATCTATTCTTTCGTTGTCCTGTTATTACCTGGATGTTGAAAACAAATGTAGCAGACATCCCATTATACATGTTTTATTGAAAACTACTTAAAAGGCACTGCGATGTTTTCCTACATTCGTAGAAGTGATTTATTTTTTTAACAGAGTGTGTAAAAATAAAATACAAATGATCTCTAGGTTTGTGCACTTTTGGTTAACCTATTAAGCATTAACAAGGAGGATATTTTTGTTTAATTAATTTCTTACACGCACACACACACACACTCATATATATATATATATATATATATATATATATATATATATATATATATATATATATATGATGAAAAATATGGAAAAGCAAAATCCGAATATGCAAGTTTACTGTTTTAATTTTGTTTTACTGTCGACGTCAGACGTTTCGGTCTAGTAGACCATCTTCAGGACATATTTTTCCATATTTTTCATCATACCGTCGGATCTACATCCACATATTTGCTTACATATATATATATATATATATATATATATATATATATATATATATATATATATATATTCAAGACAACGGACAAGGTACTACGATTAAACATTTAATTTAATTTTTCTTGTGTTCGAACAAGTGTCTTCTTTTCTGGACACAGTGTGTGTAGGAAATGTCCAAATGTTCTGTAATTCCGAGCCCTTTCGTCTATACTTTCAGCCATTATCAAGGATGATTTTATTTCCACTTTTTACTTGGGTGTATGTGTTGTGTGTATGCCTTTTTGAGTTAAAGGGATGTTTTATTTTCCGAACAAGGTTAGCACATTGTGGCCGTGTTCGTATTTAATATAATTTAGTTTTGGATATTTTTCTTTTTTATTCTTAAGGCTTTCATTATTTTTTAAATAAAAAGCTTAATCGTGATACCTTGTCCGTCGTCTTTAATGAAACGTGTATAAATGAAGGAGTGCTGCCTACATACACAATATATATATATATATATATATATATATATATATATATATATATATATATATATATATAATATGATGTGTGTGTATGTGTGCTTGTGTGTGTATGTATATATAGCTGGCCACATGTATCCGAGGATACCAGTCTACTAGGGCGGTTAGTCAATCCCTATTGCAGACGCTTTCTCAGGCCCATTTGTGTTTATTCAACACCCACAGAGCCCACCTGTGATTTATAATGCAACGATGCTGAGCAGACCTTAGTTACAGTTATTGGATTTCTCTGTATCCTTGGAAACAAAAAAATATGAATTGTATGTGCGTTTAAATCTCAGTAAATTTTAAAATAAGTTTTCCAAAATTCGCTTGAAGATGAAACAGAGCTAATGTTTTTAATTTAATAATATAATGAAAATTGAAGGTTTAGCTTCGGTTTTTAAAAAATGGTAATTCCTGTGTAGCGAAGAAACCATTTTTAATACAGTTAATTTATAATATTTATGCTCTGTAAATTTACAATGAGCACTGTTTTGTAAAAATAAAAATATCAATAAGAACACCGGATTATATAGCTTACTGTTCTTTCTTCTTCTTATAACATATATATATATATATATATATATATATATATATATATATATATATATATATATATAATAATAATAATAATAATAATAAGAAGAAGAAGAAGAAGAAAGAACAGTAAGCTATATATATATATATATATATATATATATATATACACTATTCGTCCGTGAATTGAATATTGCTGCCATATCTGTTCTGGAAAACCTGCCATATATATCTTGAGATTCTTGAAAAATTCTAAAGAAGGATCTGTAATGGAATTGTTCCAGATCTAGAATATCGACTTCACGCATTTTAACACAAATATATATATATATATATATATATATATATATATATATATATATATATATATATATATATATATATATATATATATATATATAATGCTGCTCGATATTACTTCGATTAAAAATATTACCATCCTAATTTTTAAAAAAAGAGCATAACTCTTTATGGAGGAAATAAATTGAAAATATTATTACCAACAATAATCACGCGTTTAAATCTTTACATCCTCATCCTTCTTTGAATCCATTCCTAAAGAATCTGATGTCTATTTCATAGAAATAATACATCCGTAAAGAGGCCATAAATTATAAACGTGTGACCCCCCCCCCGACCCCGAACAAGCCGCTGCGTGGGTTGATCGCACCGAATTGAAGATAAAAATACCACTAGACATAAAACGCACACACAATTACAAATACATTTGACCCTACGATGGCCACTTAGACATACAAGTATCTTCACTGATCTTCATACACATTGTATTATTCACGGGTTTAATATACGTAACACGTGTCTAATTAATGAGAACTGACCCAAACATTATTGAAAATCCCGGTGTTTCTGGGGATTTTTTTCTTTGTTTCTTTCTAAATCACTGATGAAGCTTTTAATAAAAGTGAAGCATGTTAGATTGATATACCTTTCCTATTTTATTTTATCAACCCGTTGGATCCCGATTCATATTTGATCTGTATTTAATCTTTAATTCATGTATATATATATATATATATATATATATATATATATATATATATATATATATATATATTATAAATTAATTGATTTAAACTTTTTATATCTTACTGTTCTTTCTTTTGATTTATTTATATATAAATATATATATATATATATATATATATTTATACACTTATGGGATGACCTGATATATATATATATATATATATATATTTATATTTATATATCAGCTCATCCGATAATTCTGTTCGAATTTTGAATAAAGAAAACAAGTGACCAAATGTTACATTTAATTACAGATTCAATCAACAATGTATTTTCCCTGATTATCTATGACTTCCTTCCATCTATTAACAAGCTTACTAATTCCATTACTGTTAAATTCTTTTGGATTTGATTCGAAGAACTCACAAATGTCAGTTTTAACCTCTTCCTGTGTTACAAAAGCTGTTTCTTCCAAATGATTATGTAAGCTACGAAACAAATGGTAGTCTGAAGGAGCAAGTTCGGGAGAATAAGGTGGATGAGAAATTTTCTCCCAACCAAGTTTTCATCTTTTATGACGTGATTCTTGCTGTGTGTGATCGGGCATTGTCCTGATGAAACATCACCTGTTTTCCATTCACTAGAGCAGGTCTTCTTTTCCTCAAAGCTTGGTTCGAACGCTCTAATTGCTGACAGTATATTTGAGCATTAATTGTTGCATTAGGTGGTAAGAATTCAAAATGGATTATTCCTTGGCAATCCCACCAGATTGAAAGAAGAACCTTTTTCCCATGGAGTTCCCTTCTCGGTTGTGGCTGGGGTCCTTTCCCTTTACCAAGCCACTGTCTACGACGCTTAACATTTCGATAAAAGATCCATTTTTCGTCGCCAGTCACAAGTCTATCCAAAAAAGGTGAAAGAATTTGGCGAGAATGGAGAGAAGAGCAGATGTCAACTCGGGATTTGAGGTTTTCAGACAATTCATGAGGCACTCATTTTCCAAATTTAGGAACTTTTCCAAGTTGTTGAAGATGAATATGAACAGTTGTATGGTTTGAACTGAGAACCACTGCCAATTTCACAACTGATAAGGCAGGATTTTCTTCAAGGGCTGCTTCAAGAAGCTTTTCATCAAACTCAACTGGACGTCCGGTTCGATCTTCATCTTCAAGGGTGAAATCTCCAACTCTGAATTTTGCAAGCCATCTTCTGCAAAATTCTTTCATTCACACATTCCTCTCCATGAACTGAGTGTATGTTTCTAGCCGCTTCGACTGCTGAGTTGCCTTTCTTGAACTCATAAAGCATTATGTGCCTCAACTGATTCTTGGGTACTTCCATGTTAGCAGGATTTTAATCAAACAAAATTTAATTTTATTGTTCTCTGAAATAATATTTGATCAGTTTAAATGCATCTAAACATAAAAATAATGTTCAGCTCCATTAGACATTATAAAATACTCTTTAAATTTCGTTCATTTTAACAAAAAGTTAAAATTCGGACAGAACTTATGGGATGACCTAATATATGCAAATTTCATTAAATACGACAGATAAGGTGCTTTTATTTAGTTTTTTATACAATTTCTCATGCTATCTAATAATTTTTTTCAGCTGATAACTTATATAAAAAAACAGTCCGAATGTTCTTTTTATCCGATCACTTTCGGCTATACATTTAGCCATTTTCAATGATTAGATATTTTAACTCTTAAATAAGAAAAAGTTTGTTGTATGTATGTTTTATAAAATATTTTCATTTTTCAAAGCACGGTCAAGAATTTGTGTCCATGTTCAAAGTTAATATTATTATGTTTTTTTTTTTTGTTTTTCTTAATAAGGCTTCCATTATTTTTAGCCTTTTTTTGTATGTAGATGATGCTATTATATTAGTGTTGTCAACGAGTATGTTACGAATAGTGTCCGATAGGTCTCTATGAATATTTAAATGAGATCTAATGGAGCTATGGTCAGAAAGGTGTAGAGTGAGTTTGCGTGTCAAACATATAGTGTGGCCTATATAATTATTTACGAATTTTGATTTATCAGGAATACAATTCCTTAATGGGCATTTAAATTCGTAAATAATATTTGCCCTATTAAATTTTCTTCTATTTGTTAAATGGAGCAAATATTATTTACGAACATTCAGACAATTTTTATATAATTTATCATCCGAAAAGAAAAAAAATTTAGATCGCATGAGAAATTGTGTAAAAAAACTAAATAAAAACACCTTGTCTATCGTATTCAATGAAATGTGCATGAAAAAAGGATTGCTGTCTAAATACATAAATTTTATATATATATATATATATATATATATGTGTGTGTGTGTGTGTGTGTGTTTGTGTTTGTGTGTGTGTGCTTGCATGTGTGTGCCTGTGTGTGTGTGTGTGAGTACGCACAAACTTGCGTGCGTATGATTCAATGAAACCACTACTAAATTTACTCTTTGATTCAAACAAGGTCAACTGTCATTTCCAAAAACTCAAAGCGGCATAGATTTTAATTTTTATTACAGGTTAATTTTCTGATGTAGTTCCGCAGATGTATGTTACGAATACCATGAACTGAAGATGTGATCAAATAAGAAGATTTATAAAAATTGGAAAATAAAAGTGACATTTATACTTAAAATCAGAGAGAGAGATTTTAAATTGGGAGGGGGGGCGTATATTGAGGACAGAATGCTTGGAAATTTTAACGCTCATTAGTCACATTGAGGACAGTACAGGATGAATAGGAAACGGCGAGCGACTTATTTAAGAAATTTTTGTGAATCGATGCCAGATCGGAAACAAAAAATATTTGGTAGGATCGCTAGTGACAGGAAGTCGATCAGTCTCGTCTTGAAGACAGACGGTAAATTTTGTCTTAATCATTTCGCCCCAATCAAAGCGATGTCATTAGGACGCAAGTGAGTGGAAAGGAATGAGAAGATAGTAAGGAGAAAGGCCAATAAAACGATAGGACTCAGAAGTCAAAAGACATAGCAAAAGCATATGATTTCACGCCTAAGCACGCACAAACAAAACAAAAAAGAAGATAACTTGTATCATAGAGACTAGGCTTCCGCCACTTCCCGCACGCGAATAATATTTGTCCAACCCGACAAATTAACCGTAGTAAGGAATTTGCATTTTTGTTGATTATCTTAATCGTTATCCTCTTTATTCCAACAGTAAAATAAAGAACCTTGTTTAAATAATATCATATTAAATTCGTTGTTCTTTTTTTTCTTTAGACCTCCATACCAAGGCAGCCTACTGGACAGAGCGGTCTGAGGTCGAGATAATTTATTATACTATATTTGATATAATAACCCTCTACCGAAACACTGAATAGCTGTCTGACCCGCTCTCTCGAAAAGGCTGTCGACCCCTGATCTAGACTGACCCTCACAACGGGACTGAGCTTTCACAACAGTATTAACTATTCACAATTTGACAGTTCAAATAAAAATGGGACATATGGTAAACCTATTTTAAGTTCTAAATGTATCACCTCTTTATAATTCGACAACTTTTTTAAAGTCTATTTTCCAGGGATATTGTTTTTGTTTAAGTCGGTTTACACTTTTTGTGAGACGTTTTTTTTTACGTAAATTAACGAGACTAAATCATTTCAAATACAATTTTCCGAACGTTTGCTCTATCGAGATAGCCGTGCGGAAAAAACAAAATTAGATTTTTTTTACTGTCATCCTTTTTAGGTTCCCTTCAGTCTTAATTAAAATTGAGGAAAAGGCGTGCACATCATTGTAATATCCGATTTATTTGTGTTAATCCGTACAGGTTACTTTCTCCTTTGTAAATTATTATCGACACCTTTAGGCTGATACACAGAAATGTCGTTTTCGTGAATTTACTTATATTTACTTACAACTCTCTCTTTCTCTAGAAAAAATGACACAAGACTATTAACGACTTTTATGAAGCCGTATTCCAAATCTGGTGAAACTTATTTACTTAAATTAAGATTCATCTGGCACAGGGCTATAAAAGTTAGAGCGCTGAAGTTATCCTCTGAACTCTAGAAATCTGGTCGGCTAGTTTGAATTCACTCCAAAATGTGTAGTTATTTATTCAGGATAGCATAGTCTGACATAAGGCCAAAATAATGGATCCCTCGTTAGAATCGAAGACACTGTACTAGTGGCATTACTTCTATGACAGTCTTACTGAACAGTAAGTACACATAAATGCTCAAACGAACTAAATCCTTAGTTCCACCAGTTCTAAATTTCACTCAGATTTTGGAGCGAACCACCTTCATTCCCTTCGTATTCCATTGGTCAGATGTAAGTTCCACTTGAACTGCTTCTTGCCACGAACGGCTGTTTTGTGGAACCGACTTCTAGCGGAATGTTGTACTTGTTTCCGAATTCACCTGAGATTGGCTGAGCCGGTACCATTAAAGGAATTTGTTGCATCCGTACGAATGCTGACCAAGCATAGCAGAGGTTGCATTTATTTGTACCTACAAATTTATAGTAGAAAGTTCAGTGGGAATTTAGATTCACAAGCACATGAATACAAAATTTACGATACTGAGATCCGACCGTTTGCTGGATAACTTAGCCTGACAGATTACATTTCTCTTAGGCTGGTTTTAATTCAGTGTTTCCTTTTCCTAGACTGGTTACCCCACAAGGATTTAGGACACAGTCTTTCTTGCTATTTTACCCATAGCTGGGTGATAAAGACATGGATACATACCCTTTCCAAGGATATTAGCACGTAAGTGAATGCAAATAAAGGGGTCACTTAAAAATTCCAACTTATATCACCTGAAGAAGGTCGCAATGTAAAACGACCGAAAAGTCGTTAATATTGCAATAAAGATGAGGACAACAACGATTTAATTAGTGTAAATAATTCCCAACATTTGTTGCTTGAACCGATTTCAAATAACATGCGAACTCATAATAATCATATGCAGACCGTCCTCTTTGGAAACAATGGCGCAAAAGGATCTTCCTGTCGAAATTCTTCCGACCTCCATCAACCGAACGATTTAAATAGTATAAATAGTTCCCAGCATTTGTTGCTTGAACCGATTTCAACTAAAATGCAGACGCATTGTTATAGTGAAAGACACCTTGTCTAGATAATAGACTCTCCCATCTACTATAAGTAGGAGTCAGTAGTAGTCGAGAAGGAGTAGTGTTCCAAGACAACTTTTGGCGTCGAGAATTCGAACTCATACGGGGGAGAAAAAAAAATTTCGTTCGCCAAGACAACTTTTGGTGGTTTTAGATTCGTACTCATACAGAGGCAGAAAAAAAATTTCCTTCGCCAATATAACTTTTGGCAGTGAAGATTCGCACTAATAAGTACGAGTCAGTAGTAGTCGAGAAGGAGTAGAGTTCAGCGACCACAACTCGATTACTCTGCGTAACACTTTATTACAAGTTCCTAACGTTTCTGTACGTTTAACCTATTTAGGACGCATTTAGTCCGACTACAAGTTCTATTGTGGAAATAACTCCACAACACGCATAATAATCATATCATAAAAAATGGCGCAACAAATAATTTTCCCCCTTGTAACACCCTCGCTACTTCCAGGGAAAGTGCTCAGAAGAACTCCATTCCTCATTTCCACCTGTTCTAACCTTCACGGCTAGAACCCAACATGTTAGCAAATCACCCTTATTGCCTCCGTATTCCATTGGTAAGTTGCACTCAAGCAGCTTCTCCCCACGAACTGCTGCTTTTTGGAACCGATTCTCAAGTGGATGTTCCCCGATCACTATAATCTTAACCTGTTCAAGTCAAGGGTTAATCATTATCTGCCCCACATAGCCACATAAACCGTGCTTCTTACTCTTTAAACCCCTACCTCGAGTGGCTTTGTATAGGTTGAAAATCATTGTAAAAAAATAACAAAATAAGAAAGACTAAATATACGCCAGAAATGGAAATATCGCTATGACAACTTAAAGAAATGGTTAACGAGACAAGTGATGGAATCATGGAGAGAGCTACGAGCGGCCCATCTTCATATTTCATTCATTAAGAATAATACTTTCCAGGAACAAAGAGAGTGACCGACAGCTCGACTCAGTTGTGATAAAGCAACTACAATAAGGACATCATAATAAATATTAATTAATGTTGACAATACTGCATTTAAAAATATTATTTCTACTAATACTAATTGTGTAAAAAAAAATTACAGATATGGTACGGTCGGGGAAATAGCGAAAAGCGGGCGTCAAAATTTAAATTGGATCTTCAAACAATAGTAGTTCCTTAACCCGGAAAATGAAGCGAAAGCGGTTAACTTCGTTTGATTTGGTTTACGGTATATCAAACTTAATGGGTTATTTAATGCCGACAAGACTTTTATTAGTGGTAATATTTTCTTCAAAAATGTATAGCTGTAATATTTTTTTCTTAAAAAATGTATTGCTGGTAATATTTTTTCAAAAATGTATTGCTAGTAATAATTATTTATAAAAATGTATTGCGGGTAATATATTTTTTTGTCAAAAATATATTGCTGGTAATAATGTATTGCTGGTAATAATTATTTATAAAAATGTATTGCGGGTAATGTATTTTTTTGTCAAAAATATATTGCTGGTAATAATGTATTGCTGGTAATAATTATTTATAAAAATGTATTGCTGGTAATATATTTTTCTTCAAAAATATATTGCTGGTAATAATGTATTACTGGTAATAATTATTAATAAAAATTTATTGCTGGTAATATATTTTTCTTCAAAAATATATTGCTGGTAATAATGTATAGCTGGTAATAATTATTTATAAAAATCTATTGCTGGCAATATTTTTTTCTTCAAAAATATATTGCTGGTAAAAATATATTGCTTGTAATAATTATTGACAAAAATGTATTGCTAGTAATAATTATTGACAAAAATGTATTGCTGGTAATAATTATTTACAAAAATGTATTGCTGGTAATATTTTTTCAAAAATGTATTGCTGGTAATAATTATTTACAAAAATGTATTGCTAGTATTATTTTTTCTTCAAAAATAAATTGCTGGTAATAATTATTTACAAAAATGTATTGCTGGTAATATTTTTTCAAAAATGTATTGCTGGTAATAATTATTTACAAAAATCTATTGCTGGTAATATTTTTTCAAAAATGTATTGCTGGTAATAATTATTTACAAAAATGAATTGCTGGTAATATTTTTTCTTTCAAAAATGTCTTCCTGGTTATATTTATTTTTTTCAAAAATGTATTGATGGTAATGTATTGCTGGTAATAATTTTTCCTCAAAAAATGCATTGCTGTATTAAGACCTATTTTTAAACTTCCATAGTTTTAACTCCAGTTTTGGGGTTAAGTACCTGCCATAGATAGGACCGCAACAGGTGCTACCAATCCAGCTCAGAGTGGACCTGGGAACACTAGCAATTAAGAGGAGGTTCTACGCTCCTCAAGATCTCATGAACAGAGGCCTTGCTGTCGGATACAATCCATCGTCTTACCCAGGACGTGGATGTTGTCTATCATTATACCCAGGACGGTCGGTCAGCTTGGAATTTTCTGAGTTCTAAACGTAAACTGTGAAATTATTATCAATCTGCTTAGATCAGGAAGTCGCACAGAAATATAATAATGCGTTTCAACAGGCAGTGCCGGATTTACCATTGTGCTTAGATTTACTTAAGCACACGAACTGTTGGCTAGAGGCCCCATATTCCTTCCATGCCTGTGTAGGCATGCCGAGTCTAGCTCCTTCGGGGACCAAGTAAAGGTCCTCATAACATAACTAGCACAGGGTCTCATTAGTTCTACATCCGGCGTTGCCGATAGAAAACAAAATTATATAACTTTTTCAAACATCAAGCAAACAATTCTTACTTACGAAACATGATGTTACCAATTTGGCTAAAAGAAACAACCTTGGTAAATCAAATTTAAATTGAACTACATATATCTATCGTTTAGGGGCCATTCGATGAGGTGCAATGGTTAGCAAGATTGTTTTGCTAGTATAGTTACGACTGAGTACAGAGTTCGAGGCTCACTGGGTGCCCCATACTTTCGGCCTTATGCCACATCTAAGCCACCTTTAGAAAATCAACTTATTTTTATCGTTGAGATTTCTATGAACCTATATCGGCGCGCTTCAGTTTAGTATTTAGAAGGTGAACAAATCTAATAGTTAAAATTGATTTTTGAATCAAATATATTTTCTTATTACGATAAAGGATATTTTTAGCGGGTATAAGGGTTTGACTCACTATTATTCCTCTTGAAAATTTAATTTAATGACAACAAGTCTAAACGAGAAGTCTTACTAAAAAAATAATTGTGCCTTCCAACA
>OZ038508.1:13486183-13496183 GCA_964036315.1 Acanthosepion esculentum | reverse complement strand
CACTGGATTATATATCTTACTGTTCTTTCTTGATATATATATATATATATATATATATATATATATATATATATGCATGCTTGAATACATTTAGGTTAATCTGAGACTCATACAAGTTTGGATTCTTCATTACAAATTGGCAATCAAATCCTCTCCCCGCTTCTACTATTTGTTTCTTCTTCTTTTTAAATTCCTTTTCGAATCTCTTTTCTGCTTGTTATCTGTCAACACTTGGCCGATGGGGACAGCTTCGGCTTTCGGTCTTTTTTAAAATGAGTTTAATCTGATCAGTCAATTCGTCATATTTTTCCGAACCAGAAGCGCGAAGCCAGCTTCATTTGGCACCCCCGGCGGGCTAACTCGGCGGTGATAAGACGCGGTCGGACAGATTGGGGTCAAGTCTGGTCAGAGAGGGAAACATTATATGTCTTTATTTCTTGAAGTGGACAGTCCGAAAAATAAATGCTAGGGACGGACCCACCAAGTCGATGTTCGGATTAAAAGTGTCATTCTGCTCTGGATGGATAAGCAACCACTATTGCTTTCATTCTGTTACTTGAATGTCAGTATATTGGACTGACATCTCCAGGGAACCAATTCTCGTTTCGTCTGAAGATCAGACCTCCGTTTTCAGCTGATGTTCATGATTTTTATCGTTTTCTCTGATTTCTGGTCATTCTTAGCCAAAAGCTAACAACTGAAACCTAGCAAACGGGGATCTACCATTTGAAAACACCTCATTGTATAAAAATGAAATAGGATCACGTGATCACCAGATGCCTTTAGCCACATTTGACATTTAAATAGGTTATTTGCGATCGTACGGTTACCAATTTGGCTACAGGAAACCATCATGACATGCCAAGTCTCAATTACTTATTTAAGGAATGCATATCTTATATCTTCCTTTTCGTACCGATGAAAACTTAGTTTTAAATGCCTTTTTTTAATCCTAAATTATTTTTCTTGCTATAAAATTATGTTTTAATTTTGGGTTTGCAGGTTTGTTTTGATCTATCTATCTATCTATCTATCTATATATATATATATATATATATATATATATATATATATATATATATATATATATTTATCTATCTATCTATCCCAGTATATATTGATTTGGTTTGGGTTTGTTTTACGGCATATCAACCTCAACGGGTTATTTAATGACGACAACATTTTTATTGCTGCTAATATCTATCTATCTATCTATCTATCTATCTATATATATATATATATATATATATATATATATATATATATATATATATATATATATATATATATATATTGGTTTGGTTTGGTTTATTTTACGGCATATCAACCTCAATGGGTTATTTAATTCCGACAAGATTTTTTATTGCTGCTAATATTTTTTTATCTATCTATCTATCTATCTATCTATCTATCTATCTATCTATCTATCTATCTATCTATCTATCTATCTATCTCAGCCTGTTCACATCTATCTATCTATCTATCTATGCCTGTTCGTATCTAAGTCTGTTCATATCTGTATTATTCCGTCCATATCTATCTATCTATCTATCTATCTATCTATCTATCTATCTATCTATCTATCTATCTATCTATCTCAGTATATATTAGTTTGGTTTGTATCAGTTATCAGTTATCTTCTGTTAATTCCCCTCACCAAGTTCTCCACTGCCTTAACCGGGTATTGAACTTACACTCTTTCGGTTCTGTCACTGGTTCTAACCAACGCCTTTATCTACTGTGCCATGTGTCCATGATAACTGGCATCCATTAAAACATGGCACGTGGAACTAGAACAGTCTACCCCAGTGAGGGAAATAAAAGGTTCAGTTCGACATTCCAACCACCTGAAGAAGGCCAGAGCGTACAACGGGCGAAACGTTGTAATAAATATGGCGTCAAAGATGAGGACAATAGTCCGAATAATGTAAATAGTGTACATGATACCTCATGTCAGAAATATAGACAGATACTGAGAGCCGAAACGTTGTAATAAATATGGTGACAAAGTCGAGGACGATAGTCTGAATAATGTAAATAGTGTACATATTACCTCATCTCAGAAATAGAGACAGATAATAAAAATCGTGTTGGCTTTAAATAACACATGACAAGAAAAACCAAACCAAGAAAATCTTGCTGGACATTCAGTGCCTCGAAAACCAAATTAGTCAAGTTTCATCATCATAGAACTGACCCAGAAGTTTCACCAATCACAATAAACGGGTGTTTCTCAGAGATCCCGCCACTGTCTTGAGAGGCTCTTCTGACTTAAACTTAACCCAGATGTCAACAGAAACTCGTATATACGTTCCATCGCTAAAGATGTTGGGAGAATAAGTAACGGACTCCTGCTATTCTCTACACGTACAAGAATCAGATCCGGCCGAAAATGGAGAATAACCGCCATATATAGGCAGGCGCTACACCGTCTTCACTTTCCTGTCTCGATAGATTCCAAGAGCGTCTCTGCGAGTGACGAATTATTTTTTCTCTCTGCAATCCCACGCAAAAGGGAACGTCGCGAACCTCTCACTACTCTATCGCTATTTCCGTGGAAAGTGTCCAGACGAACTACATTTCTTAGGTTCGCCAGTTGTAACTTTCACGGCAACGATGCACCATATCATGGACATCGTAGTGAACCACCATCATCCCCTTCCTATTCCATTGATCAAATGTTTTACGGAAAAAATAATTAATGATTTAAATTCTCCAAGGAGTTCTACGTATAACTAACATTAAGCAGTACAGAACTTAGTTTCTCGAAATTTCAAATATTAAATAAGTGCGGGTAACAGATGTAAAAAAAAGGAGAAACTAATTCTACCAAGATTTTCTAAAAACAAAAAACATTTCTTAAATACTATCATTCATTTGTGAATAAGTTCAGAAATTTTTACATGAAAGATAATTGTTGATTTAATTTATCCAGGGAGTTTCGTGTATAACGAATCTAAAGAGTAGGTGATGCCCAAATGAATTTCTCGGACTTTCATAAAAGTAATTAAGTGGGTGGTGGGGCAACGGATGTAAAAATAATTTAGAAGGTTACTGCGTGCAGTTATATTAGCAAAGGAAAAGAACAAGCATTTTTGCTGCTAATATATATATATATATATATATATATATATATATATATATATATATATATATATATATATATATATATATATATATTGGTTTGGTTTGGTTTATTTTACGGCATATCAACCTCAATGGGTTATTTAATTCCGACAAGATTTTTTATTGTTGCTAATATTTTTTTATCTATCTATCTATCTATCTATCTATCTATAGTTCTTAATTATCTATCTATCTATCTATCTAAAGTTCTTAATTATCTATCTATCTCATTCTAAATATTTTTTTCAAAAATTAAAACAATTCATGGCAAAATCATTATTCATCGAAAGATTTTTTCTTAAGACAATAGTGTCTAAAATATATTTTATTCATAAAAGCAATTAGAAACTTTTCTAATTAAATTATGTTTTAGTTTTATTTCATTTTTTCATTTTACCATACAGTGCAGATTTTCGCTAACTGAGTGTCCTGTTTTACAAAAAAAAAAAAAAAAAAAAATGGTGATTTAAATTCTCCAAGGATTTTTGCGTATAACCAATATCAAATGTAAGCGGTACACAAATGAATTTCTCCAAAAAAGAGAACAAGTCATGGGGGGGGGGGGACAGATGTAAAGAAGGTAGAAGGTTACTGTGTAGACTTATATTAACGTAGGAAAAAACAAGCGTTAAAAGTATAGTGCTGAAGCAGTCTTTAGCAGGTAAAGGAAACCTCTATTCCTGTTCAGAAGACCGAGGAGGTGTGTGAATCGGGCGATAGGCGAACCTAATGTCATGAATAATCAAGAGTGGTTTCCCCTTGTTTTGTCACTCTCCTCTTTGAGAGAGCTATTTCTGTTTACGGGGACTAGAAAGGGACAATATATGCGAACCTTGTATTCTCAGTTGAATAAAGATTTCTTAAAAGCCTACACCTATCTATCCTTATTAGTGGAGCAGAGAAAATCGTTTGTTTTTACGTAATTACAATATCATATGATCGGAAGAAATTAATACAGATTTGAACTTTATATATAAAATATTCTAAATAACATTTCTGAAAAATGAAAAAAAAATCATGTAAAATTTTTTTGAACACAGTATTGTGTATAATACAGTGTAACCCGGATATAAGAGACCCGGATATAAGAGGAACCCGGATATAAGAGAGTTGTTGGGACCGGAGACGACGTCTCTTATATCCGTGTTTCTCTTATATCCGGGTTTGGTCATTTTGTTTTATTAACACATGCTCTAATCTGGGACCATATAAAATCTCTCTTATATCCGAGTTTCTCTTATATCCGAGTTTCTCTTATATCCGGGTCTCTTATATCCGGGTTACACTGTATATATAATAGACCTAACCCGGATATAAAAGAAACCCGGATATAAGAGCAACCCGGATATAAGAGATACTTTTTCTCTGGTCCCAAATTAGAGCCTTTGTTAATGTATATATAATAGACCAAACCCGGATATAAGAGAAACCCGGATATAAGAGACGTCGTCTCCGGTCCCGACAACTCTCTTATATCCGGGTTACACTGTATATCTTTTTCATAAAAGCAATTAAACGCTTTTCTTATTAAATAATGTTTTAGTTTTAATGCATCTTTAATTTTACAATTCAGTGTCGATTTTCGGTAACCGAGCGGCCTGTTTTACGAACAAAAAATAATTAGTGATTTAAATTCTCCATGGAGTTCGGTTTATAAATAATGCAAACATTAAGCGGTACAAAATTTAATTTCTCGAAATTTCATAAAATTAAATAAGTGGGGGTAACAGATGTAAAAAAAAAAAAAAAAAAAGAAACTACTTCTACCAACATTTCTGAAATTATTTCATTTTAGTGTGAACCGGAATTGTTTAAGTATTTATTAAGTACATTTAAAAAGAAAACATCATTTTTAAAATAATGATCTATTCTCAAAATTCAAGACAAAAACGTGTCCGGTATCAGTTAATGTTGGGTACTAGCTTAAGCATTTAAATGTGGGACAATCTCGCATGTTTGGCAACCCTACCTCCTACCTACATTGTAAAAACCACAGAAGAGTGTCTTCAGGGCATGTCCGTCAAGCTCATGTTTTGGTCTGGTCAAAATTCATGTTGGAATCCTATGTAGAATATTGTTATTACATGAAAAGCATTTATTTCCCATTACTCTTCGACTGTTTTAAACAATTAGCATTGAATGAATGTATATCAAGTCTTCTTTGTGTAAAAAGCTGACTCCAAGCTTTACCAAAAGACTTAAGCTTAAAAATAAACTCAGAAGGAAAAGCTATCACATACTAAATTACTTATTTCCTGTTCAAAGATGGTTTTGTTAAGACCATTAAAATCTTAACATTCGAAAATTTGGAGTGAAGCCTTAAGATTTTTTTTTGATTTTTTTTGTTCAGAAGTGTACATCGGTGGTTTAAAAATATTATGATCAGGAACATTTGGAAGAACGGCAAACTAATGTCTCGGCCTGCAGTTGGAGTTTCGTCTTTAGCTGGGCTGGTTAAACTCTCTGCCTCCGGGCAGAGAGGATCCACAGACGGGGCTATGCCGAAGGGCAAAGTCTCGTCTCGGGAAACATCTATCCGACCCCTTTTTATACGTGGTCTATACGGGGAATTTTTAGCTGACCCTACGGGCTCGTGAACAACACATTAAATTCGGCCTTGTGCCACACCTGACTGCGTGGGGCAGTTGGTAGATACCGTCTCAGGACAATTGCACATATCAGGAGGAAATGTCTTTTCTGAATCACAGTGAAAGTGATTCCATGAAACTCAGAGATATTCAACGGCTAAATGAAAAAAATAATATTCATGATTATCATTATTATTATTATTATTTGAGACCCTCTCCGACACTCATATGTTTCAGCCTAGCGATGACGGTCATACCTAAGCACATTTTATTGATTTTCACTCACTACAAGGCCGAAGAGTCACTCAAGGTAAAGGGTTACTGTACGGACTTATATTAAAGTAGGAAAGAACAAGCGTTAGGAGAATATAGATGAAACAGTCTTTAGAAGGAAACGGAAACCTCTACCGCTATTCAAAAGACAAGGGAGGTGTGTGAAGCAGATGATAGGCGAACCTATCTACTCCTATTGGTGGAGCAGAGAAAATCGAGTGTTTTACTAATATTACCTAATCGGTAGAAATTAATACAGAAATGAAAATATGTACAAACTTTATGAATTATTCTAAATATCATTTAAAAAAAAATGAAAACAATTCTTGCAAAAATTCATTTTTCATCGGAAATATGTATTTTTTAAGTCAGTTGTGGCCAAAATATAAGCGCTTCTCTAATTAAATAATGTCTTTGTTTTATTGCATTTTTAATTTTACAATTCAGATGAGATTCTCGGTAACTAAGCGGCCTGTTTTACGAACAAAAAAGAATAACTAGTGATGTAAAAATAAATAAAAAATCTATTTCTACCAAGATGTTCTAAAAAAAGAAACATTTCTAAAATTATTTCACTCATTTGTGAATAAGTTCTGAAAGTTTCATTAAAATACAATTATTTTATTTTTGAAAATCAATGTATTTTTCACTGCAAAAAAGACACCAAAAATTCCTATGCAAATCTTTTGTTTCCCCACTGACGAAAGACAAACAAGATTTTTAACCAAAATCTCAAACGCTCTAAAACGGATTAAAAATATAATTTAATAATCAAAAAAATCCGTTGGACTTTCCTCTTAATAATAACAGAGAGAGAGAGTGAGTGAGAGAGAGACAGAGAGAGAGTGAGAGAGACAGAGAGGGAGAGACAGAGAAGGAGAAAGAGACAGATTGGGAGAGAGAGACAGAAAGAGAGTGAGAGAGAGTGAGAACGAGAGACAGGATTACAAAATACAATTTAATAATCAAAAAATCCTTTGGTCTTTCCTCTGAATAATAACACAGAGAGAGAGAGAGAGAGAGAGAGAGACAGAGAGACAGAGACAGAGACAGAGACAGAGACAGAGACAGAGACAGAGAGAAAGAGACAGAGAGTGAGGGAGAGAGTGAGACTGAGACAGAGAGGGAGAGACAGAGAGACACAGAGAGAGACAGAAAGAGAGAGAGACAGAAAGAGAGTGAGAGAGAGTGAGAACGAGAGACAGAGTGAGAGACATAGAGATAGAGTGAATGAGAGAGACAGAGAGAGTGTCAGAAAGAGACATAGAGAGAGAGAGAGGGGGAGAGACACAGAGAGAGTAAAAGCGACAGGAAGGGAGAAACAGACAGAAATAAAGAAAAAGAAGTTATCCAAAATCTTGAATGTTTTAAAAAGGATTAAAAATATAATTTAATAATCAAAAAATCCTTTGGTCTTTCCTCTGAATAATAACAGGGAGAGAGAGAGAGAGTGAGAGAGAGAGAGAGACAGACAGAGACAGAGACAGACAGAGAGAGAGAGACAGAGAGGCAGAGACTGAGACGGACAGAAACATAAAGGGAGAGAGAGACAGAAAGAGAATGAGACAGAGTGAGAGCGAGAGATAGGATTACAAAATATGATTTAATAATAAAAAATCCTTTGGACTTTCCTCTGAATAATAAAGATTTTGACGATAAAAATTTGCTTTTTTTCTGTTTTGGCCTTTTTTTCATCATGGTATGCAAATTTTCTGGTATGCTACATCATTATTCTTTTCTTTGATTTAGTCTGTATCAGTTGATTTATCAGTTGATACATTTTGATAATAACTAAAACAGACAAAAAATATGGATAAATATACAAATCCCATTAATTAATGACAAACTGCCAAAGAACATTTTTATGTGATCTTATTTTTTCTTTTAGCCATTTTCCACAAAAAGTTAACGTCCATAGTTTTATGTGAGGAAAGCAAAAAAACAAGATAAAATAAAGAATAAAAAATGTCTTCCTCTCAAAGAATGCTGTCTTTTTTAGTATTTGTTTTTAGTTGCTTTTTGCTTATTTAATTTTTCGTTATTCTCTACCAAAGAAATTCTTACATTTAACGCCCAAACCTAAACTCTAACCATAGAATATAAAAATAACATATATTTTCCCACTAATTATGAAAAGTTTGGTCTCGTGGAGACAAGCAAAGAAACCTCCGCATGTTGTAACGTGTAATACTAATTTTATTTTTATTTAAAAATTTGACACCATTAGCCAGTTGTTTGGGCAAAGCTGACAAAATCTGTCAACTTCACTAATCTGAAGTCTAAATAAATGTTATTCGTTTTTTTTTCTTATTTTTCGAGAGGAAATGTAAAACGTTTTACGTTCTCCAAGATCAAATTGCTTTTAAAATTAAGCCACAAATTAACACCATGAATAGTGTTTATAATCCGCGACGTAATATACTTTCTTCAGTTTTCCATGTTTTAAATTATTAATCTTAGCTTTCGGTAGAAATTACAGTCAAATACCACGTTATTTTTTTTATATTCGTTCTTGTAACGGGTTGACCTTTTGTTGTAAGAATTACTACCAAGTGATTACTAGAGACAATATTCGTGATATTAGTTGATAGTAGATGATGTGAGAGATATTATATAAGATGCATGATTTTTATTGATTGGAGAAATGTCTTTAGCGAGATATTGTAATTCAAATGGAAACATTAGCCGTTTCCTTACAAGGAAACATTCGGCATTCATCGACCAAGCAGCCCGAGGTACTTTTGATTGAAATTTATAAAAATGCTTCTATTAAAACATTTTCCAGTAAAATAGTTTCCGCAAGTCCTGTAACTGTTATCACTCTTTCAAGTATCGATGGGTGTTTCCTTCCTAACCTTTTGTTTGAAGTAATATGGAAGGTGAACATCTTGATTATCACATTATCTTCTCTTCGAGTTACAAATGCTCATGTAGATATTGTACTGTGGTCGTATGGGATTAGGGTTGACAACCGTACAGCAAAGGGTGACATTGTCCTGCATTTTGCTGCTGAAGAACATGTCTCGTATCAGTTAACGTTAGACACGTTTTTTGCCATGCATTTTGGAGAACGATGAGTCTTTGAAAAATGTATTATTCGATTACAGCACTTATAATCAGATTTATTCATTGTTTTTAATTAGGGGTTCTTTCATCAGAATCAGTAGAATTATATCGAATTGCCATTTGATTTGTTCTTGATGCTATTTATATTAAGTCTCAGCAGCATTCCCTTTGTAAGCAGGAGTGGTTGTTGGGTCTAAATGTAATCTTCCTGTGATCTATGCTGCTGATTCTCTGGTAGTAGTGTTCTCCATATTTTTTTAGTCGTTTTATATTTTAATATTTATGCATTTTTTAATCACATACTGTATTTAAATATAACATCTTATGTACTTTAGCGGAACAATTGTCAACTGTGGAATTTTAAAAATCCGTCATCATTGTCGTCAGATTGTTTAATTTAACTTTCCAATTTTTCTCTACTCGCGGCGGATTTGGAGGGCCTCACAAGGGGAATAGCCCAGAGCCTCTGTTCATCTAAATCCGGCCCGGAACAGTCTGTTTGAAAACACCATAGTATTAATGTTGTATATAACACAACAAGATCTGACAACATAAAATCAAATAAAGAAACCGAAGAGTTTTAGTAAAATTCTCATTACTAATAAAATAATAAGTAAAAGACTTTGGAACAATAATTAAAAGAAAACTTAAATGAAAAATTACAACCACATACAAATCCCCCACACTTTACGAATCACACACCCCTCTTCTTACTCCGTATTCCTTTGACCAAATTGAAGATTTCACGCCCCCACCAAACACGCATCCATCTTTAACGTTATTGCTGTGAATACGAAAGGTGTAGCATTTCTCGAAGCTTCTATGATGGGTAGATGTCAAGGCCGAGGTGAGTGTTGCATTAATAAATCTGTCGCTGGGGTTAGCCTCTCTTTACCCTCGTCGTCTTCCCTTCTCAGTCCCCCACCTATCACACACCACATGTTCAC
>OZ038508.1:13456183-13481183 GCA_964036315.1 Acanthosepion esculentum | reverse complement strand
TAAGCAGTAAATTCGACCTTGCCAGCCGAACGCTCTTCCGTGGCCGAATCGGTTAAGGCACGTCACTCTATATGACGGCTCCGTATAGGATACAGGTTCGAATCCTGTCGGAGGACAAATATTTGCTATGAAAATTTCTCGGACATTCAGGCCGGTAAATGTTATTTAATACTGTTTATTATAAACAGAGCATTTACTTAAATACTTGTATCTATAAAAAGAATGTTAAACATAAAAATGTCTTTAAATAATTGTCGGATTTTGTCCATTTCACAATGTGTGACGTCATTTGTATATATATATATATATATATATATATATATATATATATATATATATATCAAATTGCAGAAGAATGAACAGTAGGATTACATCATTCAAAATATTAATTTATAAATAGTGCTCAATACGTAAAGTAGAGCCGTAAATATTTATTTATCTTATGCAGTGTTACATTAGAACATGCACATATCCACTACAAAATTGTACATTTTTGTTTCAACGTCAAAAGAAGGGAAAACATTTTTTAGACGTCTCATCAGGTGGGGAATTGTGGTGTTCGTATATATATATATATATATATATATATATATATATATATATTATTCCAGAATCATTTTCCAACTTATTTTAGATGATATTCGCCGTCTCTAACCTTCTAACTTTCTGTCCTGGAGTTACGAGGTGCCTCGCACGTTTCACATCAGATTTAGTTTTCAAGTCTTTTTTCACAGCCCCTTGGACTGTTATAGCTGAATCTCCTTTCTCACGTCTCAAACTTTTTTATGGATTGATTTGGATCTTTTCTAATTAATATCTTTAGCTCTAAGTTGAAATGATGATCCTTGTTGCTGATCCAGTTTTCCTCTGTACTGTTCCGTTTTTTTTTTAACTTGTTCACCGTTCTCTTCAAGGTTCTTCAATGAACTTTGAAGATGGAGGCCAGAGTAGGAATGTTGATACCATTACTGAAGAAGGCCTGCATTATATTTTTCCTCTCACCATTGGTTATTTGGTAAGACAGTTGGGTTGACGCAAAACGATTTTCAACTGTTTTATCTCTAGCTGGGTTTTTCAGTGATTCTTACGACAAATGGTGTCAAGATGGCTAAACGTCTCATATGGAAACTTGGAAAAATAGAAACTCTATTAGTTTAGTGTTTTTTTTTAGATATTACACATTTTGTGGGATGGATAATTATGCTGTTACACCCCGTACATATATATATATATATATATATATATATATATATATATATATATATATATGTATAGGGAGAGAGAGAGGGGGGAGATGCGCGTGTGTTATGTTGACATAGAAGATTGCTATGCGACTATAACGATTGCAGAATAGCAGACGCAGGTCGTAAATTCATGATACGGTTGGACTGTTTTTGTCTTTATTTTCTCCCAAATTAATGCAACTATATGAAGTTTAGAACGGCTCATGATCAAACATTACAGACTTTCGTTGTCTGCTATATTTAACAATATATGTTTGAATACATACATCTATCTATCTATCTATATATATATATATATATATATATATATATATATATATATATATATATATATATATATATATATATATTAGTGTATATTTGGGCAGCCACCTTTCTTTTAATCTTCTTTCGTTAAATATGACGGTCAAGGAAATTTTTAGTCATTTTTTTATTTAGTTGGAAAAACTAAATAAAAAATGAATAAAAACATACAATTTTAAACTGCTCACTTTTTAGCTGAAAAACTCAAAGGGATTTTCAGTGGTTCTTACGTAAAAGGTGCCGAGCTGGATAAACGTCTTATCTGAAAACCTGGAAAAAAGAAACTCAATTAGGTCAGTAGTTTTTTTTAAAGATATTAAACATTTTGTGGGATAGATAATCATATTGTTACACGATTTGGACAATTTTGCTGTTACACACGGTGTATTAAGACAGAAACATAACGTATATATTTAAACATAAATCTCTATCTATAAAAGGCAGGATGTGTGTGTGTGTGTGTGTGTGTGTGTGTGTGTGTGTGTGTGTGTGTGTGTGTGTAACGAATGCACTGCCGCAATTTTCGACGGATTTGCATCAACATTTACATGCACATGCTCCAATTTATTGGGAAACCAAGACCGATTTTGCATTTCCCAACTCCCATCGATAGTGAAATAATCGATTTTTTCATGCTTCTACGGCAGTTTTCATGTAGTTTGCGGCCATTTTCTACTGGCCAGAGTGAGAGCCTATAGCTGGCTGCCACGAATAGGCAGGTAGATTCTATTGGTCAGCGTTAGAGCCAACAGCTGACTGACACCAATGTTAACTAGCATGCAAAAAAAAACGATAGCTGCATTCGTTACAGGTGGGAAAAATTTAAATCTACATGGCATTTTACTCCAATTGGCTCATTCACTTGCTTAAACTCAACGTTGATTCTGATTCCGCAGAACTGGGTTGGGTGTGAAAAAGTATTTGTTGTTAACATTCTTTTTTATTCGTTTTTTCCAGTTACGAGTCCTTTTTTAAAGCTGATCGTTTTGTGTTCATTTTGTTTAGTTCTTTTTCCTTAACAGATTTAATGTTTAGTATAGAGCTTAGAAAAAATTCGCAGTGTAAGATAGGCAAGAAGTAAGGCATGTAGCAACATCAGCACGGCAAAGGACACTCCTTTAAATGCAAGGAAGGGCAAAAATATTTTAAGTGATAGCGATTACTGTATGAGTCGTACGATTTTTGAATCAAGCACGGGCAACGCCGGGCCATGCTGCTAGTTTAGATATTAATACTTGAATACTGTTGAAAAGTCATGAACAGGGCCGGCCCGTTCAAACCCCCGAGCCTCACCCCCGACCGAGAAGTGCTGTATGATCTTCGCAATCTTATCAGCATTTGCTTTTTTTCTACCGATATTTATATTCGTTAAAAATTAAACTAAGAATAACTGATTTTAAAAAGGATGAAATATTTTTCGCGGAATTTTGACGTCATTCTGGTGTCTTTCGTTTACATCCAAATCCGCCAACTTGTTTTGCTCATGGTAAGTCTCAGCAGATAAAATTCACTATTTCTTTTTCCATAATCTTGAATGTGTTAAAGAAAATGTTTACAAGAAAAATCACAAGTTGATGTTAAAAATTATCGCAAAACATTGTTGATTTGTTTACCTTATGAAAATTGAGATGCAGTAGAGTGGGAGGGACCGTATCATAGATACCTGAGGACTTATAACATAATGGGAGGGGGGCCTGTTTAAAGTTCATGAATAGGGCCGGCCCGTACTATCCGCGATCCCCCTGAGCGCAAAGGGGGCAAGTCCCATTGGGGACCGCGAGAAGTTCTTTGTGTCCCTCGCTATCTTAACATTTGCTTTTTTTTCTACCTACATTTAGATACGTTACAAATTAAACTAAGCACAACTGACTTTATAAAGGATGTCAAATTTTTCGCGGAATTTTGACGTCATTCTGGGGGTCTTTCGTTTACATCCAAACCCGAGAATTTGTTTTGCTCATGCTAAATCACGGAACACTATAAGAAATTTAGTATTTTTTTTTTGTTATCCACAATGATGAATGTGTCAATATTATTCAACTTTTTAAGAAGAAACTTATGCCATAATGGGTGGGGCTGTTTAAAGTTCATGAATAGGGCCGGCCCATACTACTTGCGAGCCCTCCGACCGTGAATGGGGGCAAGTATTGGAAACCCCGAGAAATGCGTTTGTGCCTCTCGCTATCTTATCAACATTTGCTTTTTTCTACCTACATTTATATATGTTACAAATTAAACTAAGCACAACTGACTTTAAAAAAGGATAAAATATTTTTTGCGGAATTTTGACGTCATTCTGGGGACTTTCGTTTACATCCGAATCCGAGAATTTTTTTTTTATGTTAAGTCTCGAAAAATATCACTATATAAAATTCACTATTTTTTTTATCCATAATCTTGAATTTGTTAAAATGATCCGACGTTTTAACAAGAAAAATGCACAGTTGATGTGAAAAATTGCCACAAGACATTGTTGATTTATTTAAGATGGAATGAACTATTATGACAGGTCTCTAATTTGTATTTAGATACATTGTATTTATTTTCGATTTTTCTAGTTGGATATGATCTATCATTGTACGTAATTTGGCTACAATTAAATTTGTATTTTATACGAATACTACCTTATGAAAATTGGGATGTAGTAGTGTTGGGAGCCCGTATCATAGATTCGGCGGGTGGGTACAAGACCCTTACATCGGTCATGGTCATGAATATACACTGGCGGGATATGAAATCGCAACACCCTAAAAGACGATGCTGATTTTAACTTTTCTGTTATACAAAATGGATTCAAGTTTTTAACAAGAAAAATCTCAAGTTCATATTAAAAATTGCCGCAAAACATTATTAATTTATTTAAGATTGAAAGATCCATTAGGAAATGTCCCTAATTTGTATTTAGATATATTGTATTTATTTTTAATTTTTCTAGTTGAATTGTTCCCCTATATTGCATATGATACATTATTGTACATAATTATTTTACAATAAAATTTGTATTTTATATGAATACTACTTCATGAAAATTGAAATGTAGTAGGGTTGGGGGCCCGTATCATAGATTCGGCGGGTGGATACAAGACCCTTGCATCGGCCCCGGTCATGAATATACACTGACGTGATATGAAAGTGCAACGCCCTAGAAGACGATGTTGATTTCGAACTTGCTACTGTATTTGCATGTTTGTGGGAAGCAAACATTCGGACACAATTTTCAAAATCTTCGGCATCCAAACACCCAAAATGAATCTATAAATAGAATTGAGAAGTTTTGTTTCCCCTCCTGGTGAAAGTGTAGTGACAATGAGGCGGTGCTATGCCGATGATATAGAGGTTCATGAGCGGTATAACAATGATCCTGAACCAAATACCGACATTCTTTATTGGGTGTTTCAGCAAATTGGATTTGGATAAACCATCCTAAAACAGAAAAGAATAATCTGGAACTGGATATCAGTGATGATACATACTCTGAATCGATAAAAAAAATTCAACACTTCAAATATCTCTCTGTCTGGATGTGTGATGACAGAATTAGTATATGAAATGATTTTATTGAATACAGGACGGGTTGAACTTGGAGTACTTATATCCCACAAGATATGATGATAAAAAACAAAAATATTTACCTGAAAACTGTAGTATGTCCCCTCGAGGAGTCCCCGTGACTTGAGAGGATATTGGGCCTCAACTCACGCCTGACATCAAGTGGAATTCCTATACAGAATCCATCGCTAAAGATGCAGATAAAAAATTGTCTACCTGTACGCACCAGTAAGTACTTGACTCCTCTACCTATTTAAGAGGCAGATCAGGTCGAAAATGCAGTACTGTTGTCATATTAGAGCTGTCCAGACCTCACTTTCCAGGCTTGACAGCGTTTAAAAGCATCTCCGAGTCCTTGTGATAGAAGAATTATTCCCCCCACTTCAACCTCTCTCCCGTCCTCGGTATGACGATAAACTACATCCGTGTCCAGGATGAGACGATAAACTGTGTCCAACAGCAGGACCTCTGGTCTTGGGGAGAGGTTGAGAAGCGTAGAGCCGCCTCTTGGCTGCTGGTGTTCCCAGGTTCACCCTGACCTGGGGTGGTATCACTTTTTAGGGTCCTAGCTATGGGCAATTGTTTGACCCCTAAACTGTGAAAGTGTAAAAATAGATTTTAATACCAGCAATTAATTTTTTGAGGAAAAATTATTACCAGCAATACTTTATTACCACCAATACATTTTAAAATATATATATATATATAGGTTGAATTAATATATATATATATATATATAGGTTGAATAAATAAATTACTTCTGTTATATCAGTAAGTGCATTAATTTAAAATTGTTTTAATGAAAGTACTTTAAAGTAATTGAAGTAGATAGACTCTATTAAATCTAAACATGATTCTGCTTTTCCTCCATTCAAATTGAATGCTTTTTCTGATCGGCCAGCTTGGTATGGCTGCTAGTAAAAATTAATTTCGGTTGAGCTCTCTGGGGAAGGAAGTGTGGGTTTGTAAACAGTGACTATTACGGCTGATATAGCGAGACTCTTCGGCAAAAAACTAATTGAGTCCTGTCGGTCACTGTGTGTTTATCTAAAAATAAATACGCTAAAATTCACCTTCATCCCTGACGTGCGCCGACGGCTTAGTGGTAGAATTCCCGATTGCTAGTCGGTAGAATTAGTGGTAGAATTTCCCAATTCAGTTGGGTTTCGATCCTAGCTAAAGGCAACAGATGTGATACAGCGAAACAGTCTGTCTGTGGATTACAATAATATATATATATATATATATATATATATATATATATATATATGAACATAATAAAATAAACAGCATATATTTACATTACAAAGAGTCAATCATACCTTGAATCAATAGGCAAAGCTGGGAGACGATTTAAATGATGTTTTTAAGTATGAGCTATTTGTTAACGGTTATATGGTGTTGGAGCGTGCAAATCGCAACGCTAAATTTTAAATATTTAAAGTGAGAATTTTTTATGTATTTTGTAATATGGTAAATCCACGTATTTTCTTTTATAAGTCTTTTTCAGTTAATATGATATGAACTAAGTACTGTGCAACCCGGATATAAGAGAGTTGTCGGGACCGGAGAAGAAGTCACTTATATCCGGGTTTCTCTTATATCCGGGTTTGGTCTATTTTGTTTTATTAACATAGGCTCTAATTTGGGACCAGAGACAATCTCTCTTATATCCGGGTTACACTGTAGATAGTTCAAGTAACAGAGTGATATATCTTTGTAGTTTTTTTTCCTCAGGAATTCTTTACTGCTGGATCAATTGTTTTTTATGAACATAATAAAATAGGCAGCATATTTGATTCTGATGGATAATAAAGCCTGATGATGGATTGCGCAAAGCATTCGAAAGTACTAGCAGAAATAAAAAAATACACTATATCCATTTTATTTATTTATGAGGATCTCATCATTCGGAGGATTATCAGTAGTATAATGATTATGTTTATGCCTACTAGCGAAGTGATTTCGCCAATAATCGCATTCATATTGCTGATTGATTCAAGGTATGATTGACTCTTTGTAATATATATATATATATATATATATATATATATATATATATATATATATATATATATATGAACAAAACAAAAAAACCTTTGAATATATTTCATATAAACGGATTCTGGCGAGCATTTAAAAACGTCGCAAAGAATCAAGACAAATTTCAGAAAGATAGAGAGAAATGAATAGCAACTCGAGTAAATTTCTCTAAGATAATCTGATCGGTAAAAAAAAAGAATGTTTCTATATTCAGCCACTAGTGAATGATATTTGCTTTCACAGCTAATCAACACCGAATTTCTCTCTTTATAAACAAGGTAAAAAGAAAAATACTAAACAAATAAAACATAAAAAATAAACTATTTTCAGTCTTGTTAGAATCTGAAGCCAACAAAGGTTATGCCGTATCGACAAGAATGGAAACTTGTTAGGGATTTTCGCTTTAGCCTAATTTTTCAGAGTTTATTTTAGGTTTTTAAAGAGAACAATATGCCAAAAAGAAACGAGACAGAATGTGGATAGAGAACGAGGGTAGTGAATACACAAAAATAGTAAGACGAGTAAAACAAGGATTTATTTAACCTTTAGATCGAGACAATCCTCAGAGAACTAGAATACAAACAAGGATTTATTATCGCTGGCTATAATCTTAACAGCATAAGACACGCAAATAACTTTGCGTTGATGGCAGACTCAGAAAAGTAGCTGATAAAACTGACCATCAAAAATCGAAACAGCCGAATAGACGAGCTACGTCCTGAGAATGACAAAATTAAGAAGATACTGAAATTTAACTGCCTGGGCAATGACAAAACAGACAACGGAATACGTGACACAGAAATGCAAAAGAGCAGAGGAAAAAGTGGTCTTCCAGACATAAAGTATTCTTATCTTCGTGTCCCTTCAGAATATGGGCGATAATGGCTTTCCACAACTTATTATCTCTTTTCGGTTCCAGTATCGTTTTTCCCTTTGCTAAGTCTCCCGTCCCAAATTTCGCCATCCATTCGCACAAGCTCGTCAAGTAGATGTGCCTTCCTTTGTCTCCCTCAATATGCCCTGTGTGGGTTCATTTTTCCAAGTCCCCTTTCCTCATTAAATATCCACTGTCTCTTGATTCTATGTATAAGAGTTGTTTTTGTTACCATTTTCTTTAAGACGTCCTCGTTTCTTACACGGTCCGTCCTGGTATTCTCAGTATCCTTCTGTAGTACCACATTTCTGTCTTTTCCGGTTTTCTCTTCATCTATGGGGAAAGTATAAATTATTCATTGCTACACAAGATCAATCCAGCATGTACAATGCTGTTCGGTAAAAGTGACTCACCTCATCCTTTAAATCTAGCTCAACTTTCGTTTCATCGGAGAAGAGAACATTCTTCCAGTCTACTACGGTGAAAGAAGCTGTGCCTTCCGACAGTAATCCTGCCTGCGTAACCATTATAGGGCGAATATAATCAAGTTCGTTACGCTTTATACCAGTTGTCTCCAACCATTATTATACGACGTTCTGGCTTCGTGCACGACAATATTCTCCGTGGACCGGTATTAACCTTTATTTGTAATTTAAGTGCAGAATCAGACAATTAATTAAGATTAAAAAGTAAGTTGGAAATTATTACTGCTACATACAAATACACATTACTTGTATATTAAAAATATACACTAATTATAAAATGTATTTACACTTATGACAGATAATATCCAGTAGGTGAATATTTAAACAAATCTTTTATAATTAAAGTCCAATACAGTATAACCCGGATATAAGAGACCCGGATATAAGAGAAACTCGGATATAAGATACTTTTTCTCTGGTCCCAAATTAGAGCCTGTGTTAATGTACATATAATAGACCAAACCCGGATATAAGAGAAACCCGGATATAAGATACTTCTCCGGTCCCGACAACTCTCTTATATCCGGGTTACACTGTATTTAATTTATCTTTTATATAATATTAAAAAGTTAATTATTTGTTTACCGGCGAGTAGCAAATTATACCCGGATCGGCGTCGACGAGCAAATCGACAATGGCTAGAAACCGGGTTTCATAATCAGAAAACGAACATTTAAACCCAATAGTTTTCAATCGTTTTTATACCAAGGACCGGCTTCATGCCGGACAATCTTTCTGCGGACCGGTAGTGGCATTTATGTGTAATTTAAGTGCATTTCGATAAAGAGAGCAATAATAATAATGAGCAATTTAATAAAAGGAAGAAAAAGGGTATAATCTCTTCTCCGCACCCCCCGACGACACTCTTGTGGTCTTAGCTTCCCTGAATCAATTCTGATAGCCCTATTACCACATCAGTTTCAACTCACCATAATGGAGAATCCATGTAGAATCTGAAAATTAGTAGGGATTAGAAAAGTACACTATTTACATTATTCGGACTATTGTCCTCATCTTTGTCGCCATATTTATTACAACGTTTCGGCCGTTGTACGCTCCGGCCTTCTTCAGGCGGTTGGAATGTAGAACTGAACCCTTTATTTCGTTCACTGGGGTAGACTGATCTAGTTCCACGTGCCATATCTCATGGATATCAGTTATCAGTTATCTCCTGCTTAATTCCCTCTTCAAGTTGTCCACCGCCTTAACCAGGTACTGAAATCACTCTCTTTGGCTCCTGTCACTAGATCTAACTAACACCTTTATCGTCAAGGACACATGGCACAGTGGATAAAGAACAATTATGACTGAGTAGTGAGTTCGATCCTTACTGGGTGCCCCCATACTTTCAGCCTTGTGCTACATCTGATAGGCTTAGAAAATCCCTATGGCAGTGAGACAATCTCCTATAGTCCTGGGTATAAACTACAACCGGCAGCAGGGCATCTGATCGAGAGATTGGAGGTTTTGAGGAACGTGAAACCACCTTCTAAATGCTGTTCTTCCCAGGTCCACCCTGACCCGAGGTGGTAACACCTGTGAGCTTCCCAGCTAAAGTCAAATAGTAAAACAAAACACTATGAATATATAAAAAATACATTTTTACAGTAAAAAACACCAGCAACACATTTTTATATAAAAAAATAGCACAATACATATTTATAGTAAAATTAGCAACAATTCATGTTTATACTAACATTACAAATTACTTCAAAGCTCTCAAGAAAATTAAATTTCGACATAAAATGACCCATATGGTGTTCACATGCCGTTAAACAAACACATCAATGAAATCAACAATCTCCTCAAAGATGAAGAAGTAACAGAAATGTTGTTCTACAATAGGATGTTGAGGATGCTGTGGATAGAATCGTCGAAGTTTTACAGAAAATGAGAACAAAAAGGAAAGTTATATTTAACACCAGGAAGAGAGAGCTAGAGAGAGAGGGGGAGTGAGAGGGGGAGAGGGAGGGAGAGGGAGGGGGAGAGGGAGAGAGATGGTGAGAGAGAGAGGGTGAGAGAGAGAGTTGAAATTTCTAGGGTATGTAATGAGGAAAGAGGGCTTGGAAAATCTGATACTCACAGGACAGATTGAAGGCAAGGGGACAAAGTAAAACTTACTTAAATAAATGAATGGCGGAACAAATTTCAGAGAAATAATAAAAAGACAAAATTTATTGAGCTACGAATGGCAGGAAATTGAGGAGAGCCATGGTCGCCTGCGCCCTGAGGGGACTTGAAACATAATGAAGAAGTTGTACTGAGTTTAGCCTTGAAATGCAAGCTGCCAAAATGTACGGACGTATATTTAAAAAAAAATAAAAATAAAAATAATAGTTCGTGTTGCTCATGAATAAAAGAAATAATAAATACGATAAGACACGAAACTGTCCTTCCTTTCCTTTGTACCGGGGCTAAGGAAACAATGGACAAGATTTAATGGCGTTTTACCATCGTGCCTCAGGTAGATATTACTTTTCCTATCAGGAAAGGTTATCAAGTGAAAGGGATACATTCCCTATCTCTCTCTATATCCTTCTCTCTCTCTCTCTCTCTCTCTCTCTCTCTCTCTCTCGCTCTCTCTCTCTCTCTCTCGATCAACTGTTAAGTTTCAGTATTGCATTCTCTCTCTATTTCGCTAAAGTAACCCAAGTTAAGGCTACGTGCCTTTTTCGTTGGCTCCGTGGATCACTGCTTAAGTTCGAATTGCCGACCTTCTTGGGTGACAAAAGCGATTTTTCATACTTATGAAATTCACCTGTGAATATACATCACGGATTGCGACCATTTGGATATTAATTTCTGACTAAAATTTGGATTGGTAGCCGAGATTATACTTGATGTTTCGGCGCACACGCCACGTAGAAAAAGCACTCACTGACTTTGGCCTCCTTATCAGAGCCAGAAGAAATTCATGTGCAAATACCTATGTTCTGGTTTTCATTTAAATATACTCGCTTGAATCCAAAATTCCAAGACCTACACTCGAACTCAAATCACTTCCTTTAAAAGAAGGTATTTTATTATTATTTGTCGAGTTCATGGCTCTCCACAACTTCCTAATCATTGTAACTATTAGTGATTGTTGAATGATCCCTCCCACACCACGTCCTGCTATCCATTCACATCTGTCTATATCTCTGAGATGAAGTATTATGGTTACTTGCATTATTTACATTATTCGGACGGCTATCCTCATCTTTATTGCCACATTCACAACGTTTCAGCCTCTATATCCCTGAGATGAGGTATTATGATTATTTGCATTGTTTACATTATTCAGACTGTTATCCTCATCTTCATTGCCATATTCACAACGTTTCGGCCGTTGTAGGCTTCAGCCTTCTTAAGGTGATTGGATTTCTGAGATGAGGTATTATGATGACTTGCATTATTTAAAATATTCGGACTATTATCCTCATCTTTATTGCCATATTCACAAAGTTTCGTTTGCTGTACGCTCCGGCCTTCTTCAGGTGATTGGAATTTCGGATCGAACCCTTTGTTTCGTCAAGGGGGTAGATTGTTCTCATTCCACGTGCCACGCCTCTTTCGGATGTTTCGGTTATTTCCCTTTTAACTCAAATCTCCAAGATTTTGGTTCACCACTTCTGTGGACACATGGCTTAGTGGATAAAGATGTTGGTTCGATCCAATGACTAGGCCCAAAGTATTTTAAGTTCAATACCAGGCCACAGAGAAGTCAGGTACTTACTAGAGCGGCACAGGGACCAACCATTTTTTTTCTGCTTTTTTAGCGGTGAATTGTATGTACGAGTTCCATTTGAGGTGTCAGGTGAGTTTTACCCCACTAGTAACCTAGCTAGTAACTAACTAGTACCTAAATTCTCTACACTTACAAGAGACAGGTCAGGCTTAAAATGAAGTAGAGCTGTTATATTTGTGCAGGTGCTACCTAATCTTCACTTTCCCGTCTCGTTATGGACTAAAAGCTTTTCCGCATTCTTTGTGGGTGACCAATAATTTCCCACCTTTCTACCCCACAGACGAAACATCCCAAGCCCCTCAGCGATGTATTGCTACTTCCATGGCGAATGCTCAAACGAGCTACCTTCATTTGTTCCACCAGTTCTAACCTTCACAGCGATGACCAACCATGCTACGCGCATTTTAGCGAACCCTCCATATTCGATTGGTGAGAAGTAAGTTCCATCGAGCAACTTCTTCCCGCGAAACACCACTCTGTGGAACCGACTCCCAAGAGAGTAATTTCCCGATAACTACAATCTTAACCTGATCAAATCTAGTGTTAACCGTTATCATCTCCACATATCCACATAAACTGTGCTACTTACTGTGTAAACCAATACCTTGAGTGGCTGCCAGACCTTATAATAAACAGTATTAACAACATTTTCCGGCCTGAATGTCCTAGAAATTTTCATAGAAAATAGGCGTCCTCCGACAGGAATCGAACGTGTATCCTATAAGGAACCGTCATATAGCCTGACGTGCATTTACCGATTTCACCACAGAGGTTAGCAAGGTCGATTTTGCTGTTTTTAAACTACAATTCTCCATGATTTTCTCTCGTACATTCATATCTGCTCGATCCAATTGTAAACAAATGACGTCACAAATTATGAAATGTACAAAGTCCGACAATTATTTTAAGACATTTTTTATGTTTTACGTTCTTTTTATAGATACAAATATTTAAGTAATTATATATATATATATATATATATATATATATATATATATATATATAATTAATCCGATATTGGAGGAAAATGAACCTACACACACACACACACACACACACACACACACACGCACATATATATATATATATATATATATATGTATATGTGTGTGTGTATATATATATATATATAGTCGGAGATTGAAGGCAAGTGAACATACACTCTCAGCCGGAACTAGAACTTGGTTCCCTAATACATATTGTACCTGTCTCTCCAACGACATCTATCTATGTTTCTTGGACATTTCTCGTTTCAAATTCTCGTCTTTCGCTCAACATCTCCCATTCGGCATCTCATTCTTCCTCAACCATTTCTATCTCCAGGTTACCCGAGGATTGATTAGAAGCCCTCCACTGTAAACATGGAGTAGAAGCAAACTCTAAACAAATCCCAAATGGACAGAACAAAAGAAAGTATCATATGGGAAAAAAGATTTCGTTTGGATCCGGACGTGTTTTTTTTAAAAATAAATTTGCATCCGGAACGCCTGATAGATTTGAAGGTCCTCCACGACTTCAGAGATGGGAAATTAAGGCTCAACTATGCAATACGCAGAAAACTTTTCTAAGGCTTGGAGGTTTCTGACGAAACTTACAAACACACATATTGTTGCAGAGGTTACATTTCGTATCATGAACCTTGGCTGGTAAACCATTATTTTAGGGCGACCAACTCCCATGTTTTTCACGAATCCAGGAGGGAGACAGTAGGAAGACAGATCGATAAGTGGAAAAGGATGTTATCACAGAAAGGAAAACAAAATATAATTCGTAATGGACTTGGTTAGATACGGACGACTCGCATTCAGTGAAGCGTTTTAGATATGCAAAAACGGTTGCTAAAATATCAGAAATAAATGTTTAAAATGCTAGGTGAGCTTTATTTATTTGAGAACGATTTTAGAACAGCCCATAACATATTTTGGAAGCAAATGCCTGCAGAAAAATAGAAAATGAATTCAGTAAAATACAAAAAATATGAAGGGGAGTAGCAAAAAGATTTGTCGTCTCCCCAGACTTATTCTGAGAGAATTATATTGATTGATTGATTTGCCTCTTTATTGACATTTTTACGGCTTACCAACCTTTTCAAGGTTATTTAAAGCCGGAAGATATTTTTAGATCTTAAGATATTTTTGAAATAATAATGATTTACTGGTACAAGTCTTACTAATTAACCCATGGCTGGGGCAAGAAGAGGCGTGTGTAAGTGAATATAACGAACCCGTCTGGAATTGGAAATCGGCGCTCACGGATGAAGAAGAGACTTAAGACATCATAAATGTGGGCCTACAGAAGGATGCTGAGAATGAGTGAACAAGTGAGCAATATCGAAAAAAATGAAAAGGAAACTTTTCCTCATGCTGTAAATCATACACTCTGTCTTCTTCCAATTGTTAGTCCTTTCTTCTTGCCTTCCTTTGCTATCATCTATAGGAGTTCCTGTAAAAGTGTCATGTTTGCTTACATTTTTTCACGCGTTCGGTTCACGGTATTCACAGCTTCCGTCTGTTGAATAATATTGAAGGTCGTTCTCAACGGATTCTCCTCCAGCTCCTATCCCACGAACGCAGGCGTTCCCCAAGGCTCCATCTGTTCCTTATCTTCATCAACGATCTTCCTGGTGTCATAGATTCCCAAGTAGGCATCTACGCGGACGGCACTACAATTTCCTCCTGTCTCAAAAACAAATCTAGTGTTGTTGACAAAAATTACCTGACCGTTCCTCTCGAAAAGGACCTCCAATCGGTTGTAAACTGGCTGGTTAACTTTAACGCCTCAAAAACAAAACTGTTCTCTATTACTCACCACAGAGAAACATCCCAGTCCCCCATTAGAATCTGACGCTTAATTTCTCGAGAGCTCCTCTTTGCGACTACTCGGCCTCAAATTGACTGCTGACCTAAGATGGAACAAATACATTGAGTCAATAGCTTCGTCCACCGCAAGGAAAGTTGGCTCCATGTACCGCGCCAGAAAATTTTTCTCGCCGGTGTCGATCCTTCAAATCTACAAATCAACAATTCGATGCCTTGATCTATCCTCTATCCTTCTCTTCATCTTTTCCTCTATCACTCCTATTTGCTCTCGCTCCAACTCTCTGTAACCCCTTGCGTGCTAGTGGCTTCCCGCCTTGCTTGGGGAGAAACGCTTATAAAAAATGTCACTTTTCCTCGAGTATTCGCTATCATATAAGAGAACCGATATTACATTACAGTTTAATAAACTTCTCTTTTTTCCAATTAACTATTTCTGTTTCTTAATACTTAGCTTTTTTAATATTTCAGTGTTTGGAAAGCACCTTTCGCTACCCCAATGCGCCTTTGATGTCGGGTTTTACATTCTGAGTTCAAATACTTTAGAGATATTTAAATGTTTGCACTTGTTTAACTTTGGCATCTCTAATTTGGACTTTACATGATGGTCTGTTTCTTTTGCCGACAACCATACATTCTGTCTTCCTACATTTGATATTTAGTCCTTTACTCTCGCTTTCCTTTGCCATATTCTGTAGCATTTCCTGTGTTTATCTTTCTATGTCTACTATCAAATCTGCATATCTAATGTTGTTAAGGTTATTGAATCCTGGTCAGTCAGTTATGTGCCATGCGTGATACACGCTTAGGCGATCATGTTTCTTTCGATACATGTCTGACGTGGCAGACTTTTTTCCCAGAGTAGGTTGTCATTTCTTTCTGCGGTAGTCCAGTTTCTATCCAAGGCTATAGAACCCTGTCTGTCCTGCTATTTACCCATAGCTGGCGGGAGAAGAAGAGGATTGATACCTTTCCCAAGGGTATTAGTACGTAAGTGAATGTAATGGATTCGACTGGAAAGTCAGTCAGTCAATTATGTGCCATGCGTGATACACGCTTAGGCGATCATGTATCTTTCGATACATGACTGACGAGGCAGATTTTTCTCGCCATTTAGTAGGTTGCCATTTCTTTCTGCGGTAGTCCAGTTGCCATTCAAGGTTATGGAACCCGGTCAGTCCTGCTATTTACCCATAGCTTGGGGGGGAGAAGAGTATTCATACCTTTCCCAAGGGTAACAGTTCGTAAGTGAATGTAATAGATTCGACTGGAATTCGAACTCGGCCCTCCGAGCCGCTATCCATTACTCCACCGTGCCTCCTCGTAGGACTCATAATTCTTTCGGTATCGCTATACAGTGTAGGTTGAATAAGTCCGGGTTAGAAGACACATCCTTGTTTTTCTTACACCCCTTTCTATGTTTTTGTATATTTATTGAATTCCTTTTCTAGGTTCTTTAATAGTCAAGCTGCCTTCTCTTCCCCTAAATTATTAGCCTCGTGCCACTTTTCTTTTCATACAAAATTATATATCATGTTAATTCTTCAGCAGGTTTATCTATCTACCAGTCGGTTACACTTCATATCATTGCTTTATTCTTTGTCTCGATGAACAAGATCTAACAGATAAAATTACATATCTGCAAAATATTTCTTTTCTTTTTATTCTTTAATATAAACAAAGATCATGTACAAACAAAAAAGGCGTTTTTTTTTCTAAGTGCTAGGCTAAAGGTAAACACGGATTTGGTCAGTAAATCTACCGGTTGACTGTTTTCAGTGTAATGTCTTTGTCGACAAACTTTTTGTACTGGATCCATCCTCAGCAGTGCATGCATGCGTGACTTACGCGTATAACTATGCAGCTCGCCCCACCACTTTCGGGTGAATTTGAACCCGTATCGTATTCTTTTACAATATAGAAATCGGCTTCTCATGTAGGCTAGAGACTGGGTGGGTAGTTAAAGAACTATCCAACCAGGCTTCTTCAAGCGGGTATATGTTTGTCATCTGGCGATAATTCGATAATTTACGATGGCGAATCCATAATCAAACTTGGTCACAGCTTTAATACGGGCTTTAAAGAAATAATAGGTTAGGTATCTTCGGAAAGATAAAAAGATATCGGTGTGTTCTTTTTATATTTTCTGGAGAGGTACTGTCCGATAAATACTGAGGAGGGTTTTGGTGTACTGAGATATGCTGTCAGGCACGAGAAGATACAGAGAGGTAAGGTCATTATCAATACATTAATGATGATAATTAACTTACAGTTGCATGTGAAACAACCGCATAAGATAGCAACGATGACAATGACCACGACGTAAATGATGTTGTAGACGAAGATGCTGGAGTTGTCTTTTCTTGATTTTTCGACCTCTTCCGGTTCACACTCCTCTCAGCATTTTGAACAGGAGTAGTTTAGATTTGGGTTTCTTGTTCTCTCTAAAGTATTTTCATTCTCTTTCTCTCCCAGTAGCCACTTGCGTCTTAACGGCATTATCACCTTGCTTGGGGGTGAACTGATAGAAAAACAAAACAGATGATGGCATCAGTAGATTTGATTTACAGGAGTCTGGAACCGGAATTATAATGTTGAAACAGTTTTTCGGTTGATAGAGGAACTCATCTTAATAGCGAACACTAATCTTTCAAAATTTTCATCAGCGGCCGGCGCATTTTCGTCATAAACACCGTATATTTATAAGCAGCTTTCATTTCTACGAGTTTTGTATTTACGTGTAGGCGAATATAACGAAACCGATTGGAAATGGAACTTGGTTTTTCAATCTGTTATACCACTCGTACAGCACCTGCTATTTTACGATTTTCTTTGTTTAACCCTAAGCAAGGCGGTAGTATGACAAGGAGTTACAAGAAGTGCAAGTAAAAGAGGAGGCTGAGAACAGGGAGTATTGAAGAAAATAGATAAGATGAAAAGAGTTCACGAAGACAGAAGATGGTGATTGATGTTCATTATTTACATTATTCGGACTGTTGTCCTCATCTTTGTCGCTATATTTATTACAACGTTTCGGCCGTTATACGCTCGGGCCTTCTTCAGGTGATTGGAATGTCGAACTGAACCCTTTATTTAGCTTACTGGAGTAGACTGTTCTAGTTCCACGAGCCATGTTTAATGGACGTCAGTTATCAGTTATTCAGTCATCTCCTGTTAATTCGCCTATCCAAATTCTCCACTGCCTTAACCAGGTATTGAACTCACACTTTTTGGATCCTGTCACTGGATGTAACTAACGCCTTTTTCCACTGTGTTATGTGTCCTTGAGGACATCTGTGTATGAATTTCTGGGTATTATAAACCTAATTTTTTCAGCTACATTTTTCAGCAGTGCTCATTTCTATGCTTGGACGGCTCAGGAGATTTTTGTGGCCTAGCATATGTGCCGATTCCTTAAGTTTACAAATTTTCGAATTGATGTTACATTTAAGTTTTTGAAGATTTTAGTTATTAGGAAAGAAAGGAAAAGGAGAGTTTCAAAGGTGAGAAACGCGAGAAAAGAAGCTGTTGGAGTAGAAGTAGTGGCTGCATTTAGGTATTTCAACAGTAATATTGTGGGACCGAAGTGCCAATCTAGTAGCACGCTTAAATTCATATATTCCAGACACCAGGGGAAAAATCTTGTCAGAGCAGTTACCATGAAAATATTTGTAGAAAAGTAGAAGGCAAACCATGTCAAGTCGGTGAGAAAGTGGCTGAAGTCGAGATACCCGGTCAGGATCGATTATATTACAGATCCTTCTTTGGATTTTTCAAGAATCTCGAGATGTGCAACATGAGCACCGAACCAGATATGGCTACAGTATTCAATGTACGGACGAATGGTAGATTTATAAATGTGCCTGATGGATTCTGACGAGAAAAATCTTTTGGCACGGCAGGTTGACGTAACCCTCCTTGCAGTAGGCGCAGCTATTGATTCAATATAATCGTTTCACTTCATCTCTGTGGAAAACGTGAAGCCAAAAAAGCGTTTTATTCTCCCGGAGTTTAGCATCAGGCATGCTGGTGGCAGGCAGAAATCTCCTATCTGTTGATTATTCCCAGACAGACAAACATCTAGGTGCTAACCAGGCTCAACGTTGCTTAACTCCGGTGATCACACGAGAACCTGAAGACACATGAGAGAAAGGCAAGCAGTGTTTACGACTGAATTGATTCCGACAGTAGTCCGAATAATGTAAATAGTGTACATAATACCTCATCTCAGAAATATAGAGAAATATCCAAGATTAATTTTGAAACTATTAATGTGTTCGAAATATAATTACACTTTACAACAAAAGATATAAAGAGGGATGTAAGTTTTTTTGTTTTTTTCTGTTGTTATTTTAAATCGTTTCAATGCAAGCAAAACGATAAAAACTTTCAGGTGCAAAGGGTTAGTGAGACTAAGAGAAACTGATAGGTTTCAAGGAGACGGATGATGACTGACATTCTAATCTTTGAAGATTGCAGTTGATAGGAAATCTTTCAATTTCAACAGCGAAATTATGAAACCCGACAACCTCTTACTACGATTTAATTCATAAAATCGAGGTACCAGGAAGGAAAAATCAACTATCATGAAAATATTTATAGAAAGTGACTGAAGCAGAGATGCCGGGTCAGGACCGGTAATATTACAGATTCTTTGTTAAGCCTCCCTAAATACATAGCAGAATCACCAGACCAGATGTGGCAGTAATATTGATTGATTTCTTATGTGCGAGAGCTTCCTATTTCTCACTTTCCTGCTTCGATTTCAAAAGCGTCTCTTGTAGGTGACAAATTAATTTCCATCCTCCAACCTCACCCTCACAGGCAGAACGTGACAATCCTCTCTACTCTCTCGCTACTTCCATGGCAAGTGCTCGGACGAACTGCATTCTTTAGTTGCCTCAGTTAGAACTTTCATGGCCAGACCCCGACATGTCATCCACATTGTAGCAAACCACCAACATTCCCTCCGTAATGCATTGGGGAGACATAAGTCCCACTTGAACAACTTCTTCCCGCAAACCACTGCTCCGTGGAACCGGCTCACAAGAGTATGTTTCCCTGATTACGACAATATTAATCTATTCAAGTCTAGTGTTAACCGAAATCTTACTCTCCTGTCCACATAAACTGTCTCTTCATGTAAACCTCTACCTTGTGTGGACCACGAGCCTTGTACAGGGCGAACCGCACTCTAAAAGAAACAACTTCTTATGGATTGGCTGCGGCTAAAAAAAACTGGATTTCTGCCTATCTAAAATTTATCAGTGAGAAATATACTTATCAATTACATTTTTTCGTACCGATATATTTTACATAGTAAGAATTGTACAAAAATTCCTGGACATTTACCATGAAGTAATTACCCTAAAGTTGCACTAGCTTCCCCATCTTGTTTTTCCCCCAGCGAAAGTGTGGCATCGAAAATTCTGGCTAATATTTTATTTGCGTGAATAAAGAGAGAATAGTAATTGTAATGTTATCCGTTTCCTTATAAGGAAACGTTCGGTATGCATTGACCGAATCGCTTGAATTTTATAAAATCTCTATTAAAACATATTCTTCGTGATAAGTTCTCTTTGTGCCCTCTTTCTAGAACTGATGGGCAGAGGCCCAACCTTTTATTTGTAGTAGTGTTGAAAGCCAACCTCTTGATTATGCTATTATATTCTCTTCTAGATATAATTGCTATCCATTTTAATTATTTCAGCTGTTTGAAATCTTGAAGTGATGTGTTTTCTGTTATTTTTTACCGGTTCTTTATTTCCAGCGCTAGATGTGAAAGAAGGATATTCCTCACTGAGAGCAACACACATCATTCGCTCGAAGCCATTTTTAATCACTCATCGTTTCTATAAAGCAGACAGTTTAAATATTTCTGAGTGTATTTGGCGCCATCTATAGCATTCATTTGAACGTCTTGATCTGACGAAAGTAATTAAGAACAAGACTTGAGGTTTTAGGGTTTGTAGATGTTGTCAGTGTTATGGGAAACTACCCCAAGCGAAGCCCCTATTCTATACTCAATGCCCTTATCGCCTGAACTAAATTTCTTATAACTGATCCATAAACCGATATATTCAGAGTGTTTAGTACTTATTAATTACACATCTACCTAAGAATATTCTCATGTTGACCATGTTCGCCATAGTCTATGAATATAGAATCCAGCGCAGTACGTAATCTGTTCAATAAAACAACGTTAAAGATTAACACTCACGAGTCAGACACTCTAATGGATCTGACTATATTGCCAATAGCAGCAGCATCTGTTCCGTAATTCTTCAGTCTTCGATATCAGATGTTGGCAGTGAATATTTGGAAAAAAACATGGCTGCCATTATACACGTCTTCTTGAATATTCTGAGCCTTCTGATTGGTTAAAATCTTATAGTAGTGAACTATAAAATGAGTCAGCTCATTTTGGTTGGCTCACTAGTATATAGAGTACCCAAAAACTGTAACATCTCAGAACATTTGTAAACAGTTATGCCGATGATACGACTATATACCGACGCATGTCTAAAACTCTTGATGGTCAGAGACTGCCAATTGATCTCTCTTCCGACCAATCACGCACTACCCAGTGGGATAAAAACTGGCTAGTTACATTCAATGTCTCGAAAACCAAACTAATTATATTCCATCATCACCGATGTGACCCTGAACTACCGCCAGTCACGATGAACGAATGTCCCCTTGAGGACACAAGACTATTGGGCCTCACACCCACACGTGATATCAAGTGCAACTGATACATACGATCCATTGCTAAGAATGCAGATAAAATGTTTGGATCCCTGTACCGCTTGAGTAAGTACCTGACTTCTCCTGCTGTCCTCTGTCTTTGCAAGAGACAGATCAGGACAGAAATGGAGTACTGTTGTCATATTTAGACAAGAACTGCCCAGCCATTTCTCTCCACCCTTGATAGAGTTCAAAAGCGTCTCCGAGCCTTTGTGGGTGACGAATTATTCTCCACCCACCAAGATCTCTCTCACAGACTGGATGTAGCAAGCCTCTTCCTGCTCTATCGCTACTTTTACGGAAAGTGCTCGGACGAGCTATATTCCCTGGTGCCGCTAGTTCAAACCATCACGGTAAGGACAGGCCATGCCACATATATAGTAGCAAAATACCCAAATTTCCTCCGTGTTCCATCGATAAGAAGATCCTCTCTAATAGCTTTTACCCGCCTGGAATCAACTCACAAGAGGATGTTTGCCAGATCACTACCATCTAAACCTGTTTAAGTCTAGGGTTGACTGTTATCTTTCCATCCTGTCCGCGTAAATTGTCTTCTAATGTAACACTCTGCCTCGAGTAAACATCGGGCCTTGTAAAGGTTGAACCTTACTGACAAAAAATACAAATTCTGAATAATTTTATTGATTCAAATTACGGGCTGTAAAGAGATGTGAACCCCGTATACTGACCATGCTAGTTCTACTTTTTTAAAAAGATTTTATCCGTTATTATGAATTAAAATTTCCCGTTAATACTTTGCTTAAGTTTTTCAGGGCATCTTCCGCTATCCTAAAAGCCTTCGAATTTCGATGCCACGTTTTCCATCACTTCCGAGATATTGAAATATTTGCTATTTCTTTTGCTGATAACCATACCTTCTGTCAACTTACAGTTGATGTTTAAGCCTATCATCTCGTTTTCCTACACTACACTTTGTAGCAGTTCCTGTATTTACGTTTCTGTGTCTATTATCATGTCTGTGTTCTTAAGGTTGTGGCCGCCAATAATGAATTCTGGTAGGACTTCTAATTCTTTCAGTATTGTTTTGATTTATAGGTTAAATACGGTTAGTTCGACGCTGATATCCGAAGACATTTTGGGATGGTCATAGACGCATTCCAAAAGCAAGGCAGTGTATTACAAGACAGGAGGATTTCTTTGGCAATAAAGAAAAGACTACTGAGCTATTACGTGAGCGAATGTTGGACGGTCTCCTCAAAGATGAAGAAGAGAATCGAGGTAACGGATGCATGGTTCCACAGAAGGATGCTAAGAATATCAAGGACCGAGCGTGTGAGAAACGATGGGGTTTTGGGGAGGATGCAAACAAGGAGGAAGCTTATACTCAATATCAGGAAGAGGCAGCTGAAATTTCTGGAACACGTAATGAGAAAGGAGGGCTTGGAGAATCTGATACTCACAGGTTGAATAGAGGGAAAGAGAGACAAGGGAAAAAAACAAATGACATACCTAGCGGACTTAAGCAAGTGGATGAAAGAACATGGCATTAGCAAAGGGACAAAATTTATGGAATGGTACAAGTGATAGGGGGAAGTGGAGCGCCATGATCGCCTACGGCCTGAAGGGACACGGCATATAGAAGTCCGGTAAGAAGATACATCCTTGTCTTACAGCCTTTTATTTTTTGTATTAGAGAATTAATTTTCTGGATTCGTTAGTAATAGTGAAGTTCAGCTAGTGTCTCTGCTCACTATTATTGGCCGCGTGTCAAATTTTAATAAGTTTCATTGATAATTATACCGGCTGTAACAGCAAAATTCTCCAAATCGTGTAACAGGATAATTGTCCATCCCACAAAATGTTTAATATCTAAAATAATTCATTTTTCAAGTTTTCAGTTAGATAGTTCAGCCATCTTGACACCATTTGTATGAATCACTGAAAAATCTTTTGAGTTATTCAGCAAAAAAAAAAACAGCAGGTTAAAACTGTATTGTGTCAGACCAATTGTCTTCTCAACTGAGCAATGGTGAGAGGAAAATATCATTCAGTCCTTCAGTAATGATACTCTGGCTTCCGTATTCAAAGTCCATTGAAGGACCATCAAGAGAACTTTTTAAAAAAGAGGGAGCAGGAGAGAGGAAACCTGGATCAGGAACAGGAAGAGGCATCATCATTTCAAAGTAGAAAGATCCAACTCAATCCATATAAGACGTGTGGCTCGTGAGAGAGGAGTTTCAGCTATGAAAGTCCAAAGGGTAGTGGAAAAAAAGACTTGAAAATGAAATCGTACGTGAAAAGTGTGAGGCAACATGTGACTCCAGGACAGAAAGATAGAAAGTTAGTGAGGGCGAATATATTTATCTCTCTCTCTCTCTCTCTCTCTCTCTCTCTATATATATATATATATATATATATATATATATATATATATATATATATATAAGAAATGAGCTTCCGATCCTTAGCTATGATTAATTAATGATGAACATGTCATTTTCATTTATGATGGATTTCATCACGATTCTTCTGTTAAGCCTGGAGAGTAATCATACATACTTACTGCCCAAATTAGAGTCCACTAGTGTTAGAATAACCTCATAAAATACCAGTAAGATATCTTTAATCATTTCTAAGTTACAACGGTTCAGAGCTTAATCTAACAATTCGTTGCTGTTACACGATTTCGACAATTTTGCTGTTACACTCGGTTGGTCTGTTTGTCAGTCCGCTAAATAAACGAAATTTTCCAAACCCCCAAACCTCCGGTTATACATACATAAATTTGACCAACCTATCCTCGACTCTTCTCTTTCCCTATGACACAAGGTCTCTATCCGCAGCTGTTGGATAGCAGATAATCACTTGTAAGAAACTGCTGGGAACTGACGGGTAGAGAAGCGACAAAATCACCCAGTTAGCAATGTAATCACTTAAAACAGATCCGTTTACAAGAAAGACTGTTGTGACTTAGAATCGCTTCATCTACGCGCAAAAAATTCTTCCTGAATTTCCAAGCACATTAAGCCTTTCCAATGAATCAGGAGTTAAAAGAAAATTTAGTGCCATAACGTTGCAGATCTTCAGCTGTTCTCAGTTCAAATTCGATAGACACCGGACGTTTGAATGAAAAAAAAAAGTCTTTTTTTTTGCTTTAAGTTAAGTATGATACAGCATACGCGTCGATGGCACCTAATGTTGCGATAGGTGCATGTTGAAATCATGATGTTGTCACCAAACTGTTGCACGAA
>OZ038508.1:13413683-13448683 GCA_964036315.1 Acanthosepion esculentum | reverse complement strand
GCATAGCGTTGTAGTACTTCCCCCTCTGCCTCTTGTCTCTGAGAGTGGCCCTGCAGATATTTTTAAAGAAGGAGACAGCGTGGTTGGTGGTGAGACGCCAGGAATCACGGTTATCAGCTAGGCTTGACCGGCAATGGTTGATGTGACAGGCACCAAAGGTTTTTTCAGGCAATCTTTGAATCACTTCTCCGGTGCCCTTCTGCCGCAATAACCATTGGAGAGGTCGTCGTACAATAACATTTTAGGCAGTCACTATTCTCCATCGCGGGTAACGTGTCTAGCTCAGCGTAGCTGGGACTTCAGCAGTATGGCCTCAATGCTGATCATCTTCGCCAATTCAATGTCTTCAATATTCTTGTCGAAGTTACTCCAGTGGATGTTAAGGATTGTGCGGCGGCGGCAGCGCTGTGAAACCGTTCGAGGAGTCGCAGGTGGTGTCGGTAAGTGACCCATGACTGTGCTGTAAAGGAGAATGGCGAGAACGATAGCTCTATACACTCTGAACTTAGTACCCTTCTTCAGGTGTGTGTTGTACACACTTTTATATATATATATATATATATATATATATATATATATATATATATATATATATATATATATATATGTATGTATTTATACATACATAGATACACACACATACGCATATATATATATATATAAATACATACATATATATTTATTTATATATATATGAATTAGGCTAACTGACAAATCAAAGTAAATTATTAAATTATGGAGGATGCGAAGCGACGTATTTTAATGTCTAAGAAACTGAAACAAATGATTGATATTGTCATTACTTTCGTTTGAGACACATCTATATATATATATATATATATATATATATATATATATATATATATATATATATATGAATAAATGCGAAATTGGAGTTCAATTTGTCCTGATTTATAGTAATTTGGTATTTACTCAACCTCACACAAAGTGGCGATGTGACACAAGGTCGGTTAAATATGGGGAGCCCGAGCCCATACACCCGAGCTAGGAACAAAAATTACCCGGGCCCACACCACTGTCGGTGGCGCTGGCCTCGTTGCGAGCACTGATCTCTCTCTCTCTCTGGTGCAATGAGACAGCTGTTCCCCGTTAATTTTCTCAGTTGCAACTCTGTCCTTTGACAGAGTTGCCCCCTCAGCGCACTCTGCCCGAAAACAGAGACGCAATTGAGAGATGATAAATAAACGCGTTACAAACAACTCGAGAGAAATTTTCACGCAAAAACTCATTTCACCACGAGAATGAGATGTGACACAAGGTCTTTTTAAATTGGAGACCCGAGCGCGCTGCCCACATTCCCGCAACCGTCGCACCGAGGCCCTCCCGCTTGTGCAATGGGAGGGCGAGGCATCGGTCAGCTGTTCCCCAGGGCTGGGCACTTCACCTTCGACAGAGAAGCCTCTGAGCGCACTCAGTCCAAGGACAGAGACGGAACTGAGAGATGATAAGCCATGCAAAATGCCTCCAAGGAGGAATTTTCGCGCAAAAAGCCCATTATCTGTATTACATATTATCTACTTCTGGGCAATATCACTCTTCAGGTTTAACTAATTTGCATATTGATTTAAAAAAATTATTTCATTAATTAACTGTCTTTAATTACTGTTCTTTTATTCGAGGATTATTTTGATTTTCGTATAAAAAATAATTCTGTTTAGGAGTATCGTCATATATATTGCAGAAAAGTGTTTGAAATTTGCATTTTACTTGGCCTTCAACAAGTTGGCATCTATATGTAATAATAATTAAAACTTTACATATATTGGTTTCAGAACCACCACATTATCGTGCCGTTTAACCTGCTGTTTATCTAAGAATGCCTCAATTAAATCATATAACAGCAAAGAACACAACGGAAAAAACACACAAGTAAACCTCACTGTAAAAAAGCGATTACAAATATTGGAAGCATTTAACTTAAGAATAAAACAACTAAATATTAATAAAATAGGCTCAAACTCATGAACAAATATGCTAAATATATATAAAAATAAACAAAATCGACAGGAACATGTAGAAAGGAAATATTTGAAAATCGCGAAGACAACATAGTAGAACAAAACCAGTCTCTGATAAGGCCTATTCATTGCCGAAATTAATCAAATATTGGACAATTTCTATTGGATAACGATATATAATATTTTCTATATATCAAGACAATTTTAAGCGAAATAAATGGAAACGTTTTCGTACGACGCGTTTCGTTCTTTAGGACTTCATCGGACGAAGTTTATGTTTACGTTGATACGACTACGCATGCGCACGACTGAGAAGTGCTGATAAATTTAAATTTTTAAAAAATATTTATTTTTTTGTGTTTTGCGGATATAATCTAACCGATTTCGTTTCGATTCTTTTTCTTTTTGTATATGTTTGCATCACAATTGTTATTAAGTATCCCGAATTGTTATAATAGAAGAGAAGGGTAAAACGTTGTAAGAAAGTGAATTTACTGTGGATGATCTAGCTATTAAAGCACTTTCTATACATTTAAAGCAGCATTATAAATATTTACCGAAAACCAAGAAAAAGATGCCGAAGAAGGATGTAGACCAGAACGGCCGAATGTTTTTGATCTTGCTAAAATCATTATTTATTAATCGGACTTTAAACGATGTAGAAACTTTCCTTAACTATAACAAGCTGTTCAATGTTCATTTAAAATTTTTGTTTCAAAGATTTCAAGTAGTGAATATATCTAACTTTGTGAAGCGATAGTTTTATATATATCTACCTTAGTTATGGATACTTTTGTTCTGATCATATTCATCAGAAACTAAATAAAATATCTACAATAAAAAATACTCACTTCTTCCTTATTTAGTTGCTTGGCGAAATTTATTCTCATACATCGGGTATTATAGACAGTACATTTAAGATCTTATTTCTGCTCATCGCTACGTGGCCGGCTGTTTGGTTTTTGTTTGGTTTGGTTTATTTTGTTTTACGGAATATCAAAACTCAGTGGGTTATGTAATGTCGACAAGATAATTCCGTATTAATAAAATATGTTTTGATTGTAAAACATCAATTAGTAGATCAAGTTTTATTGACGTATTTTTGTAAAGAGGGTTTTTGGCGAGTGTCAAATGTATAGCTGGTAATATTTATTTTTAAAAAATGTATTGCTCCGAATATCTTTTCTTTTTTAAATGTATTGCTGGTAATATTTTTTAAAAATTTATTGCTGGCAATATAGACTTTTGACCCCATTGTTAACTATTTGCCCATAGCCGGGACCCTAAAATGTGATACCACCCTAGGTCAGGATGAACCTTGAAAGAACAGCATTTAAAAGATGGTTCCAATCTCCACAAAACCGTCCAGTCAGAGGCCTTGCCGCCGGATGTATTTTATCGTCCTACCCAGGACACGTGTTCGTACTGTGGACTTTTTGATAATTTACGGGCGTCTACGTTAACAAGTTTTAACATATGCCGAACCCGAGAATCGACCCTGCTACTAACAGAAAATTTATTAGAATATGTTAATATCAAGTAATATCTATATAAAAAAATGCATCTAACGTGGATTATCGGCCCTCTCATCACATCAGCGGACCTCATCAGAGGGCGAAAAATGCACAAAGACTAAAAAGACTAACGATCAAGAGTGATCCAGCAACATACATAATCCAGTAAAACAAAAACACAAAACATCGATTATCTATCAGCGGAAAAATTTCAACGTTTTAGATCGACCAATGAACCATCCTCCGTTTACAGCATCCAGCGCCATCTCCTTTTCGATGAAGCTGGGTTCAGATGGACGGATATATCTCACACCAAGAGCAGTCATCTACTTCTATATCTTTGGCCTTCATCTAAAGCAATGCTACTTCTTTTTCGGCTTAAGGCCATGTCCTATTGAAATACCGGTTCCTGTACATTCAGTTAAAAGTAAAAGAAATAAAATAATCCTTGATAATGACCAGAAGAATAGCCGAAATCACTCGGGTATACGGAACATTCGGACCTAGTCTGCATAATTTATGTCCAGAAAATAAAGAAATTATTATAAGATCACAAGAAAAAAAATTAACGGCTGTAACTTTGCAGTCATTTTTAATGAAACTTAAATAAAAGAGGGATTACTGGCCAAATACACAATTACACACACACACAGACACAAACACACACACACACACACACACACATACACACACACACGTATATATATATATATATATATATATATATATATATATATATATATATATATATATATATATGGAATAATCCGCTGTTGAATAATCCAAGTGAATCCTAATAATACAAAATATTAAAACTTATTATTTATTTATTATAACAAAGTATATGAATTACATTGCAAACAAATTCATAAGTTGCCTCATTCGGATAGCTATTTCGACCCACAAGACTTACGTGTAGGCCTTGTCAACTCACATCCTATCGGAATGGATCGAGGTCGATCCCAGCGTTTTACACCTTTAGAAAGTGCCTGAAATCCATACCACTAGTTGACCCAAGACTTGTTAGTGAAATTGGGTAGACGGAACTCTTGAGGGCCGTTCGATAGCTGTGTTAGTACGAAGTCACAGGTCATCGTGGTCGAGGGCTTGAGCGTGCTGGCCTCGTTCAAATTGTTGACGACGCTAGATTAACACGCTCTATCCCAGAAACTGTAACTAAGGTCTGCTCAGCATAGTTGCAGTAAAAAACACAGGGGGGCTCTGTGGGTGTTGAGCAAACACAAATGAGCCTGTGCCTGGGCGAGCATCTGCAATAATGTTATAAAGTTTAATGTACCTAGTTTTAAGTATAGCTAAAATAACTAATGTGATTTCAGGCATTACTGTAAATCAGTTGGCAAATGTTTTCCGTGAACTGCAAAATCGTATTACCCTTTGTATTGCTAATGATGGAGGACACGTGGAAACTTAAATAAAACCTTAGAAAATATAGATTTACTTCTTTCTAATCATTTTTACAAATTACTTCTATCGCAAATACAAATAAAGTTATAAATTTTTTAAAGTGCACACGAACTTTATGGACCCCCTGTTATGGCTATTAAATTATTCAGTTTTAGATAATAATTAAAACTTTAGTTTGTAAGTGTTTTTTTATGTAGCGATTCAGGTCACTTTTCTTTGTTTCTAATGGAATGTTCATATTTATTAGAATTTTGTTTAGTTTTTGATAGATATCTTTCGCTATTCCACTACTTATTTAAGTCCCATTTAAATAAACACGGCGACCTACCAAGCTACAGCCGCAACATACTCGTTGGCAATGCAAATATAATAGAATTATCTACATGTAAAAAAATGGCTAAAAACAATGGATGCGATATTAATTTAAAAATAAAAAGGAAAAGTCAACACCCAGTAGCATCAACTGAGAACACGACCTCAATTTACTGACTGTGTTTGGAAAATAAAACATTCCTATAACTCTAGATACAATCATAAAACAATCCATATATTCAGTTATAAATACATTTAGACAATTACTATATAATTTATCTCCATTAAAGAAAAAAATATATAAGAACACAAGAAAAATTAAATAAAATAAAAACTTAACCGCGTACATTGTCAGTCGTTTTTAATGAAACTTGTATAAAAGAGGGATTGCTGCTCAAATACACAATTACACACACACACACACACACACACACACACACACACACACACACACACACTCGCAGAATGAATTCGTATCCACATGTTGGCCGGGTGTCTGCGTAGAGACGTACTTATACGCCTGCGTGTGTATAGATATGGCTAAGGTTGTTATGGTGCGGTAGGGGTCGAGTAGTGGTTTCTGTGGGTTGGAAGGTTGTCTCTCGGAGGAAGACAAACAAAGTGTCTCATTGCCAGGGGAATCTTCATGTCGCGAAGGAGATGAGGCGGACAAAGACGTGAGAAAGTCATGGCTGATTTCATCTCCAAATAAAAATTCCGATATCATGCAAGTTCTTATTTGAACTATTCCACCTATCTTACCGCCTGCCGATGGGGTTATGTGCTTACTGTGGGGGCAAGCTAGGGATGTGTGGCCGTAGAAGAGTTGCGGCGATGAGGGAATTCTTATTATTTTTATTACTCCTAAATTTGAATTTACTTATAAAATCTGCGATTCCCTCTCTGCATACATGTCAATAATCTTTTTCTTTCTTTTTTCTTTCTTTTTTCTTGTTCATTCAAGAGTAAGGAAACATCTTTTCCTTTTCTCTTATATGAATTTCAGTTCCTTTCTCTTTGATTATTTCATCCTATTTGTTCGTTCGTAAAAATAAATATTAAAAAGAAAAGCTGAATTTCTTTCTTTCTTACTTTTTTCTTTGTTTTCTTCAATTTATTCTCTTTATCTTTCTTTTATATTTTTCTTTTTCTTCTATTTTATTTTCTTCTTTTTATCCATTTTGTCTCTCTTTCTTTTAATAATTCCTTCTTTCTTTCGCATTCATTTCTTCTTTCTTTCATATTTTATTTTCTTCTCTGCTATTAATTCTCACTGTCATTCATTCTTTCTTTCTTTTTTGTTTTTATTTTCATTCATATGATCTCGTTCATTTATTCTCTTTCTGTTTAATACTTTTTTCTTTCTTACACGTTCATATTTTCTTTGACTTCTTTCATCCTCTTCTCATCATTTTCTTTCTTTGTCCTTCTTTCTCGTTTTTATTTTCTTTCCTTTCTTCCTCTTCAATTTACTCACTTTGTCTTTCTCTCTTTCAGTAAATCCTTCTTTCTTTCTCATTTTCTTTCATTTTTTCGTTTATATTTATTCTCTTTAATGTTCTTTCCTTCTCATTTCTTTCAGGCTTCGTTCGTATTGTTCGAAAGACACAATTGCAAAAAAGTTACTTTTTTCTTTTTCTTTCTTTTTTCTTTTCTTTTTCTTTTCTTTTCTTTTTCTGTTTCGATTCTTTTTGTTTTCTTTTTTCTCTTTTTCTTTCTCTTTTTCTTTCTCTTTTTCTTTTTCTTTCTCTTTTTCTTTTCTTTTTCTTTTCATTTTCTTTTTTGCGACTTTTCGTTTATTATTTCTTTTTCTTTTTTCTTTCTCTTTTTCTTTTTCTTTCTCTTTTCCTTTTTCTTTCTTTTTCTGTTACTTTCTCTTTTTCTTTTTCGCGTCTTTTTGTTTATTATTTCTTTTCTTTTTTCTTTCTCTTTTCCTGTTGTTTCTCTTTTCTTTTTCGCCTCTTTTTCTTTATTTTTTCTTTTTCTTTTCTTTTTCTTTCTCTTTATATTTCTCTTTTACTTTTTCTTTTCTTTTTCGTGAAATTTTGTTTATTTGTTCTTTTTCTTTCTCTTTTTCTTTTCTTTTACTTCTTTAATTTTTCTTTGCTTTTCTTTCGTTTTCTTTCTTTTTCTTTTTTCTTTTTTCTTCGTTCTTATCTTTCAATTTTTTAATTTTTTTCTGACTGAAGCAAGAAATAGAAAATGAAAAACAATTTCCCTCTTTCTTTTAACCTACCTTCTATTATTTTTCTCGTTGTCTAAAATTTTTCTTCTTTTTTTCTCAACAAGGAAATAGTACGAAAGAAAGATATTTTTCTTTTCTTTCCAAACTGCTTTTTTTCATTTTTTTTGCATCCATCAATTTTTCTTTTTTCTTTCATTCTGAATAAAATTGAAAAATAACAAAACAAATTCTCTGTAATATTTTAATTAATTCCCATTAACTTCCTCCTTTAAAACCGATTTCTTAATCCAAGAGAAAATATGAGATTTTGTACGAAATAAAAATTCTGGTAATGTTTACTTTGTTTCCTTTAAGTTTTTTTTTACCACTAAAGAGGTCGTCAGGTGATTTGATTAAATGGAAAACATACAGTGCTGAATTGGTTGATTTTGGAGGAGGCGATCAAATATTCCAAAGTAAATATTTGATCAATTTTCTTTTCATTTAAATGTACATCTTATTACTAAATTATGAATAACCTTCTCTTTACCTGAAGTAGACATTTTCTACCGAAACCTTAAAAGAAGAAGAACTCTGATATAGATGTTGACATAGGTTCAACGCGCAAAATCAAAGAATAAAATTATGATATTCGGACAATTTTCTCATCTTTAGTGTGGTTATCACAACATTTTCGACCGTAGTGCTCTCCTGTCTTCCTCAGCTCAATATCAATCTGGGCAAACTGCAGAGAATTCAGAACTGAACCCTTTATTTAATCCACTGAGGTAACTTGTTGCCATTCCACAGCCCATATCTAGGGATATATTTTAATTTTTTTTTATTTTTAGTAATGCTCAGTTATTAATTTGCCTGTTTCCACTGATTCCAAGTACACACTGCCCGACTCAGGGATTGAACTCACAGTTATTATGTCTCCGAATTGACAAACCAACGCTACCCTATTTCCCTTCATGTCTTTTGCAGATTCTGATGTTGAAGCCTTGCTGTAATTTGTATTTTTTTCATAATTAATAGCTGTCATATTGTATTTATGTGATATAAATCGATATTCACTTGCGAAAGGGTACAACGGCCAAAAAATTAAATGTTTGCTGCATTTGAACAAGAATTTATTTTCTCTTTCTCTTATACGACATGGTAACTTCTTATACCAGAAATTAAATGTTTGCTGCATTTGAACACGAATTTCTTTTCTATTTCTCTTATCCGACATAATAACTCCCTATTCCAGAAGTTAAATATTGGCTTCATTTGAACAGGAAATTATTTTCTCTTTCCCTTATACGACATTGTAACTCCTTATACCAGAAATTAAAAGTTTCCTGCATTTGAACATGGATCCATTTTCTCTTTTGCTGATAGGATATTATTTTTTAGAACACAGTAATATATTTTTATGTTATTTTTATCCTTATATTTGAAAAAATCCGATATTTCCAGAATTTTTCAAACAAAATCTATCCTTTAGTATCTGTCTATCTTTCTGAGATGAGGTATTATGTACACTATTTACATTATTCGGACTATTGTCCTCATCTTTGTCGCCATATTTATTACAACGTTTCGGCCTTTCAGTATCTGTCTATATTTCTGAGATGAGGTATTATGTACACTATTTACATTATTCGGACTATTGTCCTCATCTTTGTCACTATATTTATTACAACGTTTCGGCCTTTCAGTATCTGTCTATATTTCTGAGATGAGGTATTATGTACACTATTTACATTATTCGGACTATTGTCCTCATCTTTGTTGCCATATTTATCACAACGTTTCGGCCTTTCAGTATCTGTCTATATTTCTGAGATGAGGTATTATGTACACTATTTACATTATTCGGACTATTGTCCTCATCTTTGTCACTATATTTATTACAACGTTTCGGCCTTTAAGTATCTGTCTATATTTCTGAGATGAGGTATTATGTACACTATTTACATTATTCGGACTATTGTCCTCATCTTTGTCACTATATTTATTACAACGTTTCGGCCTTTCAGTATCTGTCTATATTTCTGAGATGAGGTATTATGTACACTATTTACATTATTCGGACTATTGTCCTCATCTTTGTTGCTATATTTATTAAAAGGTTTCGGCCTTTCAGTATCTGTCTATATTTCTGAGATGAGGTATTATGTACACTATTTACATTATTCGGACTATTGTCCTCATCTTTGTTGCTATATTTATTAAAAGGTTTCGGCCTTTCAGTATCTGTCTATATTTCTGAGATGAGGTAATATGTACATTATTTACATTATTCGGACTGTTGTCCTCATCTTTGTTGCCATATTTATCACAACGTTTCGGCCTTTCAGTATCCGTCTATATCACCGAGATGAGGTATTATGTACACTATTTACATTATTCGGACTATTGTCTTTATCTTTGTTGGCATATTTATCACATGGCACAGTGGATAAAGGCGTCAGTTAGATCCAGTGTCAGGGCCCAAAGAGTGTGAGTTCAATACCTGGTTAAGGCGGTGGAGAACTTGGAGAGGGAATTTAACAGGAGATAACTGACATTCATTAGACGTGGAAATAGAACAGTCTATCTCAGCGAGTGAAATAAAGGGTTCAGTTCGACATTCCAACCCCCTGAAGTGGTCTGGAAAGTACAGCGGCCGAAACGTTGTGATAAATATGGAAACAAAGGTGAGGAGAATAGTCCGATTAAATAAATAGTGAAAATCTATACTTTTTTTAACTTATTTACTCTTTCCTAATAATCACGAAATATAATTTGTCCTGAATGATTACTCCTTCGTACGAACACAGGGGCCCTCCCCATAGCTTTATCTTTGATTGTACTTGATATTTTCTTAATAGTAAGTCTGATAAGTTCGATAAGGTCAAATTAGCGGCTGATTTAAAAAATAATCTACAGTCTGTTGTTAACTGGGTCAAAGAATGGCTCGCTAATTTTAATGCACCCCAAAATAAAATTGCTCTTAATTAGTAATCTGAGAAACCTCGCTCTACCTTCCATCATCAAGACCGATGTTGACCTTCAGGAGAGTGACTTGTTAGGCCTTATCTGGCTAATATTCTCGGATGACATGAAGTGCAAATACTATATTGAATCCACTGCTAAGTCAGCTGCTAAGAAAGTTGATTCCTTGTCTTGTGCTAGACAATGTCTCTCTCCAGAGTCTATCCTACATATCTCCATGTCTACCATTCACTTATCCTTAGAAAATGGCTGCCACATATGGTCCGGCGATCCTGTTACATATTTGGAGATTATTGATAAAATTCAAAGATGTATCAGCAATACTATTGGTCCTGACCGGGCATCTCGAATGCAGTCACATTCCCATTACCGTAAAGTTGCCTCCCTGTGTATTTTCTTTAAATACTTTCATGGCAATTGTTCGGATGATCGCTTCGCTATCGTGCCTAAACTTTATGAATTTAATCATGGTACTAGATTGGCAACAAGGTCTTATCAATTTACAGTTGAATTGTCTAGATGTAACCGTAAGTTCTATGCCAACGGGTTTTTTTTTCTCGAATTTCTCACTTGTGGAACTCTCTTACGGTTTCATGATTTCCGGCCAATTTTAATCTCCCAAAAATTTAAATGCATTGTCAATTGATATCTACTGGCTTCCTGATTACTTTTCTATTGCTCTTGCCCATTACTAATGGCTTTGCTTTCTAATTCTTTCACACTCAGTAACCCCCTTGTGTCTTAGTGGCTTTATTGCCTTGCTTCGGCTAAATCCAATTAAAAGCAATAATAAACTGATAAAATAATTTTCTTCGCTTTCTATAAACTTCTGCCATATTTGGAGGGAAAGAGGGTGGTTCGTTGCAGTGTACGCCGCGTGCAGGGTTTTAACCTTGAAGATTAGAACAATTGGAACTCAAGAATAGAGTTCGTCTGAACACTTCCCATGGAAATAGCGAGAGAGTAGCGAGATGCCTGGAACGTTTCATCTGTTGGAAAGGAATTGTAGGAAGGAAAATAATTTATCAGACGCGGAGACACTTTTGGGTTCTGTCGAGACTGGAAAGAAAAGACAAGGAAGACCCTGCCCATATATGTCGACAGTACTCGGCCTGGGCTGTCTTATAAATGCAAAGGATAGCAAGGAGAACCAAGTACTTCCTGGAGCGGTGCAAGGGACCTAGTATTTTTCCAGTATTCTTAACGATGGATTGTATGTACGAGTTCCACGTAAGGTCTGGATTGAGCTTGTCCCAATAGGCGTCAATGGCACGGCACATCTGCAAGGAAGCTTTCGTTCATCGCGATAGGTTAAAATCAGGGTTCAAGTCAGTGATGATAGAACGTCACTAGTTTGGTTTTCAAGGCACTGAATGTGGCCAGCAAGTTTTTCCTCTACTGAGCTGTTAGATCTAGATCAGAGGAGAGATCAGCTGTCAAGATCGGGTTATCTAGAGTTTTGGAGGTGCAACCATATAGCGTTGTATCCTCAGCGTGTGTATTCACAAATGATTGTACTATACTCTTAGGCAGATCATTTATGTAAAGTAGAAAGATGGCTGGACCGAGAAGTGATTTTTGGAAAAAAAATATTACTAGCAATACATTTTTGGAGAAAAAAAATATTACCAGCAATACATTTTTTGAAAAAATATTACCAGCAATACATTTTTGGAAAAAAGAATATTACCAGAAATACATTTTTGGAAATAAAAATATTGCCAGCAATACATTTTTGAAAATTAAAAAATATTACCGGCAATACACTTTTGGAAAAAAAATATTACCAGCAATACATTTTTTGAAAATAAAAAATATTACCGGCAATACATTTGCCAGCAATACATTTTTGAAAATTAAAAACTATTACCGGCAATACACTCTTGGAAAAAAATATTACCAGCAATACATTTTTTGGGGGAAAAATATTACAAGCAATACATTTTTGGAAAAAATATATTACCAGCAATACATTTTTGGAAAAACAAATATTACCAGCAATACATTTTTGGAAAAAAAAATATTACCAGCAGTACATTTTTTTAAAAAAATTTACCAGCAATACATTTTTTGAAAATAAAAAATATTACCGGCAATACATTCTTGGAAAAAAATATTACCAGCAATACATTTTTTGGGAAAAAAATATTACAAGCAATACATTTTTTTTTTTAAATTTACCAGCAATACATTTTTGGGAAAAAAAAATATTACCAGCAATAAATTTTTGGAAAAAAAAGATATTACCAGTAATAAATTTTTTGGGAAAAATATTAGATGCAATAAAGATCTTGTCGGCATTAAATGACCCATTGGTTTGATATGTCATAAAACAAACCAAACCAAACGATCATCAGAAAATTTTGTGATCTATTAACGAACATTTGCTAATCAGGTATTGATGTGGCAGAGATTTAATAGAAATAGGCACTTAAACAAGATCAGAGTGACGTGCTGAATTTCATTTCATGTATTAATATAGGAAAGAAAGGCGTTCAAATTGACTTTGAATACGGTTGGTTGTTCTTTGGTGTCAGACGGATGGGTCTTAGTCGTTTAAAAACTAGTATTTTCACGCATGACTATCACTAAGGTTTAGAGAGAACAGTCAGAAAAAGAAAATGGCATGTTGTTTTTTTTTCATTCAACATCATTCAAAACGTTTCTCTTTTTCAACAAATTTCTTACTGATTTTGCCATTTTGTTTGTTGAGTTCAAAATCTCTTTTATAAACCGCCCGGTCACTGGATTTAACTTCCGGAATCATAATCCTAACACCCAGTGATCTGCTAAGAATTTTGGTAATATAAAATTTAATAGAAAATTGTGTGCAGTCCGAATTATACCGTCAATGGACACTAAATTAAGCCGATGTGAACATATGCCCAATTATTGCAAATTTCTAGACGATCTCAAATGAAAAAAATATGGAGGATGAAAGGTGGTCAGGAGAATGGAAAAGAGAATCAGACATCAAAGAGTCACGGCAGAATAATGGATAGCGGCTCGGATTGAGGAATCGGAGAGCTGAGTTCGAATTCCACTCTAATACATTACATTCACTTACGTGCTAATACCATTGGAAATGGTATGAATCCTCCTTTTCTTCTCCCATTGGTAAATAGCAGGACAGACTGGGTTCTATAAACTTGGATGGCAACTGATCTACCGTAGAATGTAATGGCAACCTACTACGGGAAAAAAACTGCCTCGTCAGTCATGTATCGCCTACGCATGGCACACAACTGACTTATTGGAGCAAAAAGCCAGCGGCCAGACCTAGTGTTATGGAATGAAAATGACAAAAAAGCACTGATGCTGGAACATCAGACAATGGGAAGACAATTTGGAATAGGCAGAGTAAAGAAAAGTTGAGAGATATGAAGACAAATGTGAAGAATGTGGATGGGAGATGGAATTCTACCATCTAGCTGTGGGAGGCCATGGTTTTGTCGGAAAAGATGTCGACAGTGTGCTCAGAAGACGATTTAGCTATAACAACAAGGATATAAACAGTCTGGTAGCAGATCTGGTTAAAGCGTGATTATGACAGTTGGTTAGAGAACAATTGATAGTACCGATCCAAAAGAAGCCTCCACAATGGAGGGGTCCCGCCATAACAGAATTCAGTAGTGGAAAAAGGGGCCAAAACTGACTGTTATAGTTCCTCCTGATGACTGATTTTGGGCTGGATCCAGAAATGGAGCTGCTAACTGGTAAGCAAGACCTTGTTTATTTTTTCCTTCTAATCAGTTACTGTTGTGGCAGAAATTTTTATAGAAATAGGCACTTAAACAAGATCCGATTGACGTGCTGAATTTCATTTCATGTATTAATATAGGCAAGAAAGGCGTTCAAATTAACTTTAAATACAGTTTGTCGTTGGTGTCAGACGGATGGGTCTTAGTAGTTTAAAAACTAGTATTTTCACGCACGACTCTAAGGTTTAGTGAGAACAGTCAGAAAAAGAAAAAGAAAATGCCATGTTTTTGATTCAACATCGTTCAAAAAGTTTCTCTTTTACAACAATTTCTTACTTCTTCCACAGCCATTTTGTTTGTTGAGTTCAAAATCTCTTTTATAAACCGGATTTAACTTCCTGAATCATAATCCTAACACCCATTGCTACATGTTTTCCATATATCTAAAGAATTAAATAAACGGCAGATTCTGTCTGTTCGTCCATCCATGGGTCTGAAACCGCTCTAACTCGGGCCACATTGGGTGTATATAGACATTTTTGGAATCGTGATGATCAGGGGATTGGAAATCTGCCCTTCTTCTGGTGCGTGAACATCCAGCATTGTGATTTGTGTCCGGATGAGAAGGGAACAGTTAAAAATCCAATTTTTAATTGTTGAAACTTGATTAATGCATGGAATAATAATGCAACACAAAATGTACTTAGAACAAGAATGTATTGAAACAAGAAAGTGTACACAATATTTACATATAGTCTTTTGTATATTCCTGGGAAGACTGTTCCTGGAGAATGTGTTGACTAAGTCGCAGTCGAGCAGAGTCTCTAGTTGGATCTCTTGATTCGCCTCCCTGTCTTCCGGTACCAACCATATTTATATCGTCGGTACTCCGCTATGCAAATTAGGTGGATCCTACCACAACATTAATATAATTGAAAAAAAAAATAGTGATTTTAATTTTTAAATTTATGTTGAATTTAAAATAAAACAAAACATTGCGCATTTAACTTTTTATTTTAAATTTAGTTTGAAATATATCCAAAGCTGTGAATTGAGGAAATCAATTATATTTCTTCAAAATGCCAAGGAATTTTAGTTAAAATGAGAAATTTCGTGACATGAAATATTGAAGTTCCACCAAGTTTGTGATTTGAAGAATTCAATTCTTGTCTTGAATTGGAGGTCCCTTTAGTTTTGGGCCGGAGTGTCGTTTTAAGCGAGTTCATCATTGATTTATTATTTACACTATTCGGACAGTTGTCCTCATCTGTACTGCCATGGACGCGGATGTAGTTTACCGTCATACCCATGGACGCGGATGTAGTTTATCGTCATATCCAGGACGTGGTATAGTCTGGAAGTTCACTATTTGCCCATAGCTGGGACTCTAACAAGTGCTACCAACCCGGGTCAGGGTGGACCTGGGAACACCAGCAATTAAGAGGTGGTTCCACGCTCCTCAAAACCTCCTGATCAGAGGCCTTGCTGCTGGACGCAGTTTAACGTCATACCCAGGATGAGTGTGTGCTTAATGAATGAATGTTTTAATATATTAAAGTCCAGCATAGATTTCGTTCAGTTAACTGATGTTTCTGTCAGATTTAAGGATTGTAGGATTTTTTTATTACTAACATTATTTCCTTTGGTTTCTCGAAAATAGTTTTATATTCATATTGCAAATACTCATTGGGGTTAGTTTTTAAATTGTTGTTTTATCCCCCCACACACAGTCAATGAATTGTACATATGGGGACTAGTTAGGACTTTCCTAGAGACCTGGAGGTATTATGGTGATTGTAGTAAGAATGGTAAGTAAGAATGTGTTGTTTTGGTGTTAAGAATATTGTGGTATGTTTAAGCTAAGTTTAAAGTTAAGACAGAAAAAGACCGTCCTTTTCCACATTCCCCATTTTTGGCCTTGTGCCACTTTTTCTGTATTTGAAATGGAAATGGAAATAAATATCACTCTTTGCCAGGGTACCTAGACTTTTTGAATTTAAACGCAGTACTTGACTGGCGACAACATCTCATCAATTAGCTGTTTAGTTGATTGAAGTAACCGTAAATTCTATAAATAAATTCTTCTCTCGCACTTTGCGCGTGTGGAACTCCCTTCCGGTTCCACGCTTTCCAGCCATCTTTAATCCGCAAAAAATTAAATGCAATGTCAATCGCTATCTACTGTCCTTCTGATTACTCTTTTCACTTCTTTCTACTCATGACTAATGTTTCTGTTTCTAATTCTTCCACGCCCTGTAACCTCTTGCGTCTTAGGGGCTGTACTGCCTTGCTTGGGGTGATAACGAGAAGAAGAAGAAGAAGAAGAAGAAGAAGAAGAAGAAGAAGAAGAAGAAGAAGAAGAAGAAGAAGAAGAAGAACAACAAGAACAAGAACAAGAACAAGAACAAGAACAAGAACAAGAACAAGAACAAGAAATAATGTTACCGTCTGTGTGTGTTCATCGTTTTAAGTTTGGAGGTGAACCTTTTTTCATAATAATCCTGTCCACAAAATACGCCATTGTCTTTGTGTTTCGTTAAAAGAATCCTACATGATAACTTTTACCACCGTCACTAATGACGGTCTGGACGGAAGGCATAATATGAAATAGAAAAACTGAAATATGACTTGTCTCAGCTGCTTTTTGTTTGCTTCCAAAGGGAATGGCAAAAACAGATGCCACCAAGTCTCACATTACACAATAGGGAGAAATAGTGTAATCGGCGGGTCTGTACGTCAGCGCCATATGCAATTTGGCTTACGTGCATGGATGATTTCATTGCGAACAGGTTTACCAATGAATGTGCAGCACGGGAATGTCAAGTTTGTTCGTGAAAGAATCTCAAACACATGAACATATGACGAGATGGACTTCGAAATTATGTGCCATCGTTTCTATCTATCTATCTATCTATCTATCTATCTATCTATCTATCTATCTATCTATCTATCTATCTCTTCCTTCCTCTCTCCATCTCCTTTTCTCTCTTTCCCTTTCTCTCACTCCCTATATAAATATACATACATACATATATATATATATATATATATATATATATATATATATATATATATATATATATATATATTCTTCTGTCCGCTTCTATCTATCTATCTATCTATCTATCTATCTATCTATCTATCTATCTATCTCTTCCTTCCTCTCTCTCTCCTTTTCTCTTTCCCTTTCTCTCACTCCCTATATATATATATATATATATATATATATATATATATATATTCTTCTGTCCGATTCTATCTATCTATCTATCTATCTCATTCTTATTCAAATTAATCTATCTCGATAATTCCTATTCACACACACACATATATATATATATATATATATATATATATATATATATATATATCGGTTTGATCCTATCTATCTATCTATCTATCTATCTATCTCAGTCTGTTCATATTTATATATCGCAGTCTGTTTTTTTTATATCTATTTCAATTTGTTTGTCTCTCACTATATATATATATATATATATATATATATATATATATATATATATATATATATATATATATATATATATATATATATATATATATATATATATATTGAAATAGATATAAAAAAAACAGACTGCGATATATAAATATGAACAGACTGAGATAGATAGATGTGTGCGTGTGAGTGTTTTGATATGGTTATTGTTCTCCACCTACTTTTGAAATACAAATAAATCACATCTGACACGCGGTAATTTTTTATAATTATGCATACATACCATCCACGCTGGTTACTTTACTTATGTTGATGAAAGAAAAATCTGATGATTTAGTTGGTAGCATACAGGAGAAAGGAAGATGCAGAATTAATCTAACGACTGAATATGATACCAGCGAACCGCGTTCAAATTACAACTGAAATCCATTCAAATCACTTCAGACCCGAATGCTGTTCTTCAAAATGATTATAGGTCAAGTATTACACTGCAATTTCTCCAACTTCTTCTAGGTTTTGGGATACGTTCGTTAAATTTTCTGCCTGAAATTCTGGGATGTGAAATTATTTACAGTTACAGTTACAGTTTTAAGCCGTGAAAATCTCCCGGCTTTCCCATTTTAATATTTTGACGAATCTTCATATGTTAACGATTGAATATACTCACGCCGAGTTCTACGATAATAACATATCCGTAGAAATCCCACTATCACATCGTTATATATTTGAACTTAACGACTTTAACAAAATATATAAATATGAATGCTGGTCGTCATTTTAAGAAGTGGGTACAAATGAAAAGATTTCAAATTAACAACATTTTCGATTTCAATGAAACATTAAAAATTATATATTCCCTTCCGTTTGTTTCTTTGTTTCTTTCGTTTATTCTTTTATTCTTTCTTTCTTACTTTCTTTTTTTCTTTCTTCGTTCTTTCTTTCTTTCTTTCTTTCTTTTATTTGTTTTTCCACAGAAACCAAGTAGTGTCTCTGAAATGTCAAAAAGGAATAGTTCGTAATTTATGATATATTGACAAGATACGTTAAACACTTCCATCATCCCGTCCTTCCTTTCTTCTTCCTTTCTTTCTTCCTTTCTTCTTTCCTTTCTTCCTTCCTTCCTTCCTTCCTTTATTTCTTTCTTTCTTTCTTTTAATTGTTTTCCCACAGAAACCAAGTAGTGTCTCTGAAATGTCAAAAAGGAATAGTTCGTAATTTATGATATATTGACAAGATACGTTAAACACTTCCATCATCCCGTCCTTCCTTTCTTCTTCCTTCCTTTCTTCTTTCCTTTCTTTCTTTCTTCCTTCCTTCCTTCCTTCCTTCTTTCCTTCCTTCCTTCCTTCCTTCCTTTCATTTTCTCAGTGAAGCCAAGTAGCGTCTACTTCCCACTTTCCATGCGATTAATATAAGGATATCTAAGATTAGGACAGTAGTTCTTATATAAATAATGTAAATAACTTTCTTTCTTTCTTTTTTCCTTCTTTCTTTCTTTTATTCATTTTCTTACAAAATCCAAATAGTGTCTCTGAAATGTTAAAAACAAATAGTCCATAATTTATGATATATTGATGGACGTTAAAAACTTCCATTTTCCTTTCTTTCTTTCTTTCTTTTTCTCACTGAAGACAAGTATTGTATTTTCCCCTTTTTTACGCGATAAAAATATCAACAACAAAGTACAGGACATTTGTTCTTATATAAATAATATAAAAAAAAACTTCGTTAGGGTCTATAACCTGATAAGATCAATATCGATTAGCGCGATTTCCTTTTCTGTTGAAAGTGTCAAATTTGCTCTATTCCTGTGGCCAAAATATTTATGTAAAACCCTTAATTAAATTGTTATTACGTTGATGCCAATAATCACCGAAATATCGCATATATATATATATATATATATATGTAAGCAAATATGTGGATGTAGATCCGACGGTATGATGAAAATATTATATATTTATATTAAATTTAAGTTAAAATGAAGCGACGATAGATACAGGACACTGACTTTAGAATTTAAGTTTTTCTGTTTCTGACTAGTCCTGTATCTATCGTCTCTTCATTTTAACTTAAATTTAATATAAATATGTCTCCATTAACCATGTCCTGATGATGGTCTATTAGACCGAAACGTCTGACGTTGACAGCAAAACAAAAAACAAAATAAAAAACAGTAAACTCACATATTCGGATTTTGCTTTGTCTTTTCCACATTTTCATCATATATATATATATATATATATATATATATATATATATATATATATATATATAAAGGGTGTTCCAATAACTTGCGCCGATTTTAAATGTGAATTAAGTTTAAGTGTCTAATGATTTTTCTTTCAGATTTGGCGGACATTTGGGCGATATTATTTTTCACACATAATTGCCATGACTTAAATAACATGATCCAATAGAGAAATAAATAAATTTTCACCAATAACACTGATTTATTTACTGCTGACTTTAATCCGTATTAATGAAACAGTCTTATGTATAATCCGTCTTAATGAAACATCCTTTACATCTATTTTCTCATTTTCATCGCAATAGTAACCGAGATTTGAAAAATAAGGCGTTGTTGAAGGATGGTAGCCTCGATGCAGGGGAGAGATGTCCGAGAGAGGACCTTGTTGTTGGTAATGCAGTCCCCACAACTGATACGAAGGATTCTTCGGATCATAGTTTCCAGGAACAGTTCTAGATGTTTGATATCGCGACGATACAAAGGCCAGACCTCACAAGCTTACAACTGAACTCTTTACGCGTCCAGAATGCGACCCACTCGACACCCACGTATCATCCTTTTCGGGGAACTCGCGAGCGGCAAGAGGATAGGCGAGGCCCAAAAACGACGCTTCAAAACATCCCTGACACAGACTAAAATCAACATTGAGATTTGGAAACCTGTTGCTGGAAATCGAATTTCCTGTCGTAGGATCATCCGAAGCGGTGAGCAAGATTTTCGAATCCAACTGTCAACATGAAGAGGATCTGCAACGTGCTGTCAATAGGGTCCGACTCACCTACCCGCCTCCACACTTCTCTGTGGCTGCAGCACACGACTCTTCAGGAGTAGGCTGGGCCTTCGCAGTCATCTCCGTTACAGCTACCATAGGTGAGAAAGGGAATTAGGAGAGATTATGACGATCCCGATGATCGGATGAGTGCGGGTGCCGACGAAGTCTGGCCTAGATTTCATACCTATTCACAGAGTCGAATCACCCACATTTCCCTCGTATTCAAACTGTAAGAACGAATTTCCACTTACACAGCTTTTTGTGCACAGCTTTTTTGTACACAGCTTTTTGCTTCATGCTCCCGCTTGGATACTTACCTGAAAATTACAATCTTTACCTCTTCAAGTCAATAGTCAATTGCTATCTATCATTAATCTTATAACCTTCTCTTCTTTCTAGCTATTACGTAAATTTACGTTATATCACACACCTCGTTCAGTATTGCTCTACTTTAAGTGGCTCTTGAGCATGGGTAAAATTTATGACGAATAAGTTCGTAGGGTATACATTCCAAAAGCTATAGCGGATGGCACCGAAGCATTTCTTTCTATTTGATTCCATAAGCAGACATTACAATGCGACCCTTCATTGTTGGAATACTTAGTGCTTCCCATAGAAAGACTGAGCTGGAGCAAAAAATTTTAAAACCACTTCTTGAAACGATTATTTTAAAGATGCGGGGTTAAAAGTTTGCTTTTGCATATGAAAATATTCAGCTAACAAAAAAAAAAACCCTTTTTGCTAGACTTGTGGTACTACTTAAGGTAAGTGGTCCACTTGTAAAAAAAAAAAATATAGGGGAAAAGTTTGGAAACAATTTTGTAGATTAGCATTTTTTAAACATTTTATCCAATACATATTAGAGTACAAAATTATTATTACTTTTCCATCATTTTAGAAGGGAAGCCCTGTCCATAATATCTGGCTTTTTTACAGAGTTATCAGAATCTAGCACCTCTGGGTACAAAAGCTAATTTTCTGTTTTGCACAAAAAAATATTTTTAATAAAGACCCCCCCCACACACACACATATATATATATATGCTTTTGAATCGGATTCAACTGACCTCCTAATTTTTAAAGTTAAAATCTCTACATGCTATTTATACATTCATTTTTTCACACGTGTATTGAGCACTTTTTAATACTACTGTTTCCTGGTCAGTTTCAACTCTGATCATTGACCTTTTATGCTGTATATATATATATATATACATGTATATATATATATATATGTATATATATATATATACATATATATATATATATATATATATATATATATATATATATATATATATATATATATATATATATATATATATGTATGTATGTTAGGGAACAAAAATTTACATTAATTAATAAACGTATATACACATTTGTTCTTCATTTAAGATAAATAATTATTAACACCCAATGTGTGTGCATGTGCTTCCGAAAAAAATTATTCTCAGAATTCCCTCTTTAAAAATATTTAAAAAAATGATGAAAAATTCAGGAAAAAAAAAACAAACTAAAATATGTATGTATGAATAATGTAAGCGCATTTTAAGACTACAGATTCGTGAATAACGCCTTTGTCCGATAATTCTTTAAAACTTCAGGCATCGACTTTACAGTGTATAAATATCCTAAATAGGACTCTTTTCTGACTTGATTTTTTTTAAAATTATCATTATTTTTCGATTCTGACAAATATCGCCGCTTGAGAAACCTGTTGTTCCCAAATGCATCCTGATCGAGAGTGGTAGCACCTGTTAGGGTCCCAGCAATGAGCAAATAGTTAACGCCTAAAACTGTTAACGGAAGAGAATATATGGATTCATGCCTTGCCCAAGGTCATTAGTGTGAAGTTAGGTAAAATAGTTAGGAGTGATCTTTTCCCTGTCAGTAAACGTTCCACTACCCGAACATATTGTATATGTAAATTAAACTAGCATATTACTCACAGATAATTTAATCTAAATTTGGAAGTTTTACGCCACATTTTATGCAAGATCTTTTCTCATAAAAACCTTCAGATAACTAAAAACAAGTCATTTAATTTTAAACAAAGGCAATCGTATTTTTGTTGCACAATGTTAAAATACTTTCCAAAATAAAAAAAAAGAAGTTTTTTACTATTTTTAACAGAACTATAAATCAATTTGCAAAGGGCGTAGTATATCTTTGACTTGACTTGTATCGGTTTTCACCCTGGTCGGGTTGAACCGGCTTCCTCCCGAGCAAGTACTGCATCTCGGATCATCGCTGCCCACGCCCACCGATCCTGAGCCAGGTCACACGAAATGGCGAGCCACTCGCGATTTCATCGTCGAAGACCAACTACTTGCGGACCAGATAGTACTGCTAGGTCATCCTTGATTGTGCTAGCCCACGTCTTCAACTGCCCACCGACACGTCTTCTCCAGTCAGGAAGAGAAGGAGGTCGAAGTACATCGCGGATGAGCTCTCCCTTCGGGCGTCGAGCTGCTTGTCGAACCATCGGACACGACGCTGGGGCAGGACGGGTGGAAGCGGACGGAGATTCAGGCGACGACGCAGAGTGGTTGGCGGCACACGATCGATCCGGCGGCATCGTAGAATGCAGCGAAGGCAATCGTTGTCGAACACTTCAAGCCTTCGTAGGTCGCAGCCATAGAGAAGGATAGTCCGAACAATAGCCTGATAGATGCGCCCCTTCGTAGCCGTGGAAATCTCCCGTCGCCCCCATAGTGACCGCTTGAGACGCACAAATGCGGACCTTGCAGCTCCTATACGGCGTTCGACATCAGCAGCAGCCTGCTCGGCTGGTATAATGGTTGAACCGAGATAAACGAAAGAGTGCACTTCCTCCAGATTGACCCCGTCCAGCGTAAGTGGCTGCCAGTTGACTGGATCAACCAGGGACGGCATAACCTTGGTCTTCGAGGCATTGATGGTCATACCCACATCCCGTAGTATATTTGGAACTGTCGTTAACTTTCAATTTAAGTTGACATATATCTCCGGCAAACATAACCCCCCCCATACACACACTTCTTATTCCATTTGTAAAGAGGAAGTTCCGCACTGATAGATTTTTCCCGAAATTGTTTCGTAGTCGGACAGACTTTCGATTATTACAATCTTAACCTCTACAAGTTTAGGGTGAACCGTTATCCATCCAACTTATCCTCATAACATACTCTCTTATTTTTCTTCTTTTACACTCTTCAACAATGTCATTCAGTTATCTTCTACCTTGAGTGGATATCGGGTCTTCTTTTGGGTGGACAACGTTATAATAAACTGAGGATGTACGGGTTATCGAATTCAAATTCCGACTGCGGCTGTTTCATTTACTTTCTCATAAAGTAAAGGAAGGAATTCGTTTCTGCTCTCTACACCTATGAGCTACCTAGCAACGTAGACTGGATTCTCCCGCCTTGATTGGCAACCGGTCTAAGAGAAGGAGAACACTGACATCTAAAGTGTAGAAAAGTTAACGTGGAAATTAATCCACTATCAACATATCATGCCAATTCATAGATAATGAAAAGAACCCTGTGGATAGCCATGATCACGCACGCCAAAAGGAACGTAACATTTCTAAAAAGAACATTATGGGGACAACACACACACACAGATACACACGCACATAAGTATACCCGCACACAGCCGCGTTCGAAAACGTAAAACACACAAACACACTGTTATACTCTTGACATATTACGGACTTATGCTCACATAAACACACACACAGATAGATGTATATCTTGATAAAATCCAAATTGGTCCTGACCTGGTATCTCGGCTTCAGTCACTTTCTCACCGCCATAACATCGCTTCCTTGTGGGTTTAATATAAATCCTTTCATGATACTTGTTCTGATGAAATTCCCCCTATGGTATTTAGACTTTATTCATTTCAGTGCAGTATTAAAAGGACGGCATTTTATAGTGGAGATGGTTAGATGTCGCCGCATGTTCTATCCTAACGGTTTCTTCGCGCTTAGGGAACTCACCCCCAGCTCCTTGCTTGCCAGTTAACTTTGACCTTCAAAAACTTAAATATAATTTTAATCGTTATCTTCTGTTTCCTTAATTCCTTTTCTTTTATTTGTCGCCCTCCTTAATATATTTTTCTCATATTCTCTTACACTCAGGGACCCCTTGCGTTTTAGTGGCTTTATCGCCTTGCTTGGAGTGAAATGATAATATATATATATATATATATATATATATATATATATATATATATATATATATATAATTTCTCCATTATCAACGCTGTGTGTAATTTAGACAAACAAGATCCAGTAATTTGGGATAGCAAAACTTATAATGCCTTAAAATTTAATTGTTCTCATTCTGCTGATCATGTCTAGGGGTATCTCGTTTGATTCTGCTAAGCACGTCGAGGGATATCTCGTCTCATTCTGCTAATTATGTTTAGGCATATCTCGTCCCATTCCGCTGATCATATCTGGTGATATCTCGTTACATTCTGCTAATTATGTTTAGGCATATCTCGTCACATTCTGCTGATCATGTCCGGGGATATCTCGTCTCATTCTGCTGATCATGTCTAGGGGTATCTCGTCTCATTCTGCTGATCATGTTTAGGGGTATCTCGTCTGATTCCGCTGAGCACGTCGAGGGATATCTCGTCTCATTCTGCTAATTATGTTTAGGCATATCTCGTCACATTCTGCTGATCATGTCCGGGGATATCTCGTCTCATTCTGCTGATCATGTCTAGGGGTATCTCGTCTCATTCTGCTGATCATGTTTAGGGGTATCTCGTCTGATTCCGCTGAGCACGTCGAGGGATATCTCGTCTCATTCTGCTAATTATGTTTAGGCATATCTCGTCACATTCTGCTGATCATGTCCGGGGATATCTCGTCTCATTCTGCTGATCATGTCTAGGGGTATCTCGTCTCATTCTGCTGATCATGTTTAGGGGTATCTCGTCTGATTCCGCTGAGCACGTCGAGGGATATCTCGTCTCATTCTGCTAATTATGTTTAGGCATATCTCGTCACATTCTGCTGATCATGTCCGGGGATATCTCGTCTCATTCTGCTGATCATGTCTAGGGGTATCTCGTCTCATTCTGCTGATCATGTTTAGGGGTATCTCGTCTGATTCCGCTGAGCACGTCGAGGGATATCTCGTCTCATTATGCTAATTATGTTTAGGCATATCTCATCACATTCCTCTGATCATGTCTGCGGATATATCGTCTCATTCTGCTGATCATGTCCAGGTATATCTCGTCTCATTCCGCTGAACATGCTTAGGGATATCTCGTCTCATTCTGCTGATTATGTCTAGGGGTATCTCGTCTCATTCCGATGAACATGCTTAGGGATATCTCGTCTCATTCTGCTGATCATGTCTAGGGGTATCTCGTCTCATTCTGCTGATCATATCTAGGGGTATCTCGTCTGATTCCGCTGAGCACGTCGAGGGATATCTCGTCTCATTCTGCTGATCATGTCTAGGGATATCTCGTCTCATTCCGCTGCATATGCCTAGGGATATCTCGTCTTATTCTGCTGATTATGTCTGAGGATATCTCCTCTCATTCCGTAGAACATGTCTGGGGATATCCCGTCTCCTTCCGCTGAACATGTCTAGAGATATCTCGTCTCATAGCGCTGATCATGTTAAGGGTTATCATGTCTCATTCTTATTACATATAACTTATTTAGTAATAAGTTGGGCGGGGGGTACTTTACTGCAATCGGGGTGATCTATAACTGACGAGACATCACTACACATAGTCAATGGAATGAGAAAAATCTACCCCCGCAGATTAAATAAAAAATTAATTTCGTGATACTGTGAAGATTGCTTGGATCGACAAATCTCCTGATGAACGCCGTGGAACAAAACGGTCGAAACGTTGTGATCATAAAAACAAAGGTCAGGTCAATAGCTCGCATATAAATCAAGTAAGTAAATATAAATTTAACTTTATTTTTATGCCTATTCCTTTATTTGGAGAAATAAAATGTGTGTACGTTAAATTTTCGCACAATTTTGATTGTACGTTTTATGCTTCTCCAAACTGTACACATGACACCCGTCCAGGAAGGCTGTCTCCTTTAAAAGCATTGTCATTCATTAAGACTTTTGCTTATTTCATTCAGCCGGCGCAAACCGTATTTAATAAAACAAAACAAAGAACCGAGCAATCAAAACGGAACAAATTGTTCTGGCTGCGACATTTCTCGATTTCATTGTCAAAGACAATTTTCAGGCGGACACAAAAAAAAAATAGGTGTCTCTTTTCAGGTGAGTTTCGCCAGACGGATTTACTTCTTTCTTTTAAGCGTGTCATTACGCACCTGTAAGTCGGATCATTGAGTTAATTTCGAGAGAAGTGGAAGGGGTAAATAGTTATTGGTCACTCCACGACAGCAAATTTCGACACCCTGTCACTATTTGGTAAAGGGTAGGGGATCCGTAGACCACAACACCGGTAAAACGAAGCATAAATCGAAATAGCCATTTTTAAATGGCTCCTCCAGAAATTGGCCTGTTCCCATGTATTTCGTCTCTCTCTCTCTTTCTCTCTCTCTCTCTCTCTCTCTCTATATATATATATATATATATATATATATATATATATTGATGTGGGGCAGACCCCTTTTTCACAAGATGGACTCGTCCAAAGTATACTTATACTGACAGAGAGAATACCTGGGGGTTGAGATACGTTGAGTCAGGGTAAGAGATACGGAGACAGTACACAGGGTGTTCACAGAGAGTTATACGAGAGTCCAGAGAGAGAGATAATTATGGCTTCACTTACAGAGACTTGTACATATACTTTCTACTAACCCGCATTCCTGGACTACTAATCTTCACTTCAAGTCTGTATTCTTACGTTTAATACACTTTTTTTCTATCTCAATTACTGGCGTTGTTTATTTATATGTGCAGGATTCCATTCCTGGAATCCACAACAACTATATATATACATATATATATATATATATATATATATATATATATATATATATATATATATATATATATAGTTCAGTTTATATCACAATGAATCATTCATACAAAAAGTAGATTAGTAAAGTTAATGATATAAAATGGCGAAATCCCTTCGCAAACAAAATTTTAAAGGTGCTTTAACCTACAAATCACTTGATGAATGTTATGACCCTTGTTTTTTTAAAATTGTAACCTGTATAAGGTCTTTCTTTAATACGCAAGTATTTTCAACACATTTAAAAAAAACATATTTCGATTCGCATTGAATTTTCTCGTCTCAGATGCTACCTGAATTTTACCAAAAACAAAATAATTCCCATGCATGAGGATGACTGAATGTACAGTCGAAAGCACTTGCGTATTTAAGAAATCCCTTATACAGATTATAATTTTTAAAAACAAGGATCATAACATTCATCGAGTGATTTGTAGGTTAATGCACCTTTAAAATTTGTTAGCGAAGGGATTTCGCCATTTTATATCATTAACTTTATTAATCTACTTTTTGTATGAATGATTCATTGTAATATATATATATATATATATATATATATATATATATATATATATATATATATATATATATATATAAAAGTGATCATAGTTTCATGCTAGATGCAATCGTCAGGGCACTAACATGAAACAGACTGTCGCCTCTAAGTGTTGACTTCTATGTTCACTTTTATATTTACACACGCTCTATCTCTGATATTGAGCATTTTATCCCATAAATATAGCACACTTTAAGACTATATTTCTTCATATATATATATATATATATATATATATATATATATATATATATATATATATAATTATGTATTTAGGCAGCAATCCTTCATTTATACATGATTCATTAAAGACGACAGACAAGGTTCTACGATATTTATTTAATCTTACTTATGTTCGAACAAGTGTTTCCTTTTTCGACACAGAGCGTGTAGAAACTGTACAAATGGTCTATTATTTCGAGCGCTTTCGGCTATACTTTTAGCCATTATCAAGGATGTTTTTTTTTATTTTTTTTATTTAAGTCCAATTTAATTCGGTGTATAGGTTGCGTGTATGCTTTTGGAATTATAGGCATGTTTTATTTTCCGAACACAGTGCTGTGTTCGTAGTTAATATTATTAATTCTTGTTTTTTTTCCTTTTTTAATATTAAGGCTTCCATAATTTTTAAATCTTTTTTTTAACATGTGGATGAGGTTATAATGTTTGTATTTGCTACAAGTATGTTTCGGATGGAGTCTGGTAAGTTTGTGTGTGTGTTTAAATGGCTTCTAATAGATCTGTGGTCAGATAGGTATAACGTAAGGCGTCTGGATAGGCATGTAGTCGTGTGACCAAGGCAATTATTTATGAAACAACCACACAACCCATACACCCAATTAAGAAATAAAAATAAAATGGTAGCTACTATTCTTAACACCTTGGTGTTGAGAAATCCAGCAAGGAAACTCTTGTAGGGTGAAATAGCTCTTCAAATGGGGTAAATTTTGAATTTCTGTCTATGTAATTCATATATATATATATATATATATATATATATATATATATATATATATATATATATATATAGTGAGAGAGAGAGAGAGAGAGAGGGTGAGATTGAGAAGGGGGAAGGGGGAATATATGTTACTTTATTTCTAAAATTATTTTAGAAATAAAGTAACAAATATTTATCGACTATTTATATATACAGATCAGTGGTGCATTGTGGGTAGTCTATTCTAGCAGTTATTTTGGCGGGAGTGGTGTGTTAATTTGTTTATTATTTATCATATATATATATACACACACACACACACACACACACACACACACACACACACATATATATATATATATATATATATATATATATATATATATAGATATATTGTTATGGTCTAGGTTAGGTTAGAGAGAACTATGTTATCTCGAATTATCACTATTCCAATATCTTACAGTAATCGTCTGACGCGACTCTGTCTCTGACTGACTGACTCACTCACTCACTCTGACTCTGTGTCTGACTCACACTACTGCTTCCTCTTGAGGCGCAGTATTTATGGTGTACGGGATAGTCCATTTCTATTATGGGTAAGTTCCCATAACATATATATATATATATATATATATATATATATATATATATATATATATATATATATATATATATATATATATATCCTTGTGCAAATTAATTGGAACAGAACCAATAATTCAATTATTATTTACATTTCTTTCGTATTTTTACAATTAAACATGAGCCAGTACACCTGTTAGTACTTCGTATGTCCATTCCCCGAAGTTATTCCTTACAGATTGACCACAGATTTTCGATTGGATTTAAATCAAAGTGAGTTTGCGAAAAATATGAACAAATTTTGATAATTTGACTGTGATAAATATCCATTTCCTTCTTTGTTTTTTCTTCACCCTGTCGGGTTTTCAAGAAATACATCATGTCTTTTTCTGTCCTATGTTTATGTTTTGATTCTATCTTATAAATTCCGTGCCGAGCCAGCCATATGAATGTCAGTGGAAAACAGCTAATATAGTCAAAGTGCATGACTCTTTTGCACGTTGCTCTTCGGCGGACCTAAAGCGCACACATGTTAAACCGAAATTGTAGTCGATTTCCCTTCGTTGTTTTTGCTGTAAGATAAGCAAAAATAATATTTAGAAATCTGTTTCGGCTTCATTCGATTTTAGGTGACTGCGGTATGGGAATATTTGTGTCTTTTTATGATTTAGGTATCGCTCTAGATCATCGCCTTTTTCATTGCTTTTCTTCCTACCTGAACAACAGCACAGAAGACAGTCGCAATTAACAACAGCTTTCTTTTGATTTTTGTTTAAACATTGTAAACGATGTGTACGTTCTTTCTCTTCTACAGACTACGCACAAACACATCTCTCTCTCCCCCTCTCCCTCTGTGTGTGTGTGTGTGTGTGTGTGTGTGTGTGTGTGTGAGTTTGTGTGTGTGTATATATATATATATATATATATATATATATATATATATATAGCAAGCAGAGACATTTTTTCTCTCTCGATGATGGCCATGTTGGTCGAAACTAGTCGAGGAATCTAAATGAAATAATAATAATAAAAGCATAAGAATATTAATCTACAACCCAGTATGTCTGAAGAATTTAATTGATTTTTCTAATAATTTTTATCGTTCAAAATATATATATATATATATATATATATATATATATATATATATACATAGTTTGTGTGTGTATATATATATATATATATATATATATATATATATATATATCCATTTCCTTCTTTGTTTTTAATTGTGTGTATATATATATATATATATATATACATAGTTTGTGTGTGTGTGTATATATATATATATACACACAAACTCACACACACACACACACACACACATATATATATATATATATATATTACAATTGGGGTAATTTTGAATTTCTATTCTACGTAATTTATTTATATATGCTCTCTTATAATAAATATTTTTAGGTCTCTTTGTGGTCAGTTCTAATAATATAAATTATCAGAATTCACATGGATTATATACCTACGGATTATTATCTCTCTCTCTCCGTCTGTCTGTCTCTCTCTCTCTCTCTCTACATACATACATACATACATATATATATATATATATATATATATATATATATATATATATATATATATATATATATAAATGTAAATATAAAAGTAATCATTGAAGTCAGCACTCAGAGGCAACAGGCTGTTTCATGCTGGACACCATCGTCAGGCCGCCTCTGAGTGTTGACTTTAATGTTCACTTTCATATTCATATTTACACACGCTCTATCTCTGATATTGAGCACTTTATCCCATAAACATAGCACACCTTAAAACTATATTTCTTCATATATTATATATTGGATTTAAATCAGAAGAGTTTCCCAGCCAGTCTATATTACTTTGATTTGTTCACTGGTAAGGCTTGCCAGTGTGTTCGTGCAGCGTTACAAATTTTCGTACGCCTCCTTGGAGTAACGTCCATCGCAGACAATGGCCGTAGGACAACTAATCAACAGTCGAGACATTAGTGTCTCGGCGTGATAAAAATCTGATGCAATCAGGGATGACGCAAAGTGACCAAACTAATTTCATGACACACCCAGAAAATACATTCGTTTTACAGCACACCCCTGCAAATGACCTACTCTGAGAAGAAAATATAAATCGATTACACTGTCACGCCAGTGGGTCTAAAACTGACCGTATGTTGAAAAAAAGTAAAGTAAACCGGTTGTTTTAGTTAATTCGCGCAATGGTGTATATATATATATATATATATATATATATATATATATATATATATATATATATATATATATATCCGATGCGATGAGAACGAAAGTAATATATAAATTCCAAAGTTCGCAGCGTTCATTCAAAAAAGAGCTCGATACAGGTAGTAGAGCGATAATTATTTATTTATTATAATTTTATCATATAGACAAAACCATTTTACTCACTACAAAGATGCAACTTGGTTTCAGTGCATTTTAACTGCACATCGACGGGTGAGGGTCGAAAATGGTTATGAACGATCCGGTTTGTAGGCAAGCCCGGATGTAAAACGTCACTTCCTATTTTCCATTTTTTGAGAAGAAAAATGTACATACAAAATATATATAAAGTATCTGAGTGAAACAATAGTGGTTGTTGATAGCAGTTTGGTGGTGAGTGGACCGGGTGGTTAATGTTGATTGGTGTGTGGACATTTTTTCGTTGATAAACATCGGTCAAAGTTTAGGCACGTCAACTCACAAGCGTCCTAAGTTTGAGAGGTAGGGGAGGGAAGATAGCGATAGGGGATAATATTATATATGAGTAGGTAAAAAAATTTTCGAGTTATCTTTAGTAATAATTGGGAGTGTTATTTTTTGGTTTTTCTATAAGATTTCTAAAGTTGGATTGCATTTCTTTACGTTGGGGTTATCACTATTTATTTTGTAATCGAAAGAACGTTTTTTGTGGATATATAATTATAAAAGCACCCGTAGATGTGCAGTTAAAATGCACTAAAACCAAGTTGCATCTTTGTAGTGAGTAAAATGGTTTTGTCTATATGATAAAATTATAATAAATAAATAAATAATATATATATATATATATATATATATATATATATATATATATATATATATACACACACACTTCCAGTGGTTCGCTAAAAACTGGGCATACATGACGAAAAATGCCCAAAACTTAAAAAGAAAATTTTTCATCAGAATATTTGTGATATTATTGGCAGGAAAGATCAAGGGATATTTTTAGGTCACAAATATCTCTTTGATAGTTCTAAAACCATCGACATTTTTTGTTAAGAAACTTTTTTTTCTGGCATCAACGTCGGATCATAAAATTGTGTGTGAAAGTTGGGGCTTCTTTTGCGGCGAAAAAGACATTGATTTGGAAATTCTTGTAAAATTCAGATAATTATCGAATTTTAATGAAATTTGCAGGACATATTTCACAAATGAAATAATTTTGAAATGTTTTGTTTTTTCAAAATCTTGGTAAATATATTTTTGTTACATCTACGATTACATTACTCCCCACCCCACTCATTTAATTTTATGAAATTTCGAGAAATTCTTTTTTCTTGTGCTATGTTTATATTAGTCATCAGGACAAGTCCTTGGAGAATTTCAATTATCAATTTTTTTCTTCAGACAGGACCCCCAACCACCGAACATCATCTCTGAATCGTAATATAAAAATTGCAATAAAATAAAGACTTTACGTAATTAAAAGAAGTCTGATAATTACTTTCATGAATAAAATATATTGTAGACTATATTCTCTTACGAAAAATAATTTTTAATGAGTAATTAATTTTAACAAAAAATTTCATATGTTTTTAAATATTTAATCAGAATAATTTATAATATTTTAAATCCTTTACAATTCTGTTTTAATTTGGAACAGTCAAGTGGTATTGTTAGTAAAAATGTATTTACTATTCATAAACTGAACATCTTACGACAATTAGCAATCTTTAATATTTTTAAAAGAATTTTGAATATCTTTTGTACGAATTATTTTAAATACTGACTTCGATATACGACATTATCTGAAAATAAGAGCAGTAATTATAACAAATTAAAATATGACTGGTAATTTTCTAACATTTGCTCAAAAAGCCAGAGTATCTATAATTCAATAAAATCTTAGAATGTTTAAAATATTTTAATAAAATGATATTACTGAGTAGTTAAAAAATTAAACTTTTAAAACAATATGAAAAAAGGCATTCTTCATATTGTATTACAATTACCCACTTAAATAAATAAGCCAAGCATCAGGTTGTCGATAAATGTGTCAACATCTCATGCAAACACCCAGTTTCGTGTTGTTTCATTCGGATCAATTAAACTTGAAAAGAGTTGACTTTCTCAAATAACGTTTCTGCGAAGTATATTTTATTTTTGAAAGATTTTTAATATAGAAAATGACATTGTGTTGACAGATTTAAATTCATCGAGGTTTCACCTATCTATTAGTTGTGACAATTATTACAGGTGATAAGGTAAATTTATCCTACAAGTTTTACATTATCATTATTTGTTCTGTATTAATTATATTTTTAATCTTTTAGAAATAAAGTAACAAATATTTATCGACTATTTATATATACAGATCAATGTTGCATTGTGGGTAGTCTATTCTAGCAGTTATTTTGGCGGGAGTGGTGTGTTAATTTGTTTATTATTTACTTTATTTATTTATTTATTTGGATTAATTTATTTATCTATACGGGTCAGTGTAAAATAATAATAAAAAGTTACATAAAAAAACAAGTAAAATAAATTAATCCAAATAAATAAATGAGACAAGCACCAGGTTGTTGGTAAATGTTTCAACACCTCATACAAACACCCAACTTCGTGTTGTTTCAGTTCAGATTAAGTAGACTTGAAAACAGCTGATTTTCTCAAATCATGTTTCAGCGAAGTATATTTTATTTTTGAAAGACTTTTAATATAGAAAATGATGTTTTTTGGACAGATTTCACAATATTATGATTTTATCGATTTTAATAGATAGAAAAATCGTACGAATAAATTTTAGTATTTTGCTTATTAAAAATATTAAATTAAATTTATTTGTTTGGAAATAATTAATTAAAATGCTTTTTAAAAGAACACACACACATATATGTCGGGCAAATTAACAACAATTTTTTCGTACAACTCGTTTCGTCATTTTGGACTTTATCGGACAAATATGATGCTTAAGTTGACGTACCTTTACGGTAGAGTAATGGATAGCTGCTTGGACATTCATTTACGTGCTAATGCCCTTGGCAAGTGCATGAATCCTTTTCTCCAACCATCAGCTATGGGGAAATACCAGGACAGACTGGGTTCTATAGCCTTGGTTGGCAACAGGTCCGCTGAAATAGAGAATGAAAAAAATCTGACGCGTCAAGC
>OZ038508.1:13406183-13408683 GCA_964036315.1 Acanthosepion esculentum | reverse complement strand
ACTCCATGTTTAAAAGAGATTTCATTTTTATTTTTAACATAGTGAAAGCCCTGTCCAGATTATCTTTGGGTCAGAGTGATTTCGGCTAAACTATTCGCCATTATCTGAACACAATTTGACATTAAAAAAATTCTAATCTAATTAAAAGAGAAAGAAAAATCACTAAGACGAAAATGCTTAGAAAGGGCTTTAATCGCTAGTTTCGCCATGGTAAATTTACATCTAGTTTTTGGCAATATTTCACCATTCTTGGCAGATCTGTTGTTACAATTATGGATATTTAACAAAGACGATATATAAAAAGTCGATCTAAACAAAAAGACAAAAAACAGAAAAAAGTATATAAATGAAATTTAACCAAGGCCCATTTTTTTGTTTTAAAAATATTCACAGCGTATCTCTTTCGTGCGCATATGCATTTGTGTTAGCGTAAACAAACCTAGTCTGACGAAGTCCTAAAAGACGAAACGAAAATTTTCTACCAATATGCATACATATATACAAATATATACAAATGTATATATAAACAAAAGCTTAGAAACACTCGAAAGAACTTGGATTTAAATAGAAGTACGACACCTTCTTTGATGAATTTCATCTTAACATGAAAAAACTGATTAGGCAACTAGAAAAAATATGTAGAAAATAAGTAGCACAATATGTCGAAATTATTCAATGAAACATGTTTGAATATATATATATATATATATATATATATATATATATATATATATATATGTCTGTATGTGGGGGTGTATGTGTGGGGGTGTATACAATTTCAGATAGAGTGTTTCTGTAAAAGGAAAATGTGAATAAAATCAAAAGGAAAACTTATCTTAGCTGACGCATGACTTTATCAATGTAAATGCAAGGATTTTCTCTAGCAACAAGTATTAATCTATACAAGTGTGAAATTGGTATTTCAAGATTTTTATATTTAGGAAAGCTCATAAATACTTATCTGTATAGCAAAAAATGTCAGGCCAAGAGACACTATTCAATGTCGAAAATGAAAACGGCTAAACTGATATAAATATATATATATATATATATATATATATATATATATTTGATTTCTGAGGAAAGACCTAGGTGGTCTGAAATATTAAATAAATAAATATATACAAAAACACAGAAATAAATACTTTCATAAAAAAAACACCCAATTTTGTTTCATTTATTTTATCCAGATATTATATATATATATATATATATATATATATATATATATAAAATGAAATGAAGAGGTTATAATGGTTCCAACGAGAGAAAAGTGTGTATATTAAAAAGAAGAGAGGTACCGCAAACTTTTTTGGTTGTAATGTGGGTTTTTGTTTTTTCTTTTTTATTAAAAAATATTATTCTTTATTTTTCATGAAAAATAAAGAATAATATTTTTTAATAAAAAAGAAAAAACAAAAACCCACATTACAACCAAAAAAGTTTGCGGTACCTCTCTTCTTTTTAATATATATATATATATATATATATATATATATATATATATATATATATATATATATTTATTCGAAAATTATAACGTAAACATGTTATAAAATTACTACAAAAATAGCCATTTTGTTTCAACACTTCTGGTGCCTTACTTGGGTATATATATATATATATATATATATATATATATATATATATATATATATATATATATATATATATATATATATATGTATGTATGTATGTATGTATTAAAAAGAAGAGAGCTACCGCAAACGTTTTTGGTTGTAAAATGGATTTAAAAAAAAACATTATGCTTTATTTTACTACACGTGTTTTTGGTCTCGCGACCGTCTTCAGGTAAAGTGTGGAGATTTACACATATTATTAAAATAATAATAATAATATGTTGAAATCTACCTGAAGACGGTCGCGAGACTAGAAACACGTGTAGTAAAATTATGAAAAATAAAGCATAATATTTTTTTAAAAATCCACATTACAACCAAAAATGTTTTCGGTACCTCTCTTCTTTTTAATATACACACTTTTCTCTCGGTGGAACCACTATAACCTCTTCTTTATATATATATATATATATATATATATATATATATATATATATATATATATATATATATATATGTGTGTGTGTGTGTGTGTGTGTGTGTGTGTGTGTGTGTATGCACACACGCACTAGTGTACTCGAGCAGTCAAAATTGATGGCAAGAAGGAATGTATTATAAGTAAAATATATTATATTGTAAGTAATTTTGTTTCAATTTTGTAATTCAAAATAATTCGTTGTTAACGTTTATAATTGAATTTATTCATCACAACGTTTCGGCCTTTCAGTAACTGTCTATATTTCTGAGATGAGGTATTATGTACACTATTTACATTAATCGGACTAGTGTCCTCATCTTTGTTGTCATATTTATTACAACGTTTCGGCCTTTCAGTATCTGTCTATATTTCTGAGATGAGGCATAATGAACACTATTTACATTATTCGGACTATTGTCCTCATCTTTGTCGCCATATTTAT
>OZ038508.1:13381183-13401183 GCA_964036315.1 Acanthosepion esculentum | reverse complement strand
TCAAAACGGAACGCTGATCTTAAAATTCAGTCATTTTGTTTTGATTATTCTTATGTCTATCGTCTTTTTATATTGACTTGAATATCGTCTAATTATGTTTTAATAACTATGTCCTGAAGAAGGTCTACTAGACCGAAACGTCTGACGTCGACATTGAAACATTAAACTTGCATATTCGGATTTTGTTTTTTCATATTTTTCCTCATATATATATATATATATATATATATATATATATATATATATATATATATATATATATATATAAAATTCCTATCTCGTCTATCTACATTTCTATTTACAGTGACGATCAATATAGTTGAAACACCCAAAATGTATGTTTATCAATTCACTTTAAATATATTACATATGATTTACAACCAATGATCGCATTGTGTTGGTCTGATGATTTTCTGCGGTCCACAAGAGAGCAACACACAAATATATTCTTTTAAAAATCTATTTAAAAAAATTGGTATCTCCTTTTGGTATATTTTGCACAGAATATTATTTTTTGCTTTGAAAAATTGCGTTTGAAAAAAACTGTTATCATTTGAGATGTAAATCTTTGAGTAATTACATAGTCTACGGAAATGAAACTCAACGCGCTGAGCACAATTAGATTTATTCATCGAAATTTGAAATGGGAAATAAAAGGTATGTGCACTTCATGGATGATTTCATAAGTTTTCAATATGCACACTGCGTTTGACAAGGCACATTCGTCAGTCAAGCTGCTGCCGAACACGCTGCTTTGGCTAACGTTTGAGGAATTTAAATTTCAAGAATTGTTCTTCTTATGTTCTTTCCCGACCCCGTTCCACCATTTCGTCGGATACTGGTGGCCCGTCCTATTTTTGCTTTTCCGCTATGAACTTTTCATGTCCAAATCTGCATTGCAGTTGGTGCATTTCTATCGAATTCTATCACAAACGCACGCCTTTCTTTTCCAGTAAATGGCATTTCTATACCTGAAAATTAAAAAAAACACCAAACAGAATTTTGTGTTGTTTCTATGCTCGTTATCACTTCCAAAGATTCTCGCTATATTCGAGACTTCAAAACGCCGGTAATAGTAATAATGCCTTCCAATAATTTCCGCACTTGTAATACTTGCTCAAGTAGTAATCGCCAAATAGTATAATGATCAGAAGAGAATTCTAATCCGTATAATAGTAGAGTCGAGAGATTGAACAATAGTGGGTAGACAAGAAGAATGAACAGTGAACCGTATAGTGATAGTGGAGAAGTAGTTATCATTACGCTACTTCATATTTATTCACTTCCTTTATGATCACGTGATCCACTTAATAATGGAATCGCCCGTGTTACTCCCTGGCGATCTAGTTTCAAACCACAGAGTCGGCAACGTCACTTACTCTTATACAACAATATAAGGTTAATGGTCTGAGTTGAATCAGACCAGGAAAAAGTAGTATTAAAAAGACTTCATAGACGCTGGTAATAGTAATGATGCCTTCCAATAATATCCGCACTTGTAATACTTGTTCAAGTAGTAATCGCCAAAGAGTATAATGATCAGAAGAGAATTCTAATCCGTATAATAGTAAGGTCGAGAGATTGAACGTATAGCAATAGTGGATAGACAAGAAGAGTGAATAGCGAATCGTATTGTCATCACGCTACTTCCTATTTATTCACTTCCTTAAAGATCACGTGATCTACTTAATAATAAAATCGCCCATGTTACTCACTGGCGATCAGGTTTAAATCACAGTCTCGCAACAACACTTACTCTGATACAACATTACGATTGTAGTGATCAGGAAAACACCCTCTTGGGAGTCAGTTCCACAGATCAGCGGTTCTCGGGAAGAAGCTGCTTGGGTGGAACTTACATCTCCCAGAAGAAATACGGATGGAATAAGGGTGTTTCGTAACAATGCGCGTTGTATGGCGGGTCTTTCCCTTAGACTATCCTGTAAGTGTCAGATTTTCCAAGCCCTCTATAGCGAAGAGAACGGCGACTTATCTCGTCAAACCAATCGACAGCGCCTCGCGTGTATCCCACGACGGAAAAGAAAATTACTTACCAAAAAAAAAAAAAGGGGGGCACGTATTCCGCATGACATACTGAAGACCGAATATTTAGATTAAAAACAAGTCCGTCGCAGAAGTACTCTATAAAAGTATTTTGATATGCAAAAATTTGGCGTCCTCTCCCAGTTGTCGACGAATGAAAAAAATGCTCGGCTGGTAAAAGCAGTTGGTTTTCTCGAATCGAGAGGAAAACTTGATGTATCTTGGCTACCGCGTTTGTCGGAAAGAGAGTTATTTTTCTGACTGGTTACGTGCAGTGGGATTTGTGAGATAGTACCTGCGAATCGAGTTTTCGGCATTTCTTTCTGCCCCCGATATTCGAGTCGGAACTTACAGTGATTTGTTCTCTGCGTTGTGGAAGTAATCTGCGACAAACATTTCCTTGGATTTCAGAACGCTTACACCATCCTTAGGTTAGTTTTGTGATGTTGGATGGCTTTGCTTGACACTTTTGCTATGTCAAGCGGAAGCACTTTATCACTTCCAAAAATGCTCGTTATATTCTAGAGTAGTAACGCCTTGTAATGAAAACCGCACTAGTAATACTTGTTCAAGCAGTAATCGCCAAATAGTATAAAGACCAGAAGAGAATCGTAACCCGTACAGCAATAGAGTAGAAAGAGTGAACATATAGCAGTAGTGGGTAGACAAGAAGAGGGAACAATGAACATATAGTTATCACGCTACTTCCTTTTTATTCAGTTCCTTTATGATCACGTGATCTTTTTAATAACAGAATCGCCCATGTCATTCACTGGCGGTCTAGTTTCAAATCAGTGTCGGCAACGACACTTACTCTTATACAACACTGTTAAAAATTTGAGATCCTTTGAACGAAAATTGTTCAATTTATTTGATTACTAAATGTTATCAATTTTTCTAAAACATTTCATTGTAATTGTTCAGATGAGATTTCCTATTATTACTTCGTCCTTACCATTTGTAATCGCAGTACTTGACTGACAGCTAGATCTCAACATTTTATATTTGAAATAAGTTCAATAGTATCTTTTTCTTCTCTTGCACTTTTCGCTGGTTGAACTTTTTCCCGGTTTCTTGCTTCCTAACAGACTTCGATCTTCAAAGATTTAAATGCAATGTCAATCGTGATCTTCTGTCCCTTGAATCGAGTTATTTTATTTTATCGTTCTCTCTCCTTAATAATTTTTTTTTTCTTTCAGAAACTTTCACTCTTAGTAAACATTTGCATCTTAGTGGCTTTATCGCCTTGATAAATGTTCAAAAATGTGTCACAAACAGGAAAATAAGCGGACAATGATAGAAAAAACAGTTCTTTTTTTTTTCATTAACAAAATGGAAAAAAGATCTCAGCTAACAGATTTGAGTCAGTAGTCATAGATCAACGAGTAAACTGAAACCTGTTTATAAGAAATTTTCTAGGCGGAACAGATCTCATTAATGGTAATAAAAGTATGAAATATAATATTAATTTCTTAGAGAATTTTGTAATCTGTTTTCAAGATATATTTAACAAGCAACTAAGTTTACAAATAACGTACGCATGTGTGATTGTTATTGGCAATATCGTTGTGAAACTTGCGTTGCTATCATAATACGGTTCACTATGCACAGGGCTCACATTTGAAAATTTAGCCCACCCTGAGCCAAAGCGAGCAACTTAGTCGTAGAGAAGACAATCTGACTAAACGAGAAAAAAAATCCGATTAAAAATATCGTTAGGTTATAATTTTCAGGTTCTGGTGCTCATAAAACCAACATATGGAGAAGGAAAGCCTTATTTAAACATTGTATATAAATCATTCACGGGTCTCGGGGTATGATACACTCTTCCCGTTTATTCCAAGTCATCACAGGGACGAGGCTGATAGATCTGGCATGGGTATATCAAACCAAAATTTCCGGATCAGAGGTCCTCTTTTGGACCATAGCATGTGATCAGGAGAGATGTTAAGTAGCATCAAGTTGTTTTGACAGCAGCGATCAAGGGATCATCAGCCCCGGACTGTAGTGTCATATGTAACCAAAGGAAACAATGAAAACGTCCTCTTATAGGTTAGGTCTTTGGTGAGAACTATCTGATATTAGTGCGTAAGATGGTGTAAGCGGAGATAGCAAAAATTGATGAAATAATCAGAAATATAAATTAGTTGTGTTTCAATTCTGGCTTGAGGCATTCGGAAGTCTAGTCGCACTGAGGAGCTGTGATACAGCGAAACAGTACTGTCTGTGAATGACATAATTTAGCTCTTGAAAATACATTCCATTTGAGCACTGTTGAGTGATAAGCTAATTCTATAAACAACAGCCACCTGCACTAATGCAAAGCTCTTCAGTAAAATGAATGGAGCACTTTGGCTGATTGGCATTTGTTTACATTTGTAAAAACAATACGCTAGATTTAGTTGTGTAACTCTACCGAGTGAAGATATCTCTAGCTGACACCAAATTAGTTGTGTTTCAATCCTGGCTTGAGGCATTCGGAAGTCTAGTCGCACTGAGGAACTGTGATACAGCGAAACAGTACTGTATGTGAATGACATATATATATATATATATATATATATATATATATATATATATATATATATGTCATTCACAGACAGTATCTTACATTACATGATCTAATGTAACAGTGCGTAATAAATATTTATTATTATACTTTTGTATTGAGCCCTGTTTTAAATTAATATTTTGAACGCTGAAATTTTACTCTTCGTTCTTTTACATCTGTATATATATATATATATATATATATAACCGAACTGGTAAATATACGAAGCCGATGTAATTTTCAAGTACTGAAAATATAACTGAAAACGCCTTCGACATGAAACTCCGAGTTGTGGAATTATTGTAAGGTATTATGTATATTGCTTAATATATATATATATGTATATATATATATATATATATATATATATATATATATATATATATATATATATATATTAAGGCATACACAGATAAAAAATAAGACATATATGAACTGGATTCAAACATTGTATTTATACACTATATATTTCCCCTGAGTATTAACACGGGCTTGTATTCTTGCGTTTTGTGTAGTGAGCAAAGCATCCTGCAAAAAGTTATTCCTAATCTTTCCATCTGTTGTAGGTGGGCTAAGCGAAAGAGTCAGTAGTAATCCCATTATGTTCAGTGGGGTATGTACCAGTTGAATGATTTCAGGAATGTTCTTAAATTATATGATGTTTAATACTCCTTCAACAAACACCAAAGTTGAAAAAAGAGCTGCAACCTATGGTACTGTCCTTCATGTTGCCAGGGGTTGAGATTTTTGTGCCGTGAGTGAATTAATATATCTGCCCACTGCTTGGTGGCCTTTGTCCTTTTAATGACGTTTGTGTGTGCAGCAATTCCTCCCACGAAGTCGGGTGATTGGCTTCTGGCCAGCCTCTGTGTTCTGAGGAAAGGCTAGTTTTATCTCAATGTTTTTTCCTCCCTGAGATGTTACGAAGCAGTTCCAACATATCTTTGTGACGTACTATCAAACTCTTTTGAATAATCTATAAAACATCCTTTTGCATTTGTAATATTTGCTTATATCGAAGCACCATCGATGTAGCACATTCTAAAATTTCAGGAATTCTTAACGTCGAAAGAAAGAAAACGAATATAAAAAAGGGAAGAAAGAAATATAGACAGGCTTAATGAAGAATGAAAAGAGGATAAAAAATGGCGGAAGAAAAAATTGGGAAAGAAAGGAGAGAAAAAGGAAGAAATATGAAGCAAATAAACTAAACAAAGAAATGGTAATGGTAAGACCGAAAGAAGAAAAAAAAACAATGTTTTTTCAATCGAGGAATTGGTTAAAAAGGCAAAGAATTGGACTGAAGACGGCGCTATTATTAGACAGGCAAGTTATCAACCTAGTCACCTTTCATGCGATTATATGATTCGCTTTTAAAAGAGTTTCACAGATTCTAAAAAAAACGCATTCTGCTCAGCATCTGGCCAGGTATATTTTCCGTTTGATAACAATGAAGCAGAGAAAGAAAGTCGAAGAATGAAATAATACAGCCGCAGAAAGCATTTTAATTGGTTTATTTGGCGTGGACTTGTAGCGAAAATTGTCCTACTAATATGTGTGTCGCGTTGAACTCGGTGTCATTTTGGTTAAACAGATTTCAACAAACGAGGCGAACGCCAAATGAACAGAGAAGGAAGCATTGAGGAAAATCCAGTTTGTTGAATTAGAGCTACATGGCTCTTCGGATGACTTATTTAATCATTTCAAGAAAATGACAAACAACGCACACACGCACACACAAAAACACACATGCACAAATACACACGCACACATACACAAACACAGACATATATATATATATATATATATATATATATATATATATAAGAACCAACATCTGATTTCCTTCAATAATATTAAGTATCGCAACCAAACATCCCTATCCAAATATTTTTGGCATCTAAAAGAAACAAATAAAACACCAACAGTAAAATGAAACTAATAAAAAAACAAGAACTTATAGATCTTTAGATGACCCATGTCCTTTATGCCTACATGAAAATCTATATATTTTAAGTTTCTGAAAAATAAAATTTTATTAAATCAGAGAAATGAAATCGCAGTTTTTGTAGACATTGTCTCATATTTTCATTAAAAAATAATTAATTAAAAAAAATAATTTGCATAATTCTATATCTATAATTTGATCAAAAAAAAAAAATTTATAAATGCGTAATTAAATTCTAATATTTTATTTTTACAATACAATATAAAGTCTACTAGGAAACAAAACAAATATTGTATTTTAGATAAAGACATAAAATATATGAAATAATCGTATTTGAAAGCCCCTTTAAGAAAATCTCGATCTAGTTTTGAAAAGAGAATAAATAAAAAAAATGAAAATGGCTAATATATTTTAATGTAAACCGAAATAAAATTAATAAAATTAAGCAGACAGAAATGACAGGAGAGAAAATCAGTATGAAACGGACAGAAATCTTAAACCTCCATCTAACCTCAACCGATTTAAAATTTGCCACGCAAAGATACACTTGTTTTCTCTATTCGAAAAAAGCCAACACCCACTTAATAAAAAAATTGGGAATTTTCTTTACCCAACCAACTTAAAAATATATAATCACGGTTTGGCTTATAAATAGAGTAAGCCAAATATTTTCGAAAGTTATTCTTAGAATCGCTTGAAAATGGAACCAAGCTTCTGAATTTAAGTTCAAATTTTTAAGCTGAATTTCAGGATTTAAGTTTCGGTTTCGAAACATAGTAATTTCTATGTCGCGAAGGAGACATTTGTTTTAAATAATTATAATATATATATATATATATATATATATATATATATATATATATATATATATATATATATATATAAAAAAGGCAGGATGTGTGTGTGTGTGTAACAAATGCACGGCCGCAATTTTCGACGGATTTGCGCCTAAATTTACAAGCACATGCTCCAAGTTAGTTAGGATGCCAAGATAGACTTTGCATTTCCCAACTCCCATAGATAGTGGAAATAATCGAGTTTTTGAAGCTTCTACGGCAGTTTTGTGTAGTTTGCGGCCATTTTCTACTGGCCATAGTAGCTGGCTGTCACGTTTAGGCAGGAAGATTCTATTGACCAGCGTGAGAGCCAACAGCTGTCAGACACGAATATTAACTAGCATGCTAGCAAAAAAATCGATATCTGCATTCATAACAAGTGGGAAAAATTTAAATCTGCATGGCACTTTACTCCAATTGCCTCATTCGCTTGCTTAAACTCAACGTTGATTCTGATTCCGCAGAACTGGGTTGGGTGTGAAAAAGTATTTGTGTTAACATTCTTTTTCATTCGGTTTTTCCAGTTACGAGTCCTTTTTTAAAGCTGATCGTTTTGTGTTCATTTTGTTTAGTTCTTTTTCCTTAACAGATTTAATGTTTAGTGTAGAGCTTAGAAAAAATTCGCAGTGTGAGATAGGCAAGAAGTAAGGCATGTAGCAACATCAGCACGGCAAAGGGCACTCCTTTAAAGGCAAGGAAGGGCAAAAATATTTTAAGTCAATTGATAGAGATTGCTGTATGAGTCGTACGATTTTTGAATCAAGCACGGGCAACGCCGGGCCATGCTGCTAGTATATATATAAAAGTGAACATTGAAGTCAACACTTAGAGACGATAGGCTGTTTCATGCTAGACGCAATCCCCAGGTGGCCTGGCGATTGCGTCTAGCATGAAACAGCCTATCGCCTCTAAGTGTTGACTTCAACGTTCACTTTTATATTTGCACACGCTCTATCTCTGATATTGAGCACTTTATCCCATAAATATTATCGCCGCGGTCTCGACACCGCGGTGGAGTGACAATTGCGCATGTATGTATACTCGAACGCGTGGATATGTGCCTGCGCCTAGTATCGGGTTGTTTATATGGGTTTACATAGGCGAGTTGGTATGCAACTGTGTATACCTGTTTCTATGTTTGTGATAGTGTCATCCCAAATAAACACAGTAGAAAATTCTCCTCCCACCAAACATAATCAACCACAAATATGCATAAATGGATCAATCTTTTTAAAAAATTAATCAGTTTGTCTGATGATCGCAAAAGCGTGAAACGCAGGGTCACAAACTATTATCCATACAACTATATATATATATATATATATATATATATATATATATATATATATATATATATATATAAAGATATTTTTGTAGGTACAAAATTTTATAACTGAAATGAAGGTGTTAAGCTTAATATTACTAGACATATTAAAATACTAAAGCAAAGAATAAAAAGGGAAGCAACCGGTTTCGCTCCCGCTCTTCAGGCTTCTACGGGAGATTTTATGGTAATTAAAAAACAGAATATGCAATGAAAAAGGAAATGAGTGTGAGGGCGAGAAAAAACAATTGGAGCTAGAGGCAAATGACAGCGAGCCCCAACAGACACTCACGCTGTTTACACAGGGAGGGCCTGCGGGACCCGATGTAAATTGACTCCAGCACCTTTAGATGAAATGAAGAGTGTGAACGGGACAATATATATATATATATATATATATATATATATATATATATATATATATATATATATATATATATATATATATGAAGTGAATATTTAACTTTTAAATATCAATCTTATCCCGACTTCGAATTTTCTTGGTAAAATTTACAGTTTTCACGGGATGGGATTTTAAAAAATATAATTTTTCAGTTTTTTCAATCATCAATCCGTTTTTTTATTCTGTTTTGTACACTTGCGTATTTATGAATTTAACGCGTACTTTCATTAAATTTTGCTTTTGTTTACGTTTTTCATTTGTAGATTTTCTTTCCAATTTTAAATTTTTTCTTCGGAATTAAATTTTTGTGGAAAATTAAATTAGATTTTTTTAATTTTAATGTTTTATACAGTAGTTGTTATACTGTATTGTTAATTAAATTGTAATATTTGTTAATTTGTATTTTTAAATTATAATATTTTAGTTAATATTTTTAATCAATATTTCTTTGATTTATTATGTTATATTATTATAAAAGTAAGAAAGTAAATATTTGTTAATATGTTAGCATCGATCCATTATTTCATTCTTATTAATTCATAATTGAATTTGATTATTAAAAGTTAGTATTTATTATTTTTCTATTACACGCAGTCTTCAGTTCCTATTGGTTACATTATATGGAGGTAATTTCCTTTATAATTTCCCATTTAACTATAGTAGGTATATTATTTTGTTTTTGACGCCATATATATTTTGATAATGTTTGTGCTATTTGCGTATTTATTTATTCTAAAAGACATCATATGATTACTAAAACTTTCTTTAAAAGTGGTTCGTTTGTTCCCATGTAAATCTGTTTTTTCTGTATTCCTATTATTTGATACAATTGCACACACACACAGACACACACACACACACACACATATATATATATGTATATATATATATATATATGCACATTTCATTAAAAACGACAGACAAGGCGCTTTTATTTAATTTTTTTATACAACTTCTCATGCGATCTAATAATTTTTTTCTTTTCAGATGAGAAATTATATAAAAACTGTCCGAATGTTCTTTTTATCTGAGCGCTTTCGGCTATACATTTGGCCACTTTCAAGGATTATATTTTAACTGTTAAAATAAGAAATAATTTTTTTCGAACGGTTTTTATATAACTTATCATCTCAAAAGAAAAAAATATTAGATCGCATGAGAACTTGTATAAAAAACTAAATCAAAGCACCTTGTCTGTCGTTTTCAATGAAATGTGCATGAAAGAAGGAGTGCTGCCTAAATACACAAATATATATATATATATATATATATATATATGTGTGTGTGTGTGTGTGTGTGTGTGTGTGTGCGTGCGTGCGTGTGTGTAGAGGTATTTGTGCCTAAGTAAATATAACAAACCCGACTGGCATTGGAACTTTGCTCTGATATTTCCACTGCCGAATTCCGATATCCCTTACACTACCAACACATGCAAGATTACAAAATTTGGTATTTCCAAACGGTCGCCTCTCTCAGAACTGACCGGGCACGACGTTGCTTAACTTCGGTGATTCAGAAGATAAAGGATTCTTACTTGAAGCAAAACTGGAAGATGCTACTCTGAGATCCCCATGGATGATTTTTTTACAAAATTTAGCCAGATCTATCACTGTGATCCGCGTGTTTCTTAAGAATAGTAAAACGCTTATGACTAAGCACGAAAACGAGCAGAGAAATAAAATGGCCATTTCTTTGGGGACATGTCGTAAGAAATACGATAATGCTACATGAAAAAGGTTTCAGAATATTGCAGCAATAAACCCGGTAAAGCGATTAACAGTATTCATTTCATAAAGTTTTAGCCAGTAATTCTCACAGAGAACTGGTCTGTGTCAACCGGGAACTTTGAGAAAAAAAAGCCAGATATGAATGGGCAGCGAAAAGAAAAAAAATAACCCCAGGATTTGTAGAATCGTATTCGGATGCACTTAAATATTTGACTACAACACTTTTGACGCTATAAACTATGATCTTCACCGCTCCTACTTTTGGTGACACTTATTCTTAAGGTTAACTTCACAAGAAATTTATAAAAAAAAAAAACAAAAAAAAAACTTTGACAGAATTCATGTACTTCAAGAAGCTAGAATAGACCTTGTTCCCAAAACTACCTATAATAAAGGTGAAAGTGAAAGAGGACTATTTTTTTTTTATTCGGTTTCACCCCTTGCAAGGGTGCAATGCCATTACGACACAAGGGCTTACTGGATGTGTAAAAATTCGGAACACAAACGTTAATAATGTGCAGGAAGAGAAAAGAGTAATCAGGACAGTAGATAGCGATTGACATGCTATTTAAATTTTTGCTGGATAGTTGGTTGAAAAGCATAGAGACAGAAAAGAGTTCCACAAGCGAGAGGTGCGAGAAAACAGACTGTTAGCATAGAACTTACGGTTACATCTAGTCAGCTCAACTGTAAATTGATGAGATATAGGCGCCAGTCTAGTACAGCGCTTAAATTAAGAAGTATAGGTACCATAGCGAAGAGCTCATCCGAACATTTACCATGAAAGTATTTATAGAAAAGACACAAAGGGGCGACCTTACAGGGGTGGGAAAGTGATTGATGCTGAGCCCCCAGATCAAAACTAATAATATTGCTGATTCTTTTTTTTTTTTTTTGATTTTATCAAGGAGCTCAAGGTAAATAGCAGGGGCACCTGACCATACGTGGCAGCAATATTCTAAGCAGGGATGAATGATAAACTTATAGATCTGTACGATTGATTTTGGAGAAAAAAAACTGTTTCACACGACATAGAAAACTAGATTTCTTAACAACTGGTCTAGCAATGTTTTCAATATAGTCTTTCCATTTTATGTCAGCTTAGAACGTTAGCCCGATAAGGCATAATAAGTCACTTTATGGAGGATAGAATCAGTTATTCTGTTGGAAGGCAGCAACGGGTCTTTTAGATAATTAAGATAGAGAAATTTAGTTCTGAAGACGTTAACATTAACGAGCCATCTTTTGCCCCAGTTAACAACGGACTTGAGTTTTTTTTTTGACACCGGTTGACATTTTGGGCCTGTAGGACTGATCAACCTTACTATCAAGATAGGAGTAAATAGTTGTGTATTTGAGTAAAGATATTGTGTCTAGCCATTCAGAAAATACAAAACCGTGATCCTTTTTAGTCTATAAAACAACAGGTGAGTTCTGTGGGTGTTATTCCACACACACAGACACCACCTGTTGTTTAAACTGCAACTATGCTGAGTATACCTGTGGAAGAGCATGCTATCTAGCGTGATCAACAATTTGAACAAGACCAGAACACTCAAGTCCTCGGCCATGATGACTTTTGACTTCGTGCTAGCACAGCTATCGAGGACTCCCAAGGGTTCTGTCTACCTAATTTCACCCACAAGGATTGGAATAATCCATGGTATGGTTTACAGGTACTTTGTAAATGTGCCACACACTTGGATCGACCCATTCCAGTTTGATAACATCTGGAAGTCTTCTTCTTGACAAATAAACCATGGTGAGATTCGAACACCCAAGTTTCATGGTCAGAATGCAAACGTTCTAACCACTTCAGTCACGTGCCCATATAATGGTGATATTATAACCTCGAAAAAAAAGCAATTTTTTTTAAGCTTGAAATCTTTTTTGGGATCTTAATCAGATTTTTTGCCCGAGAGATACTCAAAAATGCATAAATAGTGGAAAAAATATATGAAAAGATGCAAAAGATAAATATCTTAGCAAAATTGTTGTCAGTTTATTCTGAAGATGACACTGAAAGTTTTATCGGTAACTCCAACCTTTATTTTCTAGCTGCATCTTAGGTCTTATACAGTGAAAACTTGAATGTAATGAGCTGTCATCCATTTCATCAATGTAAAGAGCGGAGATTGAACGATTGTCATCAATGCATATCGATTTCGTTCATCAAGATGTAACGATGAAGTGTCAACATCTCTTATCAACAAGGCCCTGACATTTTCCATGCGACAGACTTTTGTTTCACTCACGGATATATCGCAAAGTAAGATATATCCAGTACTTGAAATCTTTGAAACAAACATTTTAATGAATATTTCATTCATAAAATGGATTCTTATAGCTAAGGAAAGTTTTACAAATAGATGCCAACTTGTTAAAGGTAATGTAAAATGGAAATTTCAAATACTTTTCTGCATTATATAAGATATTCCTAAACAGAACTATTTTTGATATGAAAATCAAAATAATCTTCGTATAAAAGAACAGTAATGAAGGACAGTTAATTAATGAAATAAACTTTTTTAAAATCAATATGCAAATTAGTTAAACCTGAAGAGTGATATTGCCTAGAATTAGATTATATATATATATATATATATATATATATATATATATGTGTATAGTTCAATACAGATATTGAGCTTTAGTTGGATAATTTGTTGAATAAGCATTCTCCAATTTCGCATTTATTCATATAAATTCCAAAAGTATGTTTCCCCAACAATTAAAATATTAAATGTATAACTAATTCTATTTCTATTTTCCCATCTTTAAACTATATTCATTTTATCTTATAAATTATCCCCAGTTCTGTTAACCATGAAATAAAAATAATTGTTCGTACTGAAAACAAGGATCTACGTATATGAAATCGTGTTTAAGTAGCAGCAGAAAAATTATTGTTGAACTTTTAAAAAGTAAGCTTAAACCTTAATTCAATACTTAAATGCAGCGAACAATTTTGAGTTCTTCTGTAGTTTATTAATGCCAGTCGCATCCACTCCTTCCTAGCTATTTTGATTATGGCGAAACCAAGAGTCTTCCACAGGAGCTAGCTTAAATGGTGCCCGATAGGGAGGATTTAGAGCACAGCATTTTTGTTTACGAGTTACTCCCTTTGAAACATGAAAGCAATTATAATGGCTAGTATAATATATTAGTATATATTTTAAAACTCGAATAATCTGGCAACCCTGAAACTGAGCGCAACGAAAATCTTTCCCTGTGCCTAAATTTTCTAGGGCTTTTAAATGAGTTATGAAATCGGACCAGTGAGAACTGAGGAGTTGCTTGGACACACATACGCACAAACACACACACATACACTGTATTTTATATATAAGATAGAATGTGGCTAATAAAATATCAATTGGATTAATAAAGGATAACTTACCTACAGAGGATCATTTCAACATTATGGCTGAAACAATAGACTATGGTTAACCATGAAATATTGAATTTTCTTGTAAGATGCGCGAAACTTCTGGTCCAATTGCACAATGGAAGACAAAAGTACATTTATTCCCTCTCTCTCTCTCTCTCTCTCTCTCTCTCTCTCTCTCTCTCTCTCTATATATATATATATATATATATATATATATATATATATATATATATATATATATATATATATATACCCGGAAAATACTGCAAAATTCCCCAAATCGTGTAAAAGCAAAATTGTCCATTTTATAGATTAAGCTTTGAACCGTTGTATCTTAAAAATGATTAAAGATATCTTACTGGAATTCTCCGAGGTCTTTATAACACTACTGGACTCTACTTTGAACAATAAGAAAGTATTTATCTCGAAGCTGAAATGATGATCCTGTTGTGACCTCCTGATCTACTCTCCCTCTATACTCTTCCCTCTTTTTAAACTTATTCACCGTTCTCTTGGTAGTTCTCTGAATTGAATTGGAAGCCAGAGTATGAATGTTGGTCCCATTACTGAAGGCCTGAATGATCTTTTTCCTCTCGCCATTGCTCATTTGGGAAGACATAGTGGAGCAGACACAAAACTATTTTAACCAGTTCTTTTTCTAGCTGAATAACTCAAAGGTTTTTTCAATGATTCTTACAAATGATCTCAAGATAGCTAACCGCCTTATTTTCAGCTGGTAAAAAGGAACGCATTTTGTGTTTTTTTTTTCAGATATTAAACATTTTGCGGGATGGACAATTATTCCATGTTGTTACATGATTTGAACAATTTTGCTGTTACTGCCCGTACGCGTGTGTGTGCTTGTGCGTGTGTGTGTGTGTGTGTGTATGTATGTATATATCTCCAGGTAAGATGAGAACGAATAGAGTACAATTCCAACGTTCGTAATATTTAATTTAAAAGAGGGCTCAATACAAAGTAGAGCAATATTCTTTATTTTAGTATATTACATACATCGGAAACCCTGTCAAAATCGCTACACAATTGCCGTCGTGTTTCCATGCATATCGAAACACGACTGCAGTTGTGTAATGATTTTGATATGGTTTTCGATGTAATACCCTAAAATAAAATATATATATATATATATATATATATATATATATATAAGAATCAAACACTATTATTCCATGGTTATAATTTATTACATTGAAATTATTCAAAAAGAAATTTTAAAATATAACTCCGGGTATATTTTCCAATTTCTTTTCGAATTTGTCGGTCTGATGAATTGGATTGTCATTATGATTCTTTATTTTAGGATATTATGTATATGCTTTTCGATGTAATATATATATATATATATATATATATATATATATATATATATATATATATATATATATATATATATAGTTGTGTGTGTTTAACTTAAAATTATTTTATGAATTGTATTCGTGTCTGTTTCGATACAAATTAACTTCAAAAGACTGAAGGCCCACTTTGAGATCTTACTCTTTAAATATTGCCCCTATCGTTGTCGACGCAATCTGAGTATAGAGCCCTAATTTAATCCTTGGTCCGGCTTCAGTCGGGCGGGCAAATTTGAGCCCCCACCCGGATCGTTACCTGAAACGAAGATGTAAAATCCTTTTCACTGTGATAGGTCACGGGTGATAAATAAATAATTAATCCCTCTCTAAACTCACGCAAAAAGACAACTTACAATGAAACAAATTGGAACGGAGACAAGTTTTTAGATTTTTTTCTTTGCGTTTGAAGATAATTATTACTTTTGAGTTTATTCCACGTGTTATTGTGGTCTATCTTGCGCTTTCATCTTGCAACACTAGTAAGTTTGTCTTGTCAACCAAATCACATGTTTATGGTGTTCGATCCTTTCTTTGCACTGACTAAGCTAGACGGATATGCAATGTAATTGGCCCTGATCTGTCATCTCGTCTGCAGTCGCTCTCTCACAGACGCGCCGTTGCCTCGCTCTGTCTTTTTTACAAATACTTTCACGGTAATTGCTCCGATGAGCTGCTTTCGCTGGTTCCCAGGCCTCATGAATTTAAACGTCCCATTTCCACCCCTTCACCGTTGAAACTGTTAGATGTAGACGTCTCTTCTACTCCAATAGCTTCATGTCTCGCACATCTCGCCTGTGGAACTCCCTTCCTTATTCCTGTTTCCCTGACAAATATAATCTCCAACTATTTACGTGTAACGTCAATCGACATCTCCAGTTGCCTTGATCTATCCATTTCCCTTCTCCACATCCTTTCCCCTTTCATTCCTATCTGCTCTCGCTCCAAATCTTCTGTAACCCCCTTGCCTTGATCGATCCACTATCTTTCTCCACATCCTCTCCTTTACCACTCCTATCTGCTCTTCCTCCAAACCTTCTGTAACCCCTTGCGTGTTAGTGGCTTCCACCCTTGCTTGGGGTGATAGGCTTAAAAAAAAAGAAAATGTAGGTAACCCTTAAAGAGTACCCAACATTACACTCTTTGCAAGGAGGAAAGTTCAACTATTGTCTTCATCTTTTTCGCCATATTGTCTTCATCTTTGTCGCCATATTTATTACAACGTTTCGATCCGTTGTACGCTCCGGCCTTCTTCGCTCACTGGAATGGACTGTTCTAGTTCCACGTGTCATGTTTAATGGATGTCAGTTATCAGTTATCTCCTGTTAATTCCCCTCTCCAATTTCTCCACTGCCTTAACCGGGTATTGAACTCACACTTTTTGGGTCCTGTCACTGGATCAAACTAACGCCTTTATCCTTTGTGCCATGTGTCCTCAAGATAAAGAGCGTACAATAGACGAAACGTTATGACAAACATGGCGACAAGGATGAGGACAATAGTCCGAATAATGTAAATAGTATTACGTATTATTACTTTTGCGTTTATTCCACTCTTTGGTCCTGTCACTGCATCTAACCAACGACTTTATCCACTTATCCTTGAGGATATCTGTGTATGAATTTCTGGGTATTATAAACCTAATGTCTTCAGCAACCATTTTTACCAGTGCTCATATTGCAATTTTTGCTGTCATATTCATGTTTTTACCAGAGCTCATATTGCAATTTTTTTTATTATTATCGCTTTTCTCTGGAACTCCTTTATTACTGGTTCCCATATTGTATTAAGGCAGTGAAGAACTTGAAGAGGGGAATTAACAAAAGATAACTGATGACTGACATCCAATAAAGGTGGCACGTGGAACTATAACACTCTACCCCAGTGAGCGAAATAAAGGGTCAGTTATAGTTTAGGAAGGTTTTACAAATAGATTCCAACTTGTTGAAGGCCAAGAAAAATGCAAATTTCAAATACTTTTCTGCACTATATGAAAAGGTATTCTTGAACAGAACAATTCTCGAAAAATTGAACCGCCACTTTATTTAAATGACAATAACATTCAAATATGATGACGTTCATTGGACGTAATTTTCTGTAAATTCTCATTCTTTGCTTTCGTAACCTAAATTTAAAATCCAGATTCATTATATGTTAAGAGTCTCTCTGTCTTTAACTTATTGATGTAAACTCTAACGAGCATTTATTGTATTTCGCTCTACTATATTTTCCCCTTCTATAAGCGCAACATAGATTTTATCAATAAAATCCATTACTTAGTCTGAAGAAGCTCCTTCTCGGAACGAAACGCACCCCTACTCAATTTTACACCTTGTCCTTCGTTTACCGATATATATATATATATATATATATATATATATATATATATATATATATATATATATATATATGTATATGTATATATATATATATATATATATATATATATATATATATATATATATATACTGCTTATAAACTTCAAGCTTCCATGAATCTCTCACGTACATTCAAAACTGCTCACGGCGTATCAAATGTAAACAAATAACGTCATACATTATGAAATGGGCAAAGTCCGACAAGTATTTAAAGACATTTTTATGTTTAACATTGTTTTTATAGATACAAGTATTTAAGTAAATGCTCTGTTTATAAGCAGTAAATTCGACCTTGCCAATCGAACGATCCTTAGTGGCCGAAACGGTTAAGGTACGTCAGGCTATATGACGGTTCCGTATAGGATACATGTTCGAATCCTGTCGAGGACGAATATTTTGTATGAAAATTTCTCAGACATTCAGGCCGGTAAATGTTATTTAATACTGTTTATTATAAACGTAGCATAATAAATAAAAGAAGAGGAAAAGCACCTTTCGTTATCTAAGGGACTTTAAACAACATACCTAAAAAAAACCTCTTGAGTATTACTCGCTTCCTTTTTCCAGACTATGATTTATGATAATTTGTCTACTCCACGTGTTTTGACTGACCTTTGAACCACCTGATGAACATTCATAAACGTTCTCAAATTTAAAAGCCTTGATAAAACAATGAAATTCTCGCTTTTATAAAAGTGATCGTTGACGTCAATGTCCAGTAATTAGTATATTTTTTGCGGTGAAGGTTTTCATTCTGATGAGATGAACATTTCGGTGTTCACGAAATAAAATTATAAACGAAATGAATAATTAAAGTCTCCATCATCTTATTATCATATATATGGTGGACTCTCCTGTCGTATTCGACGTATGGGTGTCAATCAACTTAGTTCCAAGGAGCCGACAGACTAGACACCAGCACATATGATTTGATAATAGTGGTGAATGCTTTGTGCAGAACCTACCACAATTTTTGTAGGGCTTAATACAGAGTCCTGGATCACTACATGCCACAAGGTTCCCAAATCGACCCTTGGTAGGTTTTGACTTTAGAGCTGTCCTTATCCTAGACCAGTTGCCATCCAATGCTATAGAACCCAGTCTGTTCTGCTATTTACCCATAGTGAGCAGAAGAGGATTAATACCTTTCCCATGGTATTAGCACGTAATGGATTTGACTGGAATTCGACCTGGTCTCTCCGATTCCTCAATCCGAGTCATATATATATATATATATATATATATATAGTGTGTGTGTGTGTGTGTGTGTGTCTATATGTGTTTATTTGTGTATATGTGTGTGAAACTTTCAAGCTTTTCTTAAGTTGGATCCCACAACGTGGAAATTCTTTCTTAAGACGTTTAATCCGGAATACTTAATCGCTGGAGAGGCTCCCTCTAAAACTGAGATATTATTTGTATGCTTCTGACTTTGATAGCTGTAATTGGGCGCCAAACTTAAGTAGGGTCAATTCAATTTGTCCCAATGTCACGTGGAATCCATCGCGCTGGGCGGTCCGTTCTGTTTTTGTCAGATTTTTGCAATTGGGGAGACAAATTATGATCTTTTTTTAAGTGCTTGACAGGAAATAATTAACTAGGCCACTTAATATCTCTATCTCCTCTTAGTAACCATTAGTTTACTTCCATTCTCTTAAGAAGTGAACGATCCTCAAGTGACAATTTTAAAGGGTGCAACAGATCGGCCTAAATTTTTCGATACTTAGAAATATTGAATCATTTTTGGAATTCAGGGGGACTTTCAGGATAGATAAAATCATATTCACAGCATAATCAAAGGAAATATATGTTTGACGGATTACTGGAGTTAAAATTTGGCAGTAATATTACAAGTAAGCTAAATGTCGCAAAGGAGAACGGATTTGAAAGGGAAGGATACAATGTAGTCGTTAAAGTAAATGTTCGTGAATAAACACACGCACCTTTGTGTGTATGAGTAGTATATATATATATATATATATATATATATATATATATATATATATATATATATATATATATATATAGG
>OZ038508.1:13363683-13378683 GCA_964036315.1 Acanthosepion esculentum | reverse complement strand
TCACCTTTTCTTCTTACGATGAGAATGCACAACTCCCACTTGCCAATATTAGGGGCAGATGCATTCCCACGTGCCACCCACGCTGCTAGGAATGGTTGTTTTTATCGAATCACCGTCTATAGACTGGCTTCCAACCAAGACTATACAACCCAGGCTGTCCTGCTTTTAACATTTTCATGTTTTTCCCAAGCGTATTTTCCTGTAAGCGACTAGAAAACATGACTAGGATTTGAAACCGACTCTCCGATTTTTCATTCCGAACTACTGTCCATTACACCACCGACACATCCTTATTTTATTTTATATATATTTGTATAAGTGGGATTTATGAGTACCGGTGGTGGTGTTTTTTTTTTATAAAACCTTTTCTTTTTTATCTGTGAGGACCTTCCCTTTTGTAGTTGAATAAACGCAAGTTTCTGCTCGTAGGATCTTTTGTAAAGAGATGTGGCATGATTATGGCTATTGGCATCAATTGATACGTCAGCGAAACGGATTTTATTGTTCAGGAACTTAGCAACATTAAACATACCCTAATCAATAATAGCTTCCTCAACCACGTTGCCAAGGATAAGTAATTGCACTTTCAAGAAGATATTTTAATAATTACAGCATTTTTCGGATCGAAATTGTGATTGGAATTATTTCTGTCTATATCTAATGCACTGAATATGACAAAGAAAAATGATCGTTATTTGTTTTTTTTTGTTCCGTTTATCTACTGTTTTTATAGTTTTTCCCTTATGAGCGACTGTAAAAAATGGTGTAATGATCATCAAGGATAATTTGCAGACTCTTAGTCCTCATCAAAGAGAAATGGTAAAAACAACTGATAAACTGAATCAAAAAATCAAATTTTCCTTTCCCCCATTTTCAATGAAACATGTATAAAATATATATATATATATATATATATATATATATATATATATATATATATATAACAAAAAAAATATATATAAATATAAAAGAGAAAATAGAAGTCAACACTTAGAGGCGACAGTCTGTTTCATGCTAGATGCAATCTTCGGGTGGCCCGATGATTGCATCTAGCATGAAACAGACTGTCGCCTCTAACTGTTGACTTCTGTGTTCACTTTTATATTTACACACGTTCTATCTCTGATATTGAGCACTTTATCCCATAAATATAGCACACTTTAAGACTATATATATATATATATATATATATATATATATATATATATATATATATATAATAAAAAGGCTTAAACACTAATACTCCATGGTCATAATTTATTACATTCCAATGGAATAAATTATGACCATGGAATATTAGTTGTTTAAGCCTTTTTATTATATCTTTACTCTGTCCTGGACATTGAGTTCTACCTGGATTCTATCCTCTTGTAATTATATATATATATATATATATATATATATATATATATATATATATATATATGCATCTACATATATATATATATATATATATATATATATATAGATATATTCGCTACATAAGAGTTCTCATGTTTCAAAAACGAGAGCCTAAACCCTCAATATAATTATTAAAATTAAATTGAATTAAGGTATCAAGCCCCGTTTCATCCTCAAGCGAAAATTTAGGAATAACCAAACTTGGAAGTTTACGCATCTTTAGAAGCGTGTTGGTTTCGCAAAATAATTACTATGGAAACGGCTGCGGCGGCCATTTTTGGTTAGGGGGTCTAATAGTTAATTCTTATCCACATATCAGTCACCTTAAGTGTGTGTGTGTGCCTGTATATATATATATATATATATATATATATATATATATATATATATATATATATACATGCACACACACACTTATATATATATATAAAATATATATATATATATAAAATATATATATATACATGCACGCTCACACACTTATATATATGTATATATATATATAACTGTGTGTGTGCATATATATATATATATATATATATATATATATATATATATATATATATATATATATACATATATGCACACATACATACACTTATATATATATATATATGATTTTTTTAATTTAAAAATATACTTATTGTAAATTAACATCCGTATTGGAATTATTTTTACATCTTCTCCCGTAGTTCATGTCCACTTTTCAAGGGATATATATATATATATATATATATATATATATATATATATATATATATATATATATATATATATATATATATATATATATGTTATATAAATGTCTCTTTTTTATATAATATATAGAGCTAATGCGACAGTAAAAAAGGTATGGACCTTTCCTTTCATACAGTTTTGTCTGTCATTAAAACCTGAAGAAGGTGAACCCAGCTGACATTCTTTGGTGAAACGCGTCGTTTATAGCTTTTCCATTTTGTCTCATTATCTCTCTGTTGGTTTCCGATTCTATTATACATCCTAGGAACACACACACACACACACACACACACACACACACACACACACACACACACACACACACACACAAATATTATTCTTCTGCAATTTTCTCTTATCGATAACTTTATTGCATATGAAACATGATATTTTAATCTTTATCGTCAGTAACGAGCCAAACGGAGGTCGTTCTTTCTGAAGCCTAACTTCCTTCTTCGTAACTCTCTTCCTCTTAATGACCGCTTGCTGTGCGCTCAAACTAGTAAAAACTGTCATGTTTCATTGCTAAGCACACTTGTTCGCTGTTGGAAACTGTTTACGGTTGACATTTTTAAAGACAGTCATCTTTGTGTTATCCTAATAGGTCAACGTCGTTCCTAGCATCAACGAAACCCCCGCCGTTTGCTATCATCATGTTGAGAGTCTCTTGTCAGGCTTGTTAAATAGCCATTAGTCTTACTCGTCAACCCCAGACCTGCATTTTTCACCAGGTCAATTGCTTCTTTGTAAAGTTTTACCCTATGAGGAACGGGATTTATTGAGGACCTATACGTGGACTATCGCTAATCCGATGATCACCTAGTCGGGTATTGCAGTAAAGTTATTTGCCAGGTTACAGATGATTATGCTCTCGTCTTAAATTTTTAGATAAACTAGATTAATGATAGTGAATATTTTGGGGTCTGCCTTCTTTGGCTATTCTAATTAGTGTCTGAATTTCTGAGATAAAATTTATTACTGCCCAGAATGTTTGTATTTGACGCGATGCAATAAAGACAATGGCTTGTGATATTTCTCTGTAGCTTCTGAAGCATTCAGATGCATTTATTAATTTTATTCCGGACATAGTGGATCATGACTCGCCACTTGTTCGTTTTCTATACACATTATCTTTGGAACGCAGGGATTTCATAGGAGAGATATAACTTTCTCCGCGTATTTAAATTCAGTGTTCCTTTTCACTTTCTCTTAGAACTGTTGCCATAATAAAATTAATGATTTCAATCTGACGGTAATGTCACGCTTCACTACACTCACTGGATCTTTTCTTCTTCTTTCTTCGTTGGCAGCTCCCATAGAAATAAACATTTCTACGCTAAGCCTACTTAGGAGGTCCTCAGAGCTTAACAATAACTAAACAGTACTAAAATATAATTAAAAAAAATAGACGAGATATCCCTAGACATGGGCAGTGGAACGAGAACAATCTATTCTTTAGATTAAATAAAGGCTGCAGTTTAAAATTCCTTGTCGGTTATCCGGATTGATAAACACCTGATGAAGGCTAGAGGGCGCAACGGTTGAAAAGTTATAATAACAAAAACAAAGATGAGGACAATAGTGCGAATTTAAATACAGTAAGCACCGTGTCAGAGCCGAGTTCGAATTCCAGTTGAATCCATTACATTCACATACGTGCTAATACACTTGGGAAAGGTGTGAATCCTCATTTTCTCCCCCCACCAACATAAATAGCAGCAGAAAGAAATAACAACTTACTGCGGGAAAAAAATCTGCCTCGTCAGTCATGTACCGGTTAAGCGTGTATCACGCGTGTGATCGGTTAAGCGTGTATCACGCATGGCACTGAATCCCCGTGTCACCGAACTTTTGGAAAAATAGAACCAGATTAAACAACCAAGAAACCCGTGGTACAAATGCCAGCTGAAAATTAACTTACCGACAGATACAGTTCATGAACTTCGATGTGAATGGACTGTTTTCTCTTGTCGCGACAGTTTTCCACATGCGATATCAACATACTTTTTCTATGTTCCTTCAGGTCATAGACGATCATGACCCTCCACTGATTCCTTTTCTTTATTATCTGTGAATTGACACGTCCCATCAGGACAATGTCAATCATGGCTCTCCACAGGTTCCTTTTCTTTATTAACTGTGAATTGCCACGTCCCATCAGGACAAAGGCGATCATGGCTCTCCACAGTTTCCTTTTCTTTATTATCTGTAATTTGCCACGTCCTATCAGGAAAAAGGCGATCATGACTCTCTACAGGTTCCTTTTCTTTATTATCTGTGAATTGCCATGTCCCATCAGGAAAAAGGCGATCATGGCTCTCCACAGTTTCCTTTTCTTTATTATCTATGAATTGCCACGTCCCATCAGGACAAAGGCGATCATGGCTCTCCACAGTTTCCTTTTCTTTATTATCTGTGAATTGCCATGTCCCATCAGGAAAAATGCGATCATGGCTCTCCACAGTTTCCTTTTCTTTATTATCTGTGAATTGCCACGTCCCATCAGGACAAAGGCGATCATGGCTCTCCACAGTTTCCTTTTTTTATTATCTGTGAATTGCCACGTCCCATCAGGACAAGGGGATCATAGCTCTCTACAGGTTCCTTTTCTATATAATCTGTGAATTGCAATGTATTGTTGAAAATATAATGCAGTTGTTCATTTAGTTGTTCTCTTGATTTGAAATTCAGAGTTATCATTCAGTTAGATTGTTTTCTCACCACGGCTAGCTAGAGCAATGAGGGTAGGGTGATGGTTACTTGCCTTTCCCAATACTGGAACACTACTCTCTGATTTTTTCTTTCCGTGGAAATATCCATTACACTATCTACACATCGACTTATTTGTAATGAACCAGAAAAAAAACGTCCTTTACTAAAATCAGCGGCGTTCTCTCCATAATTCGTAACAAAAGAGTTCTCAACTAGCTGATGACAGAACAATTTACTCCTGTCTTAGTAGCTAGTTTGACAGGTTCGACAAAGTAAATCTGGCAACTGCTATTCACTCATTTGTTAACTGGTGCAAGAAAATGGCATTCATTTAATATCTACAGAGAACCTTTTCTGTTCGTCTTCATTATGTCTGATGCTAACCTCCAGGAGAGCTATACATTATGCCTTTTTGGACTCTCATTTTCCACCGACATCAAGTAAAATAATTATATTGAATCAATTGCTAGGTCTACTGATAGGAAAGCTTCTTCACTGTCGTGCCAGAAATTTTTTCCCGGCAGTATCCATCTTCTTATTCTTTTATGAGCAGTGTCTCTTCAGAGCGTAGGTGTTCCATGCCCTCCACCTCCTCTTATCCCTTGTTAATAAGTTTTGCCTTTTTGTTATTTCTCCCAGACCCTTTTCCGCTCAAACCCATTGTCTATCACGCGTTGCTTTCCTCTGTCCCTCTTTCTCTCTATCGTCCTACGAGTATCGTATTTTCTAAGCCTTTCTTCCTCATTACGTGTCCCAGAAGTGTCAGTTGCCTCTTCCTGATCTTAAGCATATGTTTTCTCTTTGTTTCTATTCTCTCCAAAACCTCGTCGTTGCTCATATGTTCGGCCTATGGTATCCTTAGCATCCTTCTGTAGAATCATATTTCTGTTGCTTCGAGTCTCTTCTTCATCTTTGAGGAGATTGTCCAGCATTTGCTGCCGTAAAGGACAGATATCACGTAGCAGTTCAGTACTCTTTTCTTTGTTTCCAACGACATTTTCCTGTCTCGTAATACTCTGCTTAGCTTTTGGAAAGCGTCTTTGGCCATCCCAATACGTCTTTGGTTCTCAGTGTCTCACTTTCCGTCCTCTGTTAGAATCCACCTTGCACATTTATAAATCTACCATTCGTTCGTGCACTGAATAGTGCTGCCGTATCTGGTCTGGTGCTCCGACAATATATCTCACAAAATTCAGAAAAGACTCTCTAATATAAACGATCCTGAGCAGGTATCTCGACGTCAGTGACCTTCTCACCGACGTAACGGGACTTTCCCCTCTAACTCAATGATACTTGGCCCAGTGGATAAAGGCGAGGGTTAGATCCAGTTACTAGAACCAAAGAGTTGTGAGTTCAATACCAGGCGACAGCAGTGATGAACCTTGGAGAGTTGAGTTAAAGGGAAATAACTGAGACGTCCAGAAAAGGCAGGGCAAGTGGAACTAGAACAATCTGCCCTGATAGACAATATAAAGGGTTCGAATCGAAATTCCACTCACCTGAATAAGGCCGGGTCGTAAAACGGCCGAAATGTAGTGAACATGGCAATGAAGATGAGGATGGCACTCCGAATAATGTAAATAATACTAGATATAACCGTCTGATCTATTCAGGTGGTTTCTTTTCTCGTACTTGTCGCCTGTGGACATTCCTTTATATTGCTTACTTCTCTGCTACCTACGATATTCAAACATTTAAATACAGCATCAACAACCATGTTTTGAATCCTGTTTCTTTAGTGTCCTTTTCCGCACTTCTACTCATTAAATTTTCTCATTCACTCCGTGTAAACCTTTGGGGCTTTGTTGTATTATCACATTGCTTGGTGAGAAACGATTTAAAAACATTTTAATATATTTTAATCGTTCAATTTACTTGAGATACTGTTGTGGTAGGATCCACCTAATTTGCATAGTGGAGTACCGACGATATAAATATGGTTGGTACCGGAAGACAGGGAGGCAAATCAAGAGATCCAACTAGAGACTCTGCCCGACTGCGACTTAGTCAACACATTCTCCAGGAACGGTCTTCCCAGGAATATACAAAAGACTATATGTAAATATTGTGTACACTTTCTTGTTTCAATACATTTTATTCTAACTACATTTTGTGTTTGCATTATTATTCCATGCATTAGTCAAGTTTCAACAGATACACTTTATATCAGTGGAGAAAATTTTAAATAAGTTTGAATAATTAATCTATTTTTTCGTCGCATTTAGTCAGGCCTCATACCTTTGATGAGAATGATGATCAATTACATTTGGTCAATACGATCTGGTGCCAAGAAGGAAAACTCATTTTTTTTAAATGTTTGAGGAATAGCGAGTTTTAGGCGTGAAGGAAGGAACTAGTAGAACTTATTGTCTGAATAATTTCCATATAAATAACGACAGAGCAGTCAGAGGCATGAGACTTTTCGTCTGTCATAAAAAGGGTTTGTAGAAATAAATGATTTATCTTAAGCTTGCACACGATCAGTTTAAGTAGGCACTCAGTGAGGACTGAACTCACTGCCCTATCGAAATGAATTGCTCAAAGAAGCTTATTAATCCAAGCTCGTGCGTTTGCGATCAAATATTGATATTTTTAATTGATTGTGGTGTCACAAAGTAAAACTAGTGCGAGGGTCAATTACAGTTGAATTGTATTATACTAGCAAACTGGTCATTGATAACACTGGTCAAAACAATTTTTAGTGCCAAGAACCAAACACACTTTTTAGCTAATTTGATGGTGATGATTCCGAAAACGACATTAGTTTTTCATGGTTAGCTATCGTTTTTGCTGGACTGAAATTGCTCGTTTTTGGAAAAAAAAGATCAATTTACGATCTTGGCTGATCGCAAAATTTAGTTAAGAATCGTAGAAACCCATCAATTTTCAAGTAGGTTGAGCAATTTATGTCAGCCACGTGAAATAAACTATTTTTATTAAAAAAAGGGGGTTTTGAGTCAAAAATTTTAAAATATAAGTACCGAATTTTTCTAATTTATCGCCAAAATTCAAATTAACTGATAAATTACTTTATCAGTAATACACTTCAGTAAACCCGATAATTAAGATAACATCAAAAAATGAAACCCTGAAATCTGTTTGATATTCTTAAATGTATCCCATTACTATTAACCCTTCAATACGGAAGGAGACCAAGCTCATTGAGAGCATTTAGTTATTTATTTGAGCGCAAAATTTAGTTATTAAAGGTCGTAGAAACCCATCAAGGTCATTTTTAGATTCATCGCCCTCATATTAGCTAGAAAAGGTGTTTAATGTCTCGGCTCCATTTCAAAAGTTTTTTGTTGATCAGTGGTATCACCGAAGTCTGAGCAAAATGCCTGTCATCTCTTCTGAAATTCATATTTGTCAGTATTTGGCCGGACGAAATATTTGATGAGAAGGAACCGCTTATCTTACAGCTTCTTCCTGGGATGCGCTATTTGTGGAACACATACCGACAGAATACTTCTCTGATCACTAAAATCATAAGAACTTCAATCTAAGGTCAAGCTTTATCTCTCCTTCATATCCTCATGCTTTCCTCTTCTTCTTTGCTCCTCTCATGGCCATAAAACATCTTCATTCCGTATCCCTCTATATTGAGTGGTTCTCAGATTTTTATTTATTAAAAAATAAATAACCAAGTACAATGGTATTTATGTCTTTACATCTACTCTAAATGTTTGGACACTAACAAATCTTTGAATGCAGTTTCTGCATCTTTGCAAAAGAATGTCTTTTAGCATAAACATTTACAACGATGCTTGAAAAAGTTGGTAGTCAGTTTACTAGTGATAATGGAAATATGATTAATGTAGCAAAGCCTCGTACTCCAAGCTTTAGTTTGGTAACTTATGGCTATGCATTGTTATGAAACAGAATTGGACCTCGTCGATCAGTCAGTGCCGGTTGCATTGTGATTAATTGAATGTACATTCCATTCAGTTTCTGGCAGTAAACTTCGGCAGTGATACTCTGGTTGGATTCCAGAAAGCTGTAATGGCAGACCTTCAGACAGTCGCCATAATCTTCTGTTAGTGATATTTCGGTTTTGAAAAGTCTTTGGGTTCTTCGTCCTGATCAAACCATTGAGCCGATCGTTTACAATTATCATACCTATTTGATGAAAGAAGGTTACACTGACATGTACGCCAATCGTGTAAAAATAAGCTAAAAACTAAAGGGTAGTTTTATTGTTCTTTTCGTTTTAGTTATACCATCATCACTCACTGCCCTCACAGTTTTGTGGCTTTTGCTCAGTATTAGTATTGACTGTCATTTCAGATAGACGCCCTCTTCCACATTGACCTTCAAGACTCGTATTCCCCAAATTCGCCATAATCTTCTATTGGTGCCATTTCGATTTTTGGAAAGTACCTGAGCTTTACGTCCTGATCAAGCCATTCAGCCGATCCTTTCCATATATTCATTCAAGAAATGGCTCATTCGAATTTCGCAGATACAGCATCGAATACATTTTAAATCGTTGAACTCTGTAATTTTCACTCAGTTTATGTGGAACCAATTTATCGAAATTCTTCACCTTGCCAGTTGCCTTGAGATGGCTCGATTTGGGGGGATTTTGACACAACCATTATCCGAGACATTCTCTTGGACTTCCATGTGGGTTTTGTTTAACTAGTATTTTCAGATGTTAACTATCACTTGCAGATGAACGTCCTCTTTGCTACCTTGTTCTTCAAGACTCGTATCCCCACTGCGGGACTTTACAAACCAGCACCGTTCTATTCGATCAGAAGCGGATCCTTTATCTTATGCTTTGTTAATGTTGGAAACAGTTTGAGAAGCATTATGACCAAAGCTTGAATTCGTGCCAAAAAATTAAACACATCTCGTCTTTATCAATGTTCAAGATGAGGGGTTATATAATGTTTTCTGAAAGAGATTGATATTAAATTAACAAAGATAGTACTTTAATCATTAGGAATGAGTAAAATATTTTTGTGAAACTATTATATTATTTAGAAGGTTTATTTTAAAATCAACATTATTTTCCAAACTTAATAATTCTTGTCTCTGCCTCCATCTTTGTCTCAGCAGAAATGTTAGCTGTTATAAAAGAATAGAAGTTACAATGATTTGCCCAGGTACATGACATTCATCTTAATAAGATGCAACTATTCCTGTTTTGCACTTTGAATATTATAATAGCTTTATCATTTCAGATCTTTGATTGGCTCAAAAATTCTGCCTGACCTTTTGTCAGCTTTAACCTGTTTAATGTTGTGTATCTTCTGCGACACGGCCCCAAGTGAACATCTTATATCCCAATTCTCAAAGGCAACTGAAATTAAGGAAAATGGCATTCTACTAAACACCGTAATATGTCTTAATATAATAAAGGTATATAATTATGTCTTAAGTTAAATTCTGAAATATATTGATATAAAATTGACAAAAGGAAACGTTAATTGTAAGAAAGGAGTAATATTATTTTGTGCCACTTTTATAATAATATATGAGAACACTATTAAAATGTGTATTCTAAAATCGGACACTATATCCCGAACAAACTTATATATATAGGGTGTTCCAATAACTTGGACCGATCTTAAATGTGAATTAAGTGTAAATGCCTAACGATTTTTTTCTTTTTCTTTCAGATTTAACAACTTAAATCCTTAGCAGTTTCAACTATGGGAAGATTAACAATCAAACATCGTGTTAAAGTTATTACAAAAATGAATGTTCAAATTTATAAATATACGGCCCAATGATTCCGCTAGCAAAAAATGCACACCTTCAAAAGTTTAAATCAACTCCGGGTATCTCAAATGAAACATCAATTGACTCTGGTCACAGTTGTTAAAATTAAACTAGCTCGGTTATGTTAGCCGTTTTGTTAAGTGATTTTGATAATGTTTATATTACACATTTTTAAGATTCAGGATCTGTTGGCAAAGTTCGTTATTTTTGTTATTAGAGTGGTATATAGAATGTTTAGTTGTAACCACAGAAAAGATTGTGACAGCTGGTATGTAAAACTTATCCGCCTTCATGAGCGGCGCGCATAGCTGATTTAACCCTGAAATAGAACAGGAACTGTACTTATATTAAAGACGCTAGTACAAGAAATGCAATATTTATAATCAACATAATACCAGAAAGAGAATTTCAAATGCAGAATGACGTATATTACATAGCCTATGTAAAAGCATTTTATAAGTTGCGACATAAAGAACTATTTGAACTGCTTGGTAAACTTGCTCGATTTGGGAAAGGAATTGGAATGATTTAGAATATATACTAAAAGCTAAAAATCAGTATGCGTATAAAAATGAATTGAGTAAGTTCACAAAAAATAGACAAGTAAAACAATTATTTTCACCGTTTTTATTTGAACTATACAGCGTGACAATCTTAAAAGAACAATAAGTTTTATTTATGATTGGTGTGCGCCAATTGAACGACTTGACACAAGCAGCTGGCATCATCTTGTTGATAAATGCAGAAAATAAGATGCAACATCTCCTAAACAATACGATAAAGGAAAGCGGGAAGAAAGGACTAACTATCACTTGTAAAAAGACAGGATGGATCGTTACCAGCAATCGGAAGACCCCATGATGTGAGCAACAAATGGTTACCAAAGTTCTTCTTGGCTGTAATATTCTTTTCCATTATCATATCCATCTCTTTTAATAGTGAACCACCAATTTTCTATTAGATTAATATCTAGAGAGGCTGGGGCATTCCATTATTTTAGTGTGGTTGACACCTTTTTGGCCAGGTGTGCAATGGTCAACCTTGTAGAATTTGGAGGAGCATAGTTTTGTATGTTTAACTTGAAGCTTCTTGGCTGTGATCAGTAAAGAATCACAATCTAAAACATTACAATAATTTTTTTCGTTTGATAAAAAACGACATTGAGTTTACTTTTAACGCTGAAATACATTATAGTATAAAAAAGAAATGGTAAGTTCAATCTAAGGGAAACAATAATTGAAACAAAGCAAGTTCAGTCGACCAATGATGACAATTCCAGAACAACTATAAACATTTTTTTTTTCTATCCTCTGCCAGCCGCTATGATGGAGAAAGCATTACCTCGAACCGTCGCCAGTGAGACACGCTGCAAGAGCCACTCCGTTTCGCGAGACTCGTTCCTTAATCGAGACGCAATCGTGTCAATCCTCCGAAGGAACGCCATCGAACGAGGGCCAATAACCCCTGAAGTCTCCACTGCCACAGGAGTAAAAAAAAATCTATTAGAGATGTAAAAATCAAACAGAAATATCTGGGTGGTGATTTATCGGAATGGTATGTGAGACCGGAATCCGAAGGCGCATTGTAATAGCGAATGGTGTAGTGAAGAATTTTGTTAAATAGCATAACATCAAGCCTCCTATTTTGCGGTGAGTGTTGGGCATTTGTCTTACATATGGAAATGACTGACTCAATGCAACTGAGAGGTGGTTTTAAATTGGTATTCTCAGCATATTTCAAACAAATATTATGAGTGATCACCCGGCCGGGTGGTTAGAACGTTCGCATTCTGACCATGAGACTCGGGTTCGAATCTCACTATAGTCGATTTGTCAGGAATGAGACTTCCTGATGTTATCGGACTGAAAGGGTCGATTCCAGCGGGCGGCATTTTTGGATGTAATATAATCAGAAAGAGAAATTCAAATGCAGAATGACGTATACCTATATTTCATAGTCTATGTAAAAGCGTTTTATAGGTTACAACACAAAGAACTGTCTGAATTGCTAAGTAAACTTTCTCTATTTGGAAAGTGCCTGAAAACCATACCACGTGAGTCTTGTGAGTGAAATTGGGTAGCCCGGTACCCTTGGGGGCCGTGGATAGATATGCTAGCACGTAGTCACAAGTCAGCGTGGCCGGCTTGTTCGAAGTTTTAGTCACGCTAGATAACACGCTCTTTCCCAGAAACTGTAACTAGGTTGCAGTATAAACTGTGGTTTCTGTGGGTGTTGAATAAACACAAATGCGCCTGAGAAAGCATCTGCAACATGGATTGGCTAGCCGCTCTAGTAGACTGGTATCCTCAAATACGAATGACCAGCTATATATATGAGTGAGAGTAACAGTGTACTAAGCCTGTTCAAACTGCCGATCAAGAAACAGGAAAATTTCGTGAGAATCAAAACAAAGAACCTCGGGCTGTTATGTAACTTCAATCCTTCCATATTTCAGAGCATACAAGACTCTTTCTTCACAGATGAAGAAGCGACATGACCTAACAGAAATGTCGGTCTACAGAACGATGCTAAGAATACCGCGGAGTGAACATGTAAGGAAAATGCTAATATTACCAATTAAATCAATCTAGGTTTATTTGAACAGTAGAAGAAAAAACGCCAAGGGCTTCATTTATTATTGCTGCTGACGTATCTTGGAAATATTGCCGATTTAATTTGAGTTCAGAGCTCTTAAGCGATCGAACATCAAAATCTGTAATTGTGAACAGTAGAGCACAAAATAATATAACAAAATAATATAACAAAAATAATATAAAAATAACATAAGAAAAATAATATAACAAAAATAATATAAAAATGATATAACAAAAGTATTATAACAAAAATAATATAAAAAATAATATATAAATAATATAACAAAAATAATATAAAATATTATAACAAAAATAACATAACAAAAATAATACAACAATATAATAATATAACAATAATAATATAAAAATAATATAACAAAAATATTATAACAAAAATAATATAAAAATAATATAACAAAAATATAACAAAAACATAATAAAAAGAATATAACAAAATATAACAAAAATAATATAACAAAAATAATATATAAATAATATAACAAAAATAATATAACAAAAATTATATATGAATAATATTAAAAAAATATAACAAAAATAATATAACAAAAATAATATAACAAAAATAATATATAAATAATATAACAAAAATAATATAACAAAAATAATATATAAGTAATATAACAAAAATAATATAAAAATAATATAACAAAAATAATATAATAAAATTAATATAACAAAAATAGTATAAAAATAATATAACAAAAATTATATAAAAATAACATAACAAAAATAATATAACAAAATAGAGCACAAACATAAATCAATAAATCATAAAAGTTTAAACACTAATGACATTCATGTTGCTTCTTTTATCGTATCATGAGACAATGACTTTGTTTTCATTTCTCGAATGACCTATAGTGATCAAGATATTTTTCGTAGTAACCATGAATATTTTCAAATGACCTGGAAGTTAAACTAGATTCATGCCTTTCAAAATCGAATTTAAACCAAGTGGGCTTAAACTGAACCTGAGTTTGAACTCTGTTCGACAATTTTCTCCAGGCTGATAACATTTAATCTGCGAGCCCTTCGTCCCTTCAATTAATTGCTTTACTTTCTGCATCTACTTTACTGGAAATATGTCCCTTAAATTAAGCTAAATTAATGTAAAATCAATCTCAACTAGCGCCAACTTATCCGAACTGATCTTAATTATATAGAAATTTCAATGAAATCAAATTTATTTTCTGAATTTTATCTGTCAACAATTGGAGATTCGTTATTCACAGACTGTCAAAGTTTCTGGTGATTCTGACCATTTAAATTTAAATTAAACAAAAAGAGAGGCTTTATCGAAAACGAGGACTTGGCAACTTTTCAAAAATCTTTGACGTTATCGCTAAAATTCTCTTCATTCTCAGAGATCCCTTTTCGCAGAATTTGGTCACTATTTAATGGAAGTTCGTGGATCTTCGGTAAAAGCCACAACCAGCCTTTAAAAAAAAGCCCCCCACTCCTACATTTATACCAGTTTCTTTTGTTTGCTCTTTGTTTTTTGTTTTTCCGTTTCTTTGATAGTCAACCTGTCTGCGAGATCTTGCTTTTTATGGGCGTTGCTCTTTATTTTTCCATTTATTTTCTTGTGATAACATTCATGGATCCTGAAGGATACGAGATGGAAATATACGTCTTAATAGACTGCTAAAAACGGATGCAACATCTTTTCTCTTCCAGACCTAAAGAAGTGACATTCGTTGGCCTTTCTCTTTTCTTTTCTTTTGGTCGGTCTTATCAGCGATAAATTCAACCTGTCTGGTCAACATAAATATTTATCTTTTGTTTTTTACGCTTTCGAAGGCCA
>OZ038508.1:13283683-13358683 GCA_964036315.1 Acanthosepion esculentum | reverse complement strand
GACTGGAATTGAAACTCGACCATCTGATTCCTCTATCTGTTAGTAGAGCTGATAAGATATTTAGTATGTAAGTTTGGTATAATTAATTGGCTTTAAGTTTTTGATAATTGATATATACATGTAGGAACTTGTGATATCATAGGATGGAGGGGATTACCTGGTTTATGGATTTTAACATTCCCATATAAATAACCAGAATGATATTCACCAATTACATTTTTTTAAATGTTTTAATGATCCAATTTTGACATTTTAAATGAGGAAATGAGATTAGCTGTTTGGATTAGGTTATTAATGACAGCCGTTTTATTTTTTTTAGGGCATTGACTGTTGTCGTCTTGTAGGCAAGAGTTAGAACTCGTAGACTGTTTATACAGAGCTGTGGTAAAATTAAAACAATTATTATCAATGGAAATATCTAAAAATGTTAATTTAAAACGGACTTTTTTCAAAGATCATTTGAAGTTATATAATGTCATTAACGGATTTGATTTGGATAAAGATATTAATATATCTGGTATAAATGGTAGGTTTATATAGTCAATTTAGAAAACAATATATTCAATAAAATACAAAAACTCATATTGCCATCAGGCAACACATTAACAAGAAGAATAAAGACAGAGAGCTACTCACAAGCAATAATAAATATTAGAAAATTCAAATAGTAAAAACAAACTCATGATCTTTGATGCAATAATCAAGCAAAATGTTGTGGTGCCCTCCCTCTAATGAGTCTATTGTTGACTCTTCCACTTACTATAAAATTAGTAGGAAAGTAAGCCTCGAGGGAACAGTGATATAGACTGAACCCTGGTCAACCCACAAACCCTCCCAAGTCGTGTAACACACTTCTGTTGCATTTACAGTTCAATACACTTTTTATCTGAAACCTATTGCTTTGTTATTTCTCAGTCATTTACTTGGTCACAGCACAAAAAAGCAATGATCCATAAATAAAACAATTCTAGCTTAAGACGCTCAAGAATATATATAAAAAACACACGTTGCAATTCGCTTGCGACACAAAACGCATTTTCTACCGCACAACACACACGAGTTTTGCGAAATTTACCAATTGTTTCTACCTTCCATGATGGTGGAATTAAGAAAACAAAAAAAAATGGACCATAATTCTTGGACTTTTCTTCTGAAATTAACTTTTCATTTTCCTCCTTGTTTGAGAAAGATTATTCGTAATTTGGAAAAGTCTACCAGTAAAATGAATCGTCACAAAATGTCTGTTGTTTTTAATCATATTTGTCTTATATATATATATATATATATATATATATTAGTTGTAGTAGTAGAAGTCTTATAAGTATAAGACACTATACTCGATCGGAAAACCTTTGGTGTTTTGATTTGCAAATAATCAAACCAATACCAAAGGGAAGAAAAGTATAAAAAAAGACAGAAACAAGAACATGTACGTTAGCCGAAAATAATCGTCAAGCATGCAAGTCCAAGGCCCAAAGAAAAAAAAAAACGATACGAGTACGCAACTAACTAAATAAAGTGCTCAATACAGTAAGTAGAGCAGACCAAGTTAAACCTAGAGAGCCAGACAAACCTACCACGGTTTCACCTAAACGGATCTTCAGGGAAGTGACGCCGTCCGTGTGGGTATAAATATTACCAAGGTGATTGTGGAAAAGGATTTTTGTTGTGGATGCTAAAAAAAGTTTTTTCTTTTAATATTGTGGGATTAATTTTCAGAGGTGGCAGAGAATAATGGTGATAAATGGTATTTAAAATAATGCAACTTCCTTGACGATCCGTTTAGGTGAAACCGTGGTAGGTTTGTCTGGCTTTCTAGGTCTAACTATATATATATATATATATATATATATATATATATATATATATATATATATATATATATATATATATATAGAGAGAGAGAGAGAGAGAGAGAGAGAGAGAGATAGATAATATTAGTGGTCAATATATATATATATATATATATATATATATATATGCAAGTATGTAGAAAAATAGGACAGAACACTTTAGGAAAATAATCCGTAGTTCTTTAGTATTTTTGTTCCATTTGGAAAAAATAAAAAATAAATAAATAAATAGATAAAATAAAATAAAACAAAATTCTCTAGACATATCATGGTGCCAAAAGCTATACTTCGCTATGACTGACCAGACGATATGTGTACATGAATGCCAGCGTTCGCTTTGAAATGGATACCCCACCCTACCTCGGCTTGACCTCTTTCCGAAGGCGACTGAGATGTGGATAAAAATTAACTGTTCGACCCCTTATAAAAATGGTCGCCCCAGCCGTTTCCATAATAATTAATTTTGCGAACGAACATGCTTATAATGATGCGGAAATTTCAAGATTGGTTATTCTTAAATTTTCGCTTGAAGATGAAACAGGGCATGATACATTAATACAATATAATTTTAATAATTAAATTGAGGGTTTTGTTTCTCATTTTTTAAACATGAGAACCCTTATGTAGCGAAGGAATCACATTTTTTTTAAATAATTATACATATATATATATATATATATTTTTTTTTTTCTGTAGTTTACTGCCACCAGCAATCAGAAACATTTTTTTCTGTCCCGATGATGGCCATGTTGGCCGAAACAATCGAGGAATCTAAATGAAATAATAATAATAAAAGCATAAGAATATTAATCTACAACCCAGTAAGTCTGAGGATTTGAATTAATTTTTTTTAATAATTTTTATCGTTCAAAATATATATATATATATATATATATATATATATATATATATATATATATATATATATATATATATATATATTTACATAAATTTCCAAGAGGATAGAGTTCAGGTAGAACTCAATGTCCAGAACAGAGTAAGAATATAATATAAAAGGCTCAAACACTAATATTCCATGGTTATAATTTATTACATTGGAATCATAATCACGATCCAATTCATCAGACCTACAAATTCAAAAAGAAATTGGAAAATATACCCGGAGTTATATTTTACAATTACTTTTTGAATTTGTAGGTCTGATGAATTCCATCGTGATTACGATTACAATGTAACAAATTATAACCATGGAATAATAGTGTTTGAGCCTTATATATATATATATATATATATATATATATATATATATATATATATATATATATACTCAGTTGTATGGATATAAGTTTGTGACCCTAGGTTTTACGCTTTTGCGATCCTCAGACAAATTGGTTTATTTTTTTAAATTAGAGTTATTTATGCTTGTTTGACTATGTTTGATGGTGGGAGGAGGAATCTATTTCTGTGTTTGGGGTGACACTCACATACGCATAGGCACACATACATACAGGTGTATACATTTTGTTCACACACACACACATCCATATAAACAATAAGATGCACATCCATGCGTTCGGGCCTACATACATACGCAGTTGTAATTCTGTGATGATCGAAAAGCGTGAAACCCGGAGTCACAAATTCATATTCATACAACTGAATATGTCAGCTCTATCACTGATATTGAGCCCTTTCCAATAACCACTGCGCATATAAAACAAAATATGTATTGTCATCCACAGACAATAGGTTTCGCTGTATCACAGCTCTTCAGTGTGGCTAGACGTCCGATTCCTTCAAGCCGGGAACAAAACCCAACCGATTTGGTATCAGTCAGAGTTTCTACTCCAAGGCTATCTTCGTATGGCAGAGAGGAAGGCACATTTTAACGTTTTCTATGCGAAATACGGCCTTCCTCATTATGTGTCCTGTGAACTTCAGCTGTCTCTTCCTTATGTTAAGTATAAGCTTCCTCCTTGTTTGCATCATCACTAAGACCTGATCATTGCTCACACGCTCGGTTTATGATATCTTTAGTATCCTTCTGTAGAACCACATCTCCGTCGCCCCGAGTCTCATCTTCATGCTTGAGGAAATCGTCCAAAACTCGCTGCCCTAAAGGACTGATGTCACGTAGCAGCTCAGTATTTTTTCTTTGTTACCAAAGAAATCCTCCTGTCTCCCAATACTCTGCTCAGTTTTTGGAATGCGTCACTGGACATCCCAGTACGTCTACGGATATCAGTGTAATGCTTAAATAGTATATATTTATGTCTTCACTTGACTATTATTTAATTTTTCTTATTTCATTTGGTGGTATCTTAAGTATTAGTTTATTAATTATATGAAGTTATGTTTATAATTAAATTTTATTGACTGTTGTTTAATATATATGCATATACTTTCTCTCATACATTCACGCACGTGCACACGCATACACACACAGACACACTCACACACATATATACACATATATATATATATATATATATATATGTGTGTGTGTGTGTGTGTGTGTGTGTGTGTGGACTGTCCCGTCGTATTCGATGTATGAGTGTCAAGCATCTCAGTTATTAGGAACTGACAGCCTAGACACCAGCACATATGATTTGATTATAGTTGTGAGGGCTTTGTGCAGAACTAACCACACGTTTTGAAGGGCCGAATACAGAGAACTGGTGCACTACATGCCACAAGGTCCACAAACGTCACTGCGCAGGTTTTGATTGCCGGAAATTCTTCGTACGGTTGATAAAAAAGACTTGAGGCAACACATATTTAGCTCTACAGAAGGATACTGAGAATACCATGTTCTGAAAATGTGAGAAAGTAAGAAAATTTAATGAAAATCCTAACAAAAAGGACTCAGAATTTTTACATTAGAATTAGGAAGAAACAATTCCTAGGAGACATGAGAACAGGGAGCCTGCAGAATTTGACAACCCCGTGATAAACATAGGGCGCAAAAATAGGTATACAGTAAGAATTATACCAGTAATATAATCGTGGTTCTAAGATTCACTTAATACTAGAATTAATTTCTCAATAGTGTACAAAATTGTCTCCAAGTCTTTGTGGGTGAAAAATTATTTTCTACCCTCCAACTTCTCTCTCAAAGACGGGATGTGGCAAATCTCTCATTGCTCTATCGTTATTTCCATGGAAAGTGCTCGGACGAACTAGATTCATTGGTTCCGCTAGTTCTAACTGTTGTCATCTAGGGAAGGTTATTGAATAGAATAATCACACGAAGGTTAGTAATGAACGATAATACTTAGGACAAGAACAACACATATAAGACGCGCCAGTAATCAACTGCTAGAAGTGAGTCAAGTGAATTCCACAATGAATCTCCAGCTGCAGGATATTTACCAACCGCTCCACGCTGTCAGATGCGGCACAAGGCCGAATTTAATATGGGATATCCGAGCCCGTAGGCTCTGCCAAAATTTTCCCCGTAGAACAAGTATAAAACTTGGTCGGGTAGTTGTTTCCCGAGACGAGACTCTGCCCGCCAACATAGCCTCGTCTGGGGATCCTCTCTGCTCGGAGGCAGAGAGTTTGACCAGCACAGCTGGAGAGGAATCTCAAACTACAGACTAACATACAGTATTTACTACTGTATTTATGTGAATGGGGACATACCCATTACCGTCCGTACGTATGCTACAAAACTAAGCTTCACGGCTAGGACCCGCCATGCCACTTACATTGAAGCAAACTACCTACATATGCATATTTTCTATGAAATCTCTCGGACATTCAGGCCGGTAAATTTTTTTTCTTTAACCCTTGTTTTGTTCTAATTCATCCTAACCTAACTTGTATCTCTGTATTTCGTTTCGCTTAGTTAGAAAGGCCTCATTGAAACCCCCCTCCCAAAAAAAGTCTTTAAAGCAAGCAATGGGACGCCACCATTTTCAAACTAGCTGTCAGAAATTCATCTTGCTAGATAAAATTATATCGACTCGGAATTTGCCTTTGCCGTTTCTTTCTCCCTGTTGATTTTAATTTCTATTCAAATGCAAGTACCCAAGCCCACTGTTGGGTTGGGGATGGAAGGAATGGCCGTTGACCCGCCTCCCCCTGCCCAGCTCTGCGTTCATTGAAACTTGAAGCTTGGCGTTAAAGGTAACCAAACTTTCGCTAGTATCCACGAGACTGTGTGCGACCTCGAAGACTTGCGTACATAAGTGGATGTCCATATTTCTTAATTCCTTTTTTAGTATAGGACAATGGGACTTATACTAAGTTAAAACTTAGTGTTTCAAGAGGGCATGATGCAAGCCAAGTGCCATTCCTATCTCCCAGTACATAGAAGTAGTGTATGCCGTGAGACTTTGCGAACTACCTCCCTCTCTAATTGTTTTTGTCGTTTTTTTTTCATGTTGTTAATACTGTTTATTATAAACAGAGCATTCATTTAAATATTTGTGTCTATATAAATAACGTATAACGATAAAATGTATATATATATATATATATATATATATATATATATATATATATATATATATATATATATATATATATATATATATGAGCTTCAGGTCAAATGTGGACTGGAATCCGACAGGATTATAAAATAAGGAACAAATAAGTAATGTATATAAATCTAACATGTTTCACTTTTATTAAAGCTTCGTCAGAGATTGAGTAAAAACAGATAAAATGACTGATATTTTCAGTTATGTTTCCGTCAGTTCTCATTGGTCAGACACGTGTCACGTGCATTAAAACCGTAGATAATTCTATGTGTATGTAGATTTGTGAAGATTCTTGTATGTCTAAGTGGGTATCGGATGGTAATTTTTATTCGTAATAGTGTATGCCTGTCTTCCTAGTGGGAGTTATGATGTCTTCACCTTTGTGCGATCAGACAGCGCACTGGGGTGTCACATTATTCTAATTTATGCCTGACCTCTTTAAGCATTCTTTCTGTGTATTAGGTAGATATAAGATAGATTCTTCAAGAATGCACCCAAAGTAAGAAGTCGATGTAATGTCATAGGCGCAAAAAATGAAATCAAAATGAATCGAATTCCGGCCGTGGAATGTTGTGTTCATTTTCATATTAATCACTTCTCCCCATATCTATGGGAATTAGTACTGTAGATTGGGCTTTCTAGTTTTGAATGGTAACCAGTCTAAAATAAATAAAGGGAAACGTGAAAACACTCCACTATATTTCCCAAATTGTTCTCATTAGTACAATCTCTCTTCTTAGTACCTCGACCGTATGAATTTAATCGTACTTTTAGATGGGCTACTAGATCACATCGTTTTACCATTGAAATAGCAAGATGTAATCGTGTGTTCTATTCTGATATTTTCTTTTCTTGCACTTCTCACCTGTCGAACTCTTATCCCCATTTCTTGCTTCCCCACCGTTTGTACTAAAAAAAAACAAAACAAATGCAACATCAATCGCCATCTTCTGTTTTCGTGAAATCTTTTCTTTTATTGTCCCTTCTCTTCACTAATGTCTACATAATTTCTTTCACTATCAGCAACACCTTGCATCTTAGAGGCTTTATCTCCTTCCTTGGAGTGAGATGATTTAAAAAAGAAGAAATAATGAAAAATTACGGATATTAAAGCAAAGAAAACTGTGAAGCGTTATTGCCTAAAAAGGAGCTATGATTAAAAAAATATCGTGCTAGTTTACACTTACTTCACAAGGACTGTTTCTTGGATTAGCGTTGTTTAGCGGCGAAGTATTTTTTTTTAAATTTAAGGTTAGCTCGATACAGTGCAAAGCCATTTGATTTGGGATAAAGAGGTTGAAAACTTCAGAAATATTGACTTTTACGTAAACTCGCATAAGGTGAAAAGATTATATTGAATCTACTTGGGTGCTGCTAAAAAAAGTTGGTTCATTGTTTTGTGCTAGATTATCTTACAGGAATCAATCTTTCATTATCTGCCTATATTTCTGAGATGAGGTATTATGTACACTATTTACATTATGCGGATATTGCCCTCATCTTTATTACAACGTTTCGGCCGTTGTACGCTCCGGCCTTCTTCATTTGGTTGGAATGTCGAACTGAACTCTTTATTTCGCTCACTGTGTAGACTGTTCTAGTTCCAAGTTCCATGTCAGTTATCAGTTATCTCCTGTTAATTCCCCATTCCAAGTTCTCCACTGCCTTAACCGGGTATTGAACTCACACTCTTTGGGTCCTGTCACTGGATCTAACTAACGCCTTTAGCCTCTGTGCTATATGTCCTTGAGGACATCTATGTATGATTTTCTGGGTATTATAAACCTAATGTCTTCAGAAACCATTTTTTATCAGTGCTCATACTGCAATTTTTCTGTTATCATTGCATGTCTTTTACAAGAGCCTCATATTGCAATTTTTGTTGTTATTATTGCCTTTCTCTGGCACTCCTTATTACTGGTTCCCATATTGTATTAATTTCTATGCTTATAAAATAAGGAACAAATAAGTAATGTATATAAATCTAACATGTTTCACTTTTATTAAAGCTTCGTCAGAGATTGAGAAAAAAACAGATAAAAAGACTGATATTTTCAGTTATGTTTCCGTCAGTTCTCATCGGTCAGTCACGTGCATTGAAACCGTAGATAATTCTATGTGTATGTAGATTTGTGAAGATTCTTGTATGTCTAAGTGGGTATCGGATGGTAATTTTTATTCGTAATAGCGTATGCATGTCTTCCTAGTGGGAGATTTTTGTGGCCTAACATACGTGCTGATTCCTTAAGTTTACGAATTTTACAATGGTGTTCTTTGTCTATGATCTCAAGCTGATCCCACAGAGAGCGGAGATCTCCCTTTTTCTCACCATATGTTGTCAGCCACGCCTGATTTTTCCACTCCCCCTCGTGTTATAGCTTTCTAGTGTTCTTGAAGCCTTACCTTAAGGGGGCGGCCTGTCTTCCGTTTATATTTCTTTCTGCAGCTGCACGGGATATAGCACACACAGTCTTTAGTCATGTTCTCCTCTATGTTTGGGGGTCAATCGGGAGAGATATCTGCGAAGTGTCGTCCTTGTTTTGAAGGTTGTGCTGATGTTATATGGACCGCAGATCCTTTGTAATTTCTCTGGTAACCCCTACACATTCGTCCATGCTTTGAATATTGATACCTCATATGGTCCAGTGCACCTGATATATACTTGTATATTCTTGATGAGTCTAAAGAATAACACAGAGGGAAGCTAATTTACGGCGGTGGGAAAGAGACCGAAAGCGAGATGCCAGGTCAGGATTAATAATATTGCTGATTACACCAGTCGACATTTTTTTTCAGGTCAACTTTTGTTGGGCAATACGCACATCTTTCTGGGCTATACTTTTGTGTGAGATTTTTCTGAAAATCTTTTCTGAACTGAAAATGCTGAAAAATGCATTCTTTAAGTTATTGGGATACTTTTTTTCTTTTATGATAAGTTATTTTAACCTGAAGACGTTTAAGGTTGATTCTACTTGAGCTTGGGATATCAATGTTAAATGTGTATTTTGGCCTATTTTAAGAAAAATAGAAATTATCTGTACTGAGAAAACGTGACGTGATGGGGCAAAATGAACTGGATTTTCAGATGCAGCGTAAAAAAAAAAAATAGGGCGGAGATATGTGCCCATTGCCCAACAACCTTTGGATCGAAAAAATGTCAACCTGGTGTAATCAGCAATATTTCTTATATAGACCTGGCATCTCGCTTTCGGTCTCTTTCCTACCGCCATGACGTAGCTCCCCTCAGTCTTTTCTGTACATATTTTATGGTAATTGTTCTGGTGAACTTTGCTGTATGGTACCCAGCCTTTATGAATTTAAGCGCAGTAGTAGATTGGTAATAAGGTCTCATTATTATTTATAGTTGAATTAACTAGATTCAACCGTAAGTTTTATGCTAACAGTTTCTTCTCTCACACTTCTCACTTGTGGAACACGCTCCTGACTCCATGCTTTCCAGTCAACTTTAATCTTAAAAAATTTAAATGAAGTATACATTGTTAACTTCTGTCTTCTTGATTACTCATCTTTTATTGTTCTCGCTCTATAATTCTGTTTTTCTCGTTTGCTTTCCCACTCAGTAATCCCTTGTGTCTTTACTGTCTTGCTTGGGGTGAAATGATTAAAAAAAACAAAAACAAGATCAGATGTAAAACAATTTAGAGCCGGAAGTTTACTTTATGCCTAAGTCACAAACCGCTAGGACCTTCCGATCTCGAAAACCAGTATTCAAACTTCAGATTATTAAGTAAGCTCAATCATCAATCTATAGCACGATTAGGAAATACATTATTATTTCAGCCTTGAAACAAGCCGTAATAAAGTATTTCTATTTTTTTTCCGTTTAATCCGGGACCTAATATTATTTTCACTGCTTTTTATTTTCTCTTCTTTTTTTCTTCTGTCTTCTGTCAAATAATCATTATCATTTATTATTGGGTTATCTCCCTTTTGCAAAGCATTTATCTCCCTTCGTTTCCATTTCTTTTTTTTCTTTTGTTTTTCTTATTTGTTTTAGTGAGTCTTTTGTTAGTTTGACTCGTTCGTTTGTCGGTTTCAAAAGGCGATATTCTTGCGCAAAGCGTTTTCGAAGTAATGTGATTTTAGTGTGCGTTATATCTTGTCGGATACTAGGTCCATATCTCGCACACCTTCCAGATTACCTGACGCTTCCTGATCGTACGAATTGATAAATACCAAGAAGAGAGCGAGAGAGGCGTAGTGAAAGATATATATATATATAAGAGTGTAGAGTGGAGAGATTGGTTTGGCGGTGAAAATGTGAAGGAATAGTAGCAGGAAATTTGACACAGAAATTAAACATATACAAATTCGAAAAAAAAAAAAACACTATTTCGACTTGAAGTGGCGAAAGGACAGCGATGACCCGATAAGGAGGCAAAGAGTCGAGGATCGAATAAACAAAAAACAGAAAAACGGGATAAAATCATGAAAAACAAAGGAAATTTAATGGAAGAAATGATTTCATTCAAAATCCAAAATGCGGTTAGACACAAAATTTTAAAATCTAATTAACTCATTATTGCTTTAAAATTTACATATAGACGCAAAATATTGGCTAATTTCTCTGCGGCATTAAAAAGCAAATGTAAAATGGAATTTCGAATCGTGATTTTTAAGATTTCTAAGATTATTTTCCAGTTCCTGATTAATCATCAGTTACTTACCATCGCCTGAAGAAGCACAATCAAAGTATTGAAACATGAAATCTTTTGTGTAGCGATTTCCAAAAGTTTTTTTTATAATCTCATATAATAAAAATATAATATTATATTGCTCTACTTGTAATGAGCACTTTTTAAAATGTAAATGCTACGAAAAGTGGATTTTACTTGAAAAATTTATTTCGGTTGAGCTCTCTGGGGAGGATGTGTGGATTTGTAAACAGTGACTATTACGACTAATAATGCAAGACTCTTCGGTAAATCGAATCAAGTTCTCTCAGTCACTGTGTGTTTATCTAAAAATAAATACGCTTAAATTCACCTTCTTCTCTGCTGTGCGCCAACGGCTTCAGGGTAAAATTTCCGGCTGGCGCGAATTTAGCCGGTTTTTGATTCTAGCCAGAGGCAACTGGACGTCTAGCCCCACTGATGAGCGGTGATACAGCGAAACAGTCTGTCTGTGGATGACAATATATATATATATGTGTGTGTGTGTGTATGTATGTATATATATATATATATATATATGTATATATATATATATATATGTATGCATATATATATGTATGTATTTATATTTATATATATATATATATATATATATATATATATATATATATATATATATATATATAATAAAAAGGCTTAAACACTAATATTCCATGGTCATAATTTATTCAATTCGAATCGTAAATACGATCCAATTCATCAAACCTACAAATTCAAAAAGAAAACAGAAAAAACAACTTCGGGAATAAAAAAATAAAATTTAGTGAGAGTGTATGTATGAGAGTGTGGGACGAATGCTAGAGTAAATGAAAGCTATAGGGAGGGGTAACAGACGAGAGAAGGACAGGGAGGTCTAAAGATGAAGGGGGGTTAAAATCTAACAGAGAGAAGTTTTAAAGATGGGAGTCAAAGACGGTTTAAGTGAGAGAAATATGAATATTTTCAAATGTCTAATACATTAAAGATGCACCGGAATAGAGTATACATTTTGTGGTGACATACACACTACATACAATAGACGATATAATCGTAAAAATCAGAAGATGAGAGAGGGAGAAGAAAAGGGGTCGGGAGAGATGGGGTGGAGGAATTAAAACCGAAGGGCATTTATAAAAGGCCACTGTGTAATCAAGAAAATTTGACAAAAGTAATATCGACTACAGGTTAGAAATCTAGTATAAACATATAAAAAAATAACAATTATCTAATCTAGCAAGGACCTATATTTCTATGTTCAAAAACACATACGTATACACACATATACAACAACATATTTATATTTACACGTACATACATACATACATATATGCGTGTGCACACATACCCATATATATATATATATATATATATATACACATACATCCATACATATCCACTCTTACATATATATACATTTACACACATATAGACATACGGACATACGTGCACAAATGTGCACATAAACATATATACATAAAATCTTACACATCTCCATACAATTACATACACACACATCTAAACAAATAAACAATGTATCCTTCTATCTATCCATCTAACTATACATACGTACATATACACCCATATACAGATATATATGTATACATACATACCTAAACATACACACACACACACATATAAACACATCTACCTGCATATACATCCATCCATATACGTATATATATATATATATATATATATATATATATATATATATATATATGTATATATATATACATGTATATATATTTATATATACACATATACACACACAGATACACACACATGTACACACATATACATATCTATATATAAATCAAAATGTAAAAGCTAAAAAATTTTTTTCAAAATCAAAAAATTAATTAAAAAAAAATAATTAAGTGACCATATCCATCGATATATACATTTAACATATAAAAATATACGGGTGGAATTAAATTAATTTATACTTCAAGAACATTGAGGAAGACAACGTTAAGAATATTAAAAATATTGAGTTCTACCTAGATTCGATCCACTTGGAATTATTTTTTATACATATATATATATGTATGTGTATGCATGTATGTACATATTTTAGATATACGTATACATATGTATGTGTATATTAACCATTAATATTATACATATATATATATATATATATATATATATATATATATATATATATACATATATATATGTGTGTGTGCGTGTGTGTGTGCGTGTGTATATATATATATATACACACATAGATACATACACACACACGTACGCACACACACACACACACACATATATATATATATATATATATCAATTATGTGGTGCAGGTTCAATTTATATTACACGAAACATTCATACCAAAAGCAAGTAACTGCTTTTTGTATGAATGATTCGCGTAATATATATATATATATATATATATATATATATATATTGTCATTCACAGACAGACTGTTTCGCTGTATCACAGCTCATCAGTGTGGCTAGACGTCCGGTTGCCTCTGGATAGAATCGAAAACCGCCTGAATTCGCGTCACTCGGAAATTTTACCCTGAAGCCGTTGGCGCACGGCAGAGAAGAAGGTGAATTTAAGCGTATTTATATTTAGATAAACACACAGTGACTGAGAGAACTCGATTCGATTTACCATAGAGTCTTGAATTATATATATATATATTATGAATTTATCCCAACCAATGCGATAATGCCCCTAAGGCACAGGGGGCTACCGGGAGTGAAAGAGAACGAGAATAATTAGAAAAAGCCGAAGTCAATCCTAAATAGACGGGAAATAACGATAAGACTATACTTCGGTTAAAACAAACAGATGACAGGCATATATATATATATTCTCTATTAGTTTGTATATCACATCGTGATAATAATGTCTTTTCACTATTTTGCGTGAGCCCGTTTGAGGTAAACGTACAGAATTTTGAAATCAGTGCTATTTTCATTTTTTTTCTAAGTGAATATTTTTTTCTCTTGATGAAAGTTTTATTCATTGGGTCGAAATTTTGGTCGGATGTTTTAAAGCGAAAAGCCAGTGCGTTTAAAATATTTTTATGCAATGGATGCTTGCGATGACATAACGGATTTTTGAGATTCCTAAATGTTTCACAGATGTATGTCACTTGGAAATGTCATTTTTAAAAAAATTATTTTGTATATCCTGTCTCTGTTTCATTGTTGCTGCTCTCCTCTTGATTATTGAAGATATAATTAATTGTTTTACAGGCTTTGTTGACAGGCTTTGTTAAACTTTAATTCAATTCTATACTTCTAACGTTTCCGCCTAAACTCAAAATTTATTTTTACTATTCATTTATTTCTTTATTATTTTTTATTTTTATTTTTTTCTCAACAGGAGTAGATAGGTTCATTTATCGTCTGGTTCACACTGCTCCCCGGTCCTTTGAATGGGAGGAAAGGTTTATCCGTTTTTCTGTTTAGGATTTGGTTTCGGATTCTTCTATAGTATTTTAATCTCTTTCCCTCCCTTGCGTCTTTGTGGTCTTACTTGGTTTGAATGGATTAAAAAAAAATTAAGATCTTGTCAGTTGCATAGATAGCATGTGTGCTGCCCGAGTCAATCCTTGAGTTTGCAGATCCCCGGTCGTCACAAAAATACATATTGCACAGTGACTCAATCTTAAAGTTATAACATTATATTAAACATATATATATATATATATATATATATATATATATATATATATATATATATATATATATATATATATATATTATATAATATATATATATATTTATATATATATATATATATATATTTATATATATATATATATATAGATAGATAGATAGATAGATAGATAGATATGTATGTATGTATGTAAGCAATGTTGACTATATTTATATATGTAAGCAATGTTTCATGTTGACTTAAATATCGTCTAATCCTAAGTATGTCCTGAAAATCTTCTACTAGACCGAAACGTCTGACGTCGAGTCGACAGTAAAACAACATTAAAACAGTAAACTTGCATATTCGGATTTTGTTTTGTCTTTTCCATATTTTTCATCATATATATATATATATATATTTCAAATAGAGTATGATTTAAATACAAACCAAACGTACTTCATCAATAACAGTTAAAAAGAAAAAACGATATCTAGGAAAGAAGTGTAAAATATTAGGACCATCTTTATTTATGAAATGAAAATTATCTCTTTCTTCAAAAGTAACTTTTCTTCCTTTTTTATTGACAAATTCATCAATGGCAACGTCAAAAACATTTAATCTGTCAGTTGTTGCTCAAAATATGCCAAGATACACCCTTGTGCAAATTAATTTCTTCCTTTTTGTTGGCAAATTCATCAATGACATCGTCAAAAACATTTCATCTGTCAATTGTCGCTCAAAATATGCCAAAATACACCCTTGTGCAAATTAATTTCTTTTTTGTTGACAAATTCATCAATGACATCGTCAAAAACATTTCATCTGTCAATTATGCTCAAAATATGCCAAGATACACCCTTGTGCAAATTAATTTATACAAGACGAATAATTACATTATTATTTACTTTTTTCATAGTTTCCCGATGAAACATGAGTCAATGCACATGTTAGGACTTAGTATATCCATTCCACGATGTCGTTCCTTGCAGATTGACACACATATTCTCGATTGGATTTAAATCAGGAGAGTTTCCGAGCCAATCTATAGTACTTTGATTAGCTCACTGGTAACGCTTGCCAATATGTTCGGACAGCGTACGCTTCCATGGTGGTTCCTTGGGGTAACGTCCATAGCAGACACTCGCCGTAGGACAACTAATTGTCAGTCGAGACAATTTGTCTGGGTGTGATAAAAATCTGATGCCATCACGAATCTGAGTAGAAAATAGTAAGCAATTACACACTGTCACTCCAGTAGGCATATCATTTGACAAGACACCAGAAGTGTTGAAAATAATTGTCTCTTTTTTTAGTGATATTATAACATAGTTATGTTGTAATTTATAAATATATATATATATATATATATATATATATATATATATATATATATATATATATATATTTATAAATTACAACATAATTATAAATTATAACATAACTCTTATGTAGCGGAGGAATCATATTTTTAAAAACTAAAAATATTATATCATATTTTTAAAAACTAAAAATATTATTATAATATAAGCTCTACTTCTGTATGGAGCACTGTCCTTTTGAAAATAAAGCTAAATATTAAGGAACACCGGATTATCTACCTAACGTGTTCTTTCCTATTTCACTGCACACCTGCATACATATATACATATCAGCTCCCAAATTAAGGTCGAGCACTCTTAACCTTTATTTTAAAATAAGAACCTTAAAAATATGGAAAAAACTAATTTCGACATTTCTCTGAAGAATATTCCACTCACAAAAAAGGCGGAGGAATCATATTTTTAAAAACTAAAAATATTATTATTATATATATATATATATATATATATATATATATATGAAATGAAAATAACACTGACATCTTACTTTAACAGATATATCTACCAAAATTACATAAAAATATCTTGAAATACAAAAGAAATATTGAAATACTTGAAATACTATTCAATAAAATAATCATTGCTTGCAACCATGGCCTCAGACGAATTCGCATTCTCCTGAGACTCTCCTGGACGGTAGCCTTGATTAAGTTGGTAAGTGCTGACATAATCCTTGCTTTCAGTTCATCTTTTGTTTGCAAGGGGTTTTGTTAGTCACTCGCTCCACAGCGCCCCACATATAATAATGAAGGGGTGCAATTTGGGGAATTAGGTGATATGATCGCAGAAATTGTCTGATACCCATGACTCAGTTCTCCTGACTTGTTGTGTGGTGAAGTGTCCTCTTGCCAGACATAAGGTCTTCCGGCAGCTACCCTCTTGACCCAGGAGAGTACTACCTTCCCAAGGAAATTGATGTAGGTTTCCGTGTTGAATCTGAGGCCCTGTAGAGTGATGAATAGAGGCATGACGTCGCCATCACTAGAGATTACTCCAAACACCATGACATTGCTTGTATATATCATCCAACTTTTTCCGAATCATCTTTACCGTCTTCAGATTGACATCCAAACACCCTAAAATATTCGTATTGGAGCTTATATATATATATATATATATATATATATATATATATATGAAGAAATATAGTCTTAAAATGTGCTATATTTATGGGATAAAGTGCTCAATATCTGAGATGGAGCGTGTGTAAATATAAAAGTGAACATAGAAGTCAACACTTAGAGGCGACAGTCTGTTTCATGCTAGATACAATCGCCAGGCCTTATACATACATACATACATATATATATATATATATATATATATATATATATATATATATATATATATATATATATATATATAAATTGCATGTACTGAGGGATTCTTCAAATTTAAATATGGTTGATTTTCAGCTTTTTGATAATTTAAACGAATACGCATGCGTATTCCTGATAGGCTATTATCTATTATCAGTTTGAACGAAATGATTTTGTCTCCTTCGGTTCCCTACATTTTATTTTATTTTCCATGTACGATCGAATTAGTTCCGTATATTTCATTAAGCCATATGCAAGGATTTATCCGCGTCTAATGCAGTTATGGAAACGTGATACTGAACGTTGTATAGCTTTTAATAAGGGGTTTCTTCTGCGCCTATCTCGGATATGGATAACGCAACTACTTTGGTTTCCACCCGTGTTAGTTTGCATCAGAAATTTCTTGCCTATCGCTATCTGCAGGTGGCTAGATTTGGGAAACGGTCGTGGTGGTGTTGGTGTTGATGGTGGTGGTGGTGGCGGTGGAGGTGGTGGTGGTGGTGAATGTATTGGAAAATTTGCCCTTTTTCTTGATTTATTGATTTGTGTTTCTTTCTGATCGCAGTTCGATATTCTTCCTCCAGAATTATATTTGCAGTTATCTTTATAAAGAAATTTCTTCTACAGAATCTCTCCACCCGTACACAGATATACACACAAGCGCGCGTGCACACACACACACACACACACACACACACACACACACACACACACACACACAGCACAACATTCAGAATGTTGAATCGCTTTCACATTCCCCAAATCCCCACACCGCAAAAAAAAAAAAAATTCTGATGAAGGTAAGACAAAATATCGAAACATGTTAAATTTATAAACGTTTGCCTACTTGCACCTTATGCAATCATTTTCTCGGATTTAATCACTACTTTCAATTTCTGACACAGACGCGTGCGCTTGCACGCATACACACACACACACACACACACACACACAAACACACACACACACACACATATATATATATATATATATATATATATATATATATATATATATATATATATTAGGATATTACACCATCTCACCAGGCGATATCACCTGATGAGATGCACTGATACGCATCGAAACACAACTACAATAGTTTAGCGATTTTTACATGTTTTCAGGGTAATATCCTAAAATAAATAATATTGCTCTATGTATTGAGCCCTCTTTTAAATTATATGTTACAAAAGTTGGAATTGTACTCTATTCGATTTCATCTTACATATATATATATATATATATATATATATATATATATTATGAAATGGACAAATTCCGACAATTATTTAAAGACATTTTTATGTTTAACATTCTTCTTATAGATACAAGTATTTAAGTAAATACTCTGTTTATAATAAACAGTATTAAATAACATTTACCGGCCTGAATGTCCGAGAAATTTTCATAGAAAATATTCGTCCTCCGACAGGATTCGAACCTATATCCTATACGGAGCCGTCATATAGCCTGACGTGCCTTAACCGATTCGGCCACTGAGGATCGTTCGGTTGGCAAGGTCGAATTTACTGCTTATAAACTTCAATCTTCCATGAATCTCTCACGTACATTCATAACTGCTCATGGCGTATCAAATGTAAACAAATGACGTCACACATGGTGAAATGGACAAAGTCCGACAATTATTTAAAGACATAAAAAGAATGTTAAACATAAAAATGTCTTTAAATAATTGTCGGACTTTGTACATTTCATCATGTGTGAATTATGGATGCATTTTTCATATTTAATAATTCATTTTAAAACTTAGATATTAAAAATTCAGTGACGGTACTTATATTGGAGACACACACACACACACACACACACACACACACACACACACACACACATATATATATATAAATTTATACACCAGGTTTCAATAAGACTGACCTAGTTTTGTTCATTGCCAGAGATCTATACCACCATAAGAGATAATTTTCGATTTTGTTGTGTAATTTACATTCCCTGTTATAATAAATACATTGAGCTCTTTTTGTGGATCAGTTTTAATATTTTATATGACTAGGTTCCACGATATATTACCTGTATAATATATAGGTTATCCGACAACTAGGGCCGCTTTTTAATCCCTGGCGAAGGTGCATTTTTGCTTGTTCTTAAACCCACCTGTCGTTCCTGTAACTATGCTGAGCAGACATTAGTTACAGTTTCTGGGAGAGAGCGTATTATCTCGTGTGACCAACAATCTGAACAAGGCCAGCACACTCAATGCGTCGATCACGATGATTTGTGAGTTCGCGCTAGCAAAACTATCCAGGGCCCCCAAGTGTTCAGTCTGGCCAATTTGAATCACAAGGCTTGGCTCAAACCGGGGTATGGATTTCAGGTACTTTCCAAAGGTACCACACACGCTGGGATCTTCCTCTCCACAACGTTCTAACCACTCGGAGATTTTATGTGCTGTGAAGGAGTTTTTGGAGAACAAGGACGCCACCTTCTTCTGTGATGAGATTGCTTAAGCATCGTTGGGCCAAGTACATTGATCAAGCGGTGTTGGGGGGAACTATATTTCTAAATACTGAAAAAATCTGTTGTTTCTTCAAGTCGTTCTGGCTGAGGCTTAGCATTTTTTGAATGACCCAGGTCTTATTGCTTTGCTGTCCATTCACAACGGAAGTAAGACAGAGTGGCTCAATGAATAGTGCCTTAAAACACAGATTTTTCTCTGACTCCCGTAATAGATATATCTGCTATCCAAACGTAAACAAAGCAATTTCTAAGGAAAGGGATGGAAATTTTTATTTATTAATACGATTTAGGATTGTGTACTTCACTTCTCTTACAAATGAATACTCCACAAAAAATCATATATATATATATATATATATATATATATATATATATATATATATATATATATATACTAGCAGCATGGCCTGGCGTTGCCCGTGCTTGATTCAAAAATCGTACGACTCATACAGCAATCGCTATCACTTGAATTAAAATATTTGTACTCTTCCTTGCCTTTAAAAGAGCGCCCTTTGCCGTGCTGATGTTGCTACATGCCTTACTTCTTGCCTATTTCACACTGCGAATTTTTTCTAAGCTCTACACTAAACATTAAATCTGTTACGAAAAAAGAACTAAACAAAATGAACACAAAACGATCAGCTTTAAAAAAAGGACGCGTAACTGGAAAAACCGAATGAAAAAAAGAATGTTAACAACATATACGTTTTCACATCCAACCCAGTTCCACGGAATCAGAATCAACGTTGAGTTTAAGCAAGCGAATGAGTCAATTGGAGTAAAGTGCCATGCAGATTTAAATTTTTCCCACTTGTGACGAATGCAGCTATCGATTTTTTTGCATGCTAGCATGCTAGTTAATATTCGTGTCTGACAGCTGTTGGCTCTCACGCTAGTCAATAGAATCTTCCTGCCTATTCGTGGCAGCCAGCTATAGGCTCTCACTCTGGCCAGTAGAAAATGGCCGCAAACTACATGAAAACTGCCGTAGAAGCATGAGAAAATCGATTATTTCCACTATCGATGGGAGTTGGGAAATGCAAAGTCGGTCTTGGCCTTCCTACTAACTTGGAGCATGCACATGTAAATTTTCGTGCAATTGCGGCCGTGCATTCGTCACACACACATACACACACACACACACACACACACACATCCTGCCTTTTATATATATATATATATATATATATATATATATATATATATATATATATATATATATATATATATATATATATATATGTATATATAATATATATATATATATATATATATATATAGATAGATAGATAGATAGATAGATAGATAGATAGAATCGGATATCTCTGATATTTTCTAACTCTTGTTCTATGCATTTCCTTTCATGGCGCCTGCGTACTTCTGGAATGGTGTTGTAAAACCCAATGTAATGCTGCCTACATTGACAAATATGTGAGATTTTCCAATGTAACAATTTGTAAGCTTATCATAACGTCTGGTTGAAATAAGAAAATAGTTAGGTTAAAAACAACTGATTAAATATTTCGAGATATCTTTGTTTACGAAACTAAAGGGGCTTTTCGAGACTAACTAGAAACCGACCAAAGAGCACATTTTTATTTATTTGGTTTTCACGAGTACGCAGGCCGCTAGATGTAAGAAACATTTAAAATAATATGTTCTATTTATATATATATATATATATATATATGATTTGAAGAATAAAAAATATTAAAAAATTAAAATCTTCAGACACAATGGGTTGTATATTAATATTCTTTCGTTTTTATTATTTCAGTTAGATTCCTCGATATGTTCATCAGCAGGAGAAAAAAATCTACTTGTTACTAGCAGTGAACTACGGAAATGAAGGACTTCATGAAGAAAATGAATTTTATCTGTAGTTTTCATTTTTTTTTATAACATGAATTTTGGTTACTCCTTGTGTTGGTCAAACAGTCTCTTTTTAGTTCTTATTTAAGATAAGAGCTGGATGGATTCATGCTGTTCTGAATTCCTTTGGTCATTTTGACAGTTTTATTGGTTCCTGGAAAGGGGATCTGTATACACACACACACACACAGACACACACACACACAAAACACACACACACACACACATATATATATATATATATATATATATATATATATATATATATATATTCTCACAATTATATATATATCTAAATATCTCAACATATCAAATATATATAAGTATAATTATCTCAAAATCTCAAATATATATATATATTTATCTCAAAATATTCGTATCTATCGCATTATCTATCTTTCCTTCTGTATACATACATACATACATACATATATATATATATATATATATATATATATATATACATAAAGAAATATAGTTTTAAGGTGTGCCATATTTATGGGATAAATAGCTCAATATCAGAGATAGAGCGTATGTAAATATACAGGGGAAGTCAGCACTCAGGATCGACAGGCTGTTTCATTCTAGGCACAATCATCAGGCCTGTTCACTTATATATATATATATATATATATATATATATATATATATTTATTGTATTGTATATATATATATATATATATATATATATATATATATATATAGATAGATAGATAGACAGACAGACAGACAGGTATCCTATTTATATTTAAAACAATAGACCAGATTGGACTCTTCAACGATGCCAGGCAACATGAAGACAGAGAAGGACAATGATGAATTTACAAGTATATTATGAACCCCATGTTTTTGATATGTCTGCTTTGTAATGCACAAACCTTGACTATCATATTGAAATCATATATCGTGTAGCCTGTCTATTTTCTTCTAATCACTAAACTGTCATATTTAGTAACGAGAAAGATATATATATATATATATATATATATATATATATATATATATATATATTATGTTATGCTATATTTATGGGTTAAAGTGCTCAATAACCGGGTCAGTGTGTATGTAAATATACATACAGACGTGACACTCTTTTTTATGCTTGACCGCAATCGTCAGGGCATATGTTTGGTATTTTTGCTCGACTATATATATATATATATATATATATATATATATATATATATATGCAGGTCAGTGATGCATTGTGGGTAATCTATTGTATTGTTCTAACGGTTAATTTCTTGGGCGTTAACCGCTATATTTCAAATTATTTTAGGGGTCATTCGGTGGAGGTAATTACTCATATATATATATATATATATATATATATATATATATATATATATATATATATATATATATATATATATTTTAAGAAAAACAAATCACTTTAAGGCTCCGTTAGTTATAATTTATTTCACCAGAGAAAAATAAAATTCTCTGTTGAAATAAATTATAAATAATTTAGCCTTATAATTGTCTGTTTTTTTTTTAAATTAAATTATTCACTCTTACTTAACATTGAGCTCTCAGGATTTCATCACACACACACAAACACATACACACACACATATATATATATATATATATATATATATATATATATATATATATATATATATATATATATATATATATAGTAGAATCCCTTACAACCGGACTAAGAAGGCTTTCCGCATATGAGAAATTAGTTGCGAAGTACGGATATGAGGGGCTATATTTAGGTTAAATTAAAAGAACTGAAATTAGCTTTAACATTAATTTTCAATATTTTACAGAAAACAAAATAAGCTAATGGTGAGTGAAATATAACGGAATTGATTTTAAAGAAAAAGAAATAAATTATGTAATGTTAATGAAAATTCATTAAATTAATATGCCATGTATGTAAAACAACTAATGTAAGGAAGATTTTTAATCGCTGTTGCATGATTCTTTCTCTTCTAATGTCATTCTCAACGTTTTCCGCAATTTTGTTTTGCTTTTGTTCTTGAATATTTTTAAAAAGAAAAACAGTCTTTTAAGTCTGTGTGCGTTATTGCAATCGTGGTAACTGAATGCTGGCTTTCTTTCCACAAAACTGACAACCTTTTCAATAGACTTTTCCATTTCAGTCCAGGTTTCATCACAATCAATTTTTTATTTCCTTGTTGATTCTGACTGCGTGAACGCTGGAGAATAGTTTCTTTGGAAGTATTTATACCATACAATGTGGATCTTTCAATGTTGAACTCAGCCATTTGTTACAATGAACTTTCACCAGCCTGTTTAAATTTCCACATTTTCCGATAATTCCCAAGTTGTTCTTCTCCCCTTATTCCCATCATCTTCTTCACCGATACAAGCATTTTAGGATGAAATAAGCATAAGCAATTATCCAAAGTAATTTCCCTAAAAAACAGAAATTTCAAATAAGTTACATATCACCCAAATAGTTCAGATATGTGCATCAAATTCATGACCGAATATGCGAGATTCCGGATATGAGGCACTCCGGATATGAGGGATTCCGGATATGAAGGATTCTACTGTATATATATATATATATATATATATATATGCAGCGGTTGGACAAAATAATTGGAATAGTTGCAAAATCCACTCCTGTATTTCAAAGACCTATTATATTAAGAACTTTAACTAAAACTTCGTAATTGCAGGTTATATCTATTGTAAATACGTTTATTTATTTAATTTACTGACTTTGTCTTATTCATTTTTAGAATTCAGTAAAATTTAAGCTAAATGCGTGACCTCTCCGTGTTCGAGAAAGGGCAAATTGTTGGAGCTCGCATGGCAGGAGCCTCGATCACTAAGGTTGCTGAAATGTTCGTTTTTTCAAGAGCGACCATATCAAGAACACTGACACAATTCGAGAAACAGGGCAAGACCTCTAGCAACCGTAGCAATTCGGACCGGACTTGCAAACTTACTGACAGGGACTGACGTGCATTGAAACGCAATCTGGCAAAAGATCATCGGACATATGAGACCAAAGTGGCTGCTGAGATGAATAATCATCTGAATAGTCCACTTTCTACTAAAACTGTTCGTCGTGAGCTCCATTAGGCTGGATATCATGGAAGAGCCTCCATAAGGAAACCTCTTCTCTCCACTCGCAGCATTCAGAAGAGGTTGAAGTGGTGCAGAGATTACAATGCCTGATCATATTCTCAGACGAGTCGTTTTTCTCTTTTCCCAACTTCAGGGCGAGTTTATGTGTGGAAAGAAGCTTACAACCCTGACTGGCTTCTTCCAGCAGTGAAGCATGGAGGTGAATCAGTGATAGTTTGAGGCGCCATATCATAGAAATGTCTCGGTCCAATAGTTGCCCTGCATGGAAGAATCAACAGCGAAGATTCCCTGAACATTTTGGGAAATCATATTCATCTAATGGCCCAGACTTTATTCCCTGGTGGTGACTGCATCTTCCAAGACGATAATGCTCCAATATATACCGCTATAGTGGTTAAGAATTGGTATGAAAAGCATGAAAGTGAGCTAGAACACATGGCTTCCCTAATCTCAAGATATCAATATTATTGAACATTTGTGGTGCATTTTGGAGCAACAAGTTAGGAGCCGCTATCCTCCACCGTCGTGTCTTAAAGAGATGGAGCAAGTATTAGCGGAAGAATGGCTGAAAATTCCCCTGGATGAAGTCAGGAAGCTGTATGATTCCATTCCTAGACGTATGAAATCTGTATGTGACGCTAAAGGAGGACCAACTCCATATTAAATGAGTTTTCTTTGAATTTAACAAGTGTTTCAATTATTTTGTCCAACCCCTATATATATATATATGCTTGCCTTTTTACCATCTGGGAAAATCACTTTGTGGTCAAAGCGTGCTTCTATTAGGCCGCGGAATCATACTAACAGTACAATTATCTATTTTAATATAAGACAGCACGAACTCCGTAAAGCCGTAACAGGAAGTGAAATATGAAAATCAGGTGTTCCTGACCATATTTGGAAGGAAAAGGGAGACCACTACCCCTTTTGCGATGAGGTTGAACTAACAGACGGAAAATATCACTGGAAATTACGAAAACGTAAGGAATCAGCACATATGCTAATCGACAAAAATCTCCTAAACTGGCCAAGCCTAGAAATGAATACGATATGGGAACCAGTAATACGGTGTGCTAGAGAAAAACAAAAAACAAAACAATTAATTTGAATATGAGCTCTGGTAAAAAACGGTTGAGATATTAGGCTTATAATTCATACATTGAAGCCCTCAAGGCCCAGTGGATAAAAGCGTTGGTTGAATTAATATAGTGACTTGAGGTGAAAAGAATAGAAAAGCTAGAGAGAAATAACTGAAACTGGGATTTCCAGAAAAAGCATGGCACATAGAATTAGTACTATCTACCCTGTGGACTAAATAGAGGGTTCAGTTCGAAATTCCAAGGTATATCACCTGAAGAAGGCCGGAGCATTCAGCGTCGAAACGTCGTGAACACGACAATAAAGATGAGAAGAACAGAGCGGACAATCTAAATAGTGTAATTATTATAAATGTTACTTTTGGTAACATTTGGTAGGTACATTTTAGTAACATTTTAGTAGGTACATTTTAATAACATTTTAGGTACATTTTAGTAACATTTTAGTAGGTACATTTTAGTAACATTTTAGTAGGTATATTTTAGTAACATTTTAGTAGGTACATTTTAGTAACATTTTAGTAGGTACATTTTAGTAACATTTTAGTAGGTATATTTTAGTAACATTTTAGTAGGTACATTTTAGTAACATTTTAGTAGGTACTTATGTTTGAGATCCTATTCTAATTTTTTTTTATTAAGCATTCAATTATTAATTAATAAATAATAAACCGGCCTAAATTGAGTAGATCCAGTAAAGAGAAATTGTACCTCAGTTAAAACCATTTTTTAGCCAAAGCATACCGACATATATATATATATATATATATATATATATATATATATATATATATATATATATATATATATATATATATATATATATATCTATGTATCTGTTCATCTCTCGGTTAAAAAAAAGGATCAAGAAGTATATGCGTATTCTAATTTCAGTTTCTCGCGTTTATTTCCCCCTACTAGTCTGGCGAAGGCATGAACCCACTTTTACATGCGCTTGTTAGGGTTACAACACTTATCTAATAACATTACCATCTCCGGCAGTAATAACAAGGAGCTACTACCGCTGATGTTAACCTTGACGGATATAAAGAATCGCTCGTTGTTTATTGCGATAGCTAGATGTATTCTGCAAGTAAAATAATTTAAGCCCTTTCTTTAAATATGTGATTACCGGCGATAACTGTGGACATCAGGGAAGCTGTTATTCGTTCAGAAAGAATTTAGTTAAGATAAAAAAAACTTTGTTTAGGAGTCGATCCAGTTGAGCATGAAATTTAAATAATTATGCAAATTAGGAAAAGACGAAATTATTTGTACAGTAGAAAATATCGTTTTAAATTGATTGATTCGTGTAAGGATAAATAAGTTACATAATTATTTTATCGATGAAGCCTTCTAGACTATTTATTCAGTAGAATATTTGTGATAATTCCAGCAAAGAACATGACGTGATGCATAGAGTGTCACCATTGTTATTCTAACGTTAACAACACAATGGGGGAGACAAAGGGTTTTTAGCGTTGACTTGAGACAGAAAGTTATTAACTTCCACAAGTCGAGAAATAGTTAAAACACTATTTAAAACCTTCAGGAATTAGAACGTGTAACCATTGAAGAATGGAAGAAAATCACAGAAAAGACTTGTGCGAATCTCATCAAATCTGATTTTTAGAAAACGATTACTGCAAGTTATAAAGGTGAGAGGCCATGCTATTGACTGTTAATAGTGTGAAAATTGTTCAATTTTTTCTATTTTTCATACCGTACGAATAATTTTGTCTATTCCTATTTTGCATAAGTCGCTTGTCAAATTTGTTGTATTCAACCTATTGTTTTGAAAATTGAGTTTTATATTCCTTTTTATGTTTATTAAAATATTTAAAAAACTGGCATCATCCGGGCATTAGATTCTGAGAAATGGATAAAAATATTCAAAATTGATGAGTACACGAATAATTTCGTCGTTGACTGTATATAGTGTATCTGTTCACCTCCACCGACAAAGAAAAAAAAAGAATCAAGAAGTATATGCGTATTTTAGTTTCCGTTGCTCGTGTTTATTTTCCCTTAATAGTCTGGCGAAGGCATGAACCCACTTTTACATGCACTTGTTAGGGCTACTACACTTATCTCATAACATTTCCTTTCCCAGCAGTAATAACAAGGAGCTGCTACCACTGATGGTAACCTTGACGGATATAAAGAATCGCTCTCTTTGTTTATTGCGATCGCACGATGTATTCTGCAAGTAAAATACTGTAAGCCCTTCCCTTAAATATGTGATTACCGACGATAACTGTGGACATCAGGGAAGCCGTTCATCGCTCAGAAAGAACTTAGTTAAAATCAAAGAACTTGGGTTTGGAGTCGATCCAGTTGACCGTGAAATATAAATAGTGTTAAACTCATTATTTGCCCTCACAACGTTTACTGATATCGGTTAGAGATTGTTATGTTGGGGATGGTATCTCTAAACACGTTCCGAGCCAGCCAACCCTTAGCCAAACCTAACTTTTCCAGCGTCCTTTGGGGTGTTCATTCATCATGCGAGTGTCGATCGGCGCAAAAGCGAAGATGATGAATGAATTCGGAAAATAAGGCGTGAAGCTCTCAGCAAATTTAGTCCAGTGTTTGGTAAATAAATGTTTTTATTTTCGCAGCATGATTTGTCTCGTCGGTCATCGAGTGCACGGTGTTGACGTTGGTGTGGTTTCGATCTCTGTGTAAGACTTAATGAGATTATATTTTATTTTAACTTCGTTGTTTTTTTGTTTTTTTTTGCTGGCGATGGGGTGGAAGAAAATTATTTTTTTTTAATGGAATATGATTTTTATTTATTTACATATTTTTTTTTATTTATTTACTTTTTTCCTTGGAGTGGAAACAAAAGTATAAGAAAAACAAACAAAAAAAATGAATGGGAAGTTGGTAATTCCGGGTATCAAGATATTTAACATTTCAGAAAACAGAATGAGAGACCCGAGTTCAAGTTTCAGCTGAGGTTGCCTGAGTAATGGCTGAAAACACTTCTGTAAGGCCCAAGAGTCATTCAAGTTAGAAAGTTAATAACTAAGATCTTGGAAAGTAAATAACGGTTGACACGACACTAGGAGATGTTAAGTTTGTAGCGACCAGGGAAGGATCCTCTCAGGAGTCCGTTCCACAAAATAGTGATTCTTGGGAAGAAGCTGTCCAAATGGAACTTTTTTGTACCAATGGAATACGAATAGAATGAGGATAAGTCAGACAAATATACGAGGCATGGCAAGTTTTAGCTGTGAAGGCCAGAACTGGTGGAACTATGGAATGTATCTTGTTGGAACACTTGCCGTGGAAATTGCTATATGTTTGCAACATTTCGTCTGTGGGTCAGGGTATTTAAAATAATTAATCACCCACAAGACCACGTAGAAAATATTTAAATGGATAGCGGCTTGGATTGAGAAATCGGAGAGTAGAGTTCGAATCCCAGTCGAGTCCATTATATTTACTTACGTGCTAATACCCTTAGAAAAGGTATGAATCCTTTTCTTCTCCATCCAGCTATAGGTAAATAGCAGAACAGACTTTGTTCTATAGCCTTGGATCTAGGACAAGGACAACTCTGATTTCAAATCCTGCAGACGGTCGTTTGGGGACCTTGTGGCATGTAGTGCACCAGGTCTCTGTAGTCGGCCCTTCAAAAAGTGTGAAGGTTTCTGCACAAAACCTTCACCACTATAATCAAATCTCATGTGCTGGTGTCGGGAACTGATCTGTTTGATCCTTGACCCTTCATACGTCGAATTCCGATATGTCCAGTGAGTGTCATATTTTCCGAGCCCCTTTTCTCGTCATTTATCCCAGAAATTTTAACTATCTCTTTTCTAGAGGATGCTTCTATGATCCCTACAATATCCACCTCTTGAAGTCTAGGGTCAACCATTATCTATCCTACATGTCTATATGCACGTCTTATTTCACTGTTTTTTGTCTATACAACAACCACACTCTGTAACCTTTTACCTTGAGTAGCTGATAGGGTCTGTTTTTGTTGAACTTCTAGTAAAAAGAGTATGTGTATCTATGTTTCCATTTTCAGAAAACTGACCTAAAGTTAAATACGGTTCAATGGGAAGAGAACGGGGAGGAGGCACACGAGTGAAAGAAAAACCGCTTCGAATGGCTGCTATCTGAGCGTGGATATGGGGTGGACATCTCAAGTGCTACCTATTGAGGTCGGGTGCCGTGGATTCCTTGGAAGGTCAATCGTTTCCTTCTTTTTGAAGGAGGTATCACTGGCCGGAGCCTGAAGCGTGCTTCACGTCGTCTTCAGACTGCAGCTCAATAGGTAGCGAGTTGGATCTGGTCAACGTCAATAATAAACAAAGTTAATTAAAACCATGCTCGCAACACAATGCTAATTCCGACATGAAACGCATCTGTTTACCCTCCATTCTACGTCATTAATAACGGTCGCCACGCTCTATGGGTTAATAATAATAAAAAAAAGCTTTTAAAACAACGTTGATAATCTGACTTGGAGGTGTCGAAAAATCGCAAAAGACTGACACGACTACAAAAAAAAAAAAAAAAAAAATACCCTGCTCGGTGACAGAAGCTGCCAGGGGTGGTAGAACTAGAATTAGCCACCGAAACTGTGTTACCTCCCCCTGGTTGGCGGCTGACTAGCGCAGGCTAACGCACGTGTTTTCACACGTTGTATGTAGAAAAAAACGACTAGTAAGTATTGACTGATATATACTCCTTATGAACAACCGATCTACAACCTAAATGTACAGATACCAATCATTAAGTCAATAAAGATTTAGTTTTCCATACTCTTTTACGTTCAATATCGATAAAACATGAAGAGGCTAATGCCTGAAGAGGAATGATTATATTGAATCAATTGATAGGCCTGCGGCTCGTTGGTTCACTGTCTCGTTGCAGATACTTTTTCCCGTCAGGAGCTATCGTACACTTTTATAAGTCTACGAGATATCCGTGCATTGAATATTGCTGTCAAATTAGGTCTGGAGCTTCTGCTGTGTAACAAGAGATTCTTGAACAAAATCGAAAGAAGAATATGCAATATCATCCGTCCTGACCTGGCATCTCGGATTCTTTCACTTTCCCACCGCCGTAACGTATTTCTTTCTGTGTCTTTACTACAGATATTTTCATGGTAATTGTTCTGTGAGCTTTTCTCTTTTGCACTTCGTCTTCTCGAATTTAAATGCTGGATCTGATTGACAGCTAGGTCTCATAATTTCACCGTTGAAGTTGCAAGATACAACCGTAAGGTCTACGTTAATATTTTATTCTCTCACACTTCTCACTTGCGGAATTCTCTTCCGATTTCTTACATTCCTCTCAACTACGATCGGCAAAGGTTTAAATATAGGGTGTTTCATTAAGACCGATTATATATAAGGGTGTTTCATTAAGACGGATTATATATAAGGGTGTTTCATTAAGACGGATTATATATAAGTGTGTTTCATTAAGAAGGATTATATATAAGGGTGTTGCATTAAGACGAATTATAGATAAGGGTGTTTCAGTAAGACAGATTATATATAAGGGTGTTTCATTAAGACGGATGATATATAAGGGTGTTTCATTAAGAAGGATTATATATACGGGTGTTTCATTAAGACGGATCAAAGTCAGCAGTAAATAAATGCTTGCTAAAAAAATTATTTATTTCTCTATTGGATCATGTTATTTAAGTCATGATAATTATGTGTGAAAAATAATACCGCCCAAATGTCCGCCAAATCGGAAAGAAAAAAAAATCATTAGACGCTTAAACTTAATTCATATTTAAAATCGGAACACCCTTATAATGTCAATCATCATGTTATGTCTTTTAACATCTTGTTCTCTCTACTCAATAAAGGTTTGTTTTTGTTTTTTTGGGGGTTTGGGGGTAGTTTGGCGGGGTATGTTTCGCTCATGAACTCATTTTGTCTTATTGGCCTTGTTATCTTGCTTGGAATGAAATTATTAAAACAGCTGAAACATGATGGAAACAGATTTTATTCTGTATGTTGCATTTTTTTACTCGTAGTATCTCAACGTCTCCTTGATCTGGAGTTACTTGTGTGTGTTTGACCGAGAGTAATCTCATACACCATGGCTACTTTGCAGAGAGTTTCTACCTAGTGGTACCATCAATTATGTGGCCCTCTGCCATAGTAAGTTATTGAAACACCCTTTATTATATACGACTCATTGGTAAGAAATATTCAAAAGCCATTATAATTCAAAAGAAACAGCCAACATTAAATATCTTTCTCTGTAGAAGATCTTAAATTGAATTGTACATGTAAAAGAGCCCGTTCAGATGCAGCCATTCTTCTTTGACTTGGAATTGATTCCAATTCTAATTTATAGCAATCTAAAACATCAAATTTTGGTCAAATAATTTCTACTGATATACATGTAATAGTGGCAGTCTTACAGCCACATCACGGTGAAACACTAGTCCCCGTACGATCATCAAAGTTAAGCAACGTCGAGCCTGGTGAGTACCTAGATGGGTGACCGTTTGGAAATAGCTGGTACTGTCAGCTTCGGGGTGGTGTAATAGATAATGGTACCGAATTATTGGTCAGACTGTCGAGTTTCAATTCCAGTTGATAATGATTTATTTTCTCGAATTCTTCGCTCTCATTAACTCATTTTGTCTTATTGGCCTTATTATCTTGCTTGGAGTGAAATTATTAAAACAGATGAAACATGATGGAAACAGATTTTATTCTGTATGTTGCATTTTTTTACTCGTAGTATCTCAACGTCTCCTTGATCTGGAGTTACTTGTGTGTGTTTGACTGGGAGTAATCTCATAAACCATGGCTACTTTGCGGAGAGTTTCTTCCTACTGGCACCATCAATCATGTGGACTTCTGCCATAGTATGCAGAACTTAAGAATCACTTCGTTTCGTTATAAAGAATAGAGAATAAATCTACAACATTATTAGTTCTATGGAACGAGTCTCCTTCTGGTTAGATACCTCAGATATTTGGCTTTGTGTCAGAGTAAATATAAATATCTATTTAGGAGGTTACCAAACAGTGGTGGTTAGTAAGTTCGTCTCTAGGACTAGTTCCATATTTTCCTAAGTTCAAAATTTAATGGATCTTCAAAATTTAATGGCTTTACTAAGCTACGCTAAATTAATGGCCATCTTCTGTCTGCTTTTTTTCCCTTCAGGAAGTGGGCGATCATGTCTCTCTACAACGTCCTGTGCTTTGTAGCTTTTAGTAATCCTTGTCTTTTCATAATTATTACTAGACCCTGTACTGTCAACCTATTGCAGAAGCTCGTTCTTAATTGTTACTTTCCTCCTTCCTGTTTTCTTTTAGTATATCCTGTGAGTGTCAAATTCTCCAAGCCCCAGTTTCTAATTATATATCCTAGAAATTTCAACTGTCTCTTTGTAATTCAAAGTACAGGTGTCCTTTTTGTTTTATTTTGCTTAAAAGTGGAGAGAGAGAGAGAGAGAGAGAGAGAGAGAGAGAGAGAGAGAGAGAGAGGCTAGCAGATCATTAATATTGAGGACTGATTTTAATTGGCCTTGTGCCAGATTAGATATAAATATATAGTTGGTCCGCTACAAAAATGTAGTGGTTAATAAGTTCGTCTCGCGGACAAGTTCGATATTTTACTGTGTTCGATATTCAATAGTGCTTTAATATTTTATTCTTGCACCTGGCTATGTTACGCTTAATTAATTAATTAATTAACCATAGACCCTATACTGATCATAGGCTGGTACAAACTCAAAGTATTATTGTTTGAAATCTAGATCAACGTATTCCTCAAATGGGGTGTTTATTAACTGACACGAAATTCCGTGGCTAAGATTTCTAGAGGCCAGATATGAACGAAGGAAGAATCAAAGCGGAATGGAGGCTAGACAAATGAAATACAGAAAAGTAAGATATTTTTGTCGTAGAAATTTATAGATTATTTTTGTCTGAAAAATAAATTGTTACTTGTAACTCTGGGTAGAATTATCGGGTATGTGCAAGCTTCATTGGGTGTGCAAGCGAAAAGTTGTTGTTTTATTTTAGGAAAAACAAATGGAAGATTTGTAACTGCAGTTTCATCTGCTTATTATAAAATAATGACGCTTGAGACATTCACACAAACTTGAAAATCTGACGCACACAGGACAGATAGAGGGCAAGAGGGGAAGTGAAAAACAATACGTAACATATTCAGTGAGATTAGCGGAAAGATGCTTTGGAGAAATAGTTTATTAAGACCTACAAAAGACAGGAAGTTGTGGAGATCTATGATCGGCTACATCCTGAGCGGTCACAGCACATAAAAAAGAAGAATATTTTGGAAATACGACGTATTACTTGAAGACTGCCTTCGTCGATGGTTTATTTAAACATGGGTTATCCAGGATGCACATTCCAAGCTTGTATCGCGTTCCGTAGAAGCTTCAGGCCAACTTCGCTCCCGAAAGGAAACTAATTAAGTCAAGGAATCCATTAAAAACGAAAAACAACAACAACAACAACAACAATAACAGCAAAAACAAACCAACAACAGATATCAATTCATACCATGTTGGTATTGTAGATGTTACAAGTAGACAAAGAAAATAAGAGTTAAGCAAAATCTGTCTATATTTCTGAGATGAGGTATTATGTACATTATATACATTATTCGAACTATTGTCCTCATCTTTGTCGCCATATTTATTACAACCTTTCGGCCGTTGTACGCTCTGGCCTTCTTCAGGTGGTTGGAATGTTGAACTGAACCCTCACTGGGGTAGACTGTTCTAGTTCCACGTGCTATGTTTAATGGATGTCAGTTATCAGTTATTTCCTGTTAATTTCCCTCTGAAACGCCTTTATCCACTGTGCCATGTGTCCGAAAAGGATAAAGGCGTTGGTCAGATCCAGTGACAGGACCCAAAGTGTGTGAGTTCAATACCCGGTTAAGGCAGTGGAGAACTTTCAGAGGGAAATTAAAATTAAACAAATTAAAGTATTGAAGCGTTACGTAATATCAATCCTCATATATGGCACCGAATTCTGTACAATCTCCTTACAAATGATGAATAGACATAAGACATCAGAATTGTATTTCTACAGAAGGATGCTGAGAATGCCATGGAGGTAAAATGTGAGTAACAAAAAATTGTAAAATAAAATGGAAAAAAGGACACTTATACTTGGAATCAGAAAGAGAGAGTAACAGGAAAATATGCCTTCCAAATGTTAAGCAAAGTATTAAGAAACAAAAAAAATCATTAGAAACAAAGAAAATAGTGGTGAACTCTTATGTAATATCATTCTTCCTATATGAATGCTGGACAATCTGTCAGCAAAAAAAGAAGCCAACAAGCTAATTACAAAACCGAAATACCAAAATATACGAGGCTAAAAAATTAAGTAATTATGAAATGCATTAACCCAGAATGAAAAATGTGACGGTGAAATCCGAAGGCGCATTTGGATAGCGAAAGATGCCTTACGAAAGTTAAGCAAAGTATTAAAGGAAAAATAAAATTTATTTGGAAACTAAGAAGAGGGATGAACTGTTATGTAATATCGCTATTCCTATATGGCAGTGAATGCTGGCCATTCTCGTCACTTAAAGCAACAGAAATTTGCTTTTATTGAAGCATGAGAATACCATTGCCCGAACATGTAAGAATACCATTGCCTGAAGATCTGAGAATACCATTAACCGAACATGTGAGAATAACATTGCCCGAACACGTGAGAATACCATTGCCTGAAGCTCTGAGAATACCATTGCCCGAACATGTGAGAATACCATTGCCTAAAGCTCTGAGAATATCATTACCCGAACATGTGATAATATCAATGCCCGAATATCTGAGAATGCCATTGCCCGATCATGTGAAAATAACATTGCCTGAAGCTCTGATAATACCATTAAACGGCAATTATACTGAAAATCAGAAAGAGACAGTTGAAAATTTCTTGGGAACATATTGAGGAAAGAAGGTTTAGAAAATCTGACAGACACAGGGTATATTGAAGACAAGAAGGACAGGGGAAAGTAGTGCGTAACTTGCCTAATAAGCTTGTGTAAACAGTGACATGACAGAGTTTAAGAGAGATAGCAAAAAGTCAGAATTTAATAAGAGCTCTAAAGGAAAGGAAATTATGGAGAACCATTATCTCCCACGTCCTGAAGATCAAGATTCAATATTATGCTTTAAAATATTGTCTTCATTTTGATGTCTACAGTGGAGATACGTTTTTTTTCATATCCTTCTTATTGTACTTATTGGCCTTTCACTGCAGAGGTAGATGATCATCTTCATCTTTTATGCGCTGAGTCTCTTTCGGAAAGGGATGATCACGATTCTTCACAATTTAATATTTTTTGTAGCTTTAATTAATTTTTATTTTTTTACTATCCCTCCCAGTCTCCTGTCATCCATTCACACTGTTTTTCTCTACCCCTTTTGCCAACAGTATGCCTTGAGAGTGTAAAATTATTAAAGATCTCTTTATGTGTCCCAGAAAAGTTAACCATCTTCTTCTGCTTTTAAACAAAGCTGTCATTTGTATTTCTATTTTAATTAAAACTTCCTCACTGCCCACATGCTCCGTCCATGGTATTCTTGGACTTCTTCTGTAGAACCACATCTCTGGTGCTTGTCTCTTTCTGATTCTAAGTATATGTGTTCTTTGTGTTTCCATTTTCCTCATGGCTCACAAGCTCCATCCATGGTATTCTCAGTCTTTTCTATAGAACCACATCTGTGATGCTTGTCTCTTTCTGATTCTAAGTATATGTGTTCTTTGTGTTTCCATTTTCCTCATGGCTCACATGCTCCATCCATGGTATTCTCAGCCTTTTTCTATAGAACCACATCTCTGATGCTTGCCTCTTTCTGATTCTAAGTATATGTGTCCTTTGTGTTTCCATTTTCCTTAAAACTTCCTCATTGCTCACATGCTCCATCCATGGTATTCTCAGCCTTTTCTGTAGAACCACATCTCTGATGCTTGTCTCTTTCTGATTCTAAGTATATGTGTCCTTTGTGTTTCCATTTTCCTTAAAACTTCCTCATGGCTCACATGCTCCATCCATGGTATTCTCAGCCTTTTCTGTAGAACCACATCTCTGATGCTTGTCTCTTTCTGATTCTAAGTATATGTGTCCTTTGTGTTTCCATTTTCCTTAAAACTTCCTCATGGCTCACATGCTCCATCCATGGTATTCTCAGCCATTTTCTGTAGAACCACATCTCTGATGCTTGTCTCTTTCTGATTCTAAGTATATGTGTCCTTTGTGTTTACATTTTCCTTAAAACTTCCTCATTGCTCACATGCTCCATCCATGGTATTCTCAGCCTTTTCTGTAGAACCACATCTCTGATGCTTGTCTCTTTCTGATTCTAAGTATATGTGTCCTTTGTGTTTCCATTTGCCTTAAAACTTCCTCATGGCTCGCATGCTCCATCCATGGTATTCTCCGCCTTTTTCTATAGAACCACATCTCTGATGCTTGCCTCTTTCTGATTCTAAGTATATGTGTCCTTTGTGTTTCCATTTTCCTTAAAACTTCCTCATTGCTCACATGCTCCATCCATGGTATTCTCAGCCTTTTCTGTAGAACCACATCTCTGATGCTTGTCTCTTTCTGATTCTAAGTATATGTGTCCTTTGTGTTTCCATTTTCCTTAAAACTTCCTCATGGCTCACATGCTCCATCCATGGTATTCTCAGCCTTTTCTGTAGAACCACATCTCTGATGCTTGTCTCTTTCTGATTCTAAGTATATGTGTCCTTTGTGTTTCCATTTTCCTTAAAACTTCCTCATGGCTCACATGCTCCATCCATGGTATTCTCAGCCATTTTCTGTAGAACCACATCTCTGATGCTTGTCTCTTTCTGATTCTAAGTATATGTGTCCTTTGTGTTTACATTTTCCTTAAAACTTCCTCATTGCTCACATGCTCCATCCATGGTATTCTCAGCCTTTTCTGTAGAACCACATCTCTGATGCTTGTCTCTTTCTGATTCTAAGTATATGTGTCCTTTGTGTTTCCATTTTCCTTAAAACTTCCTCATGGCTCACATGCTCCATCCATGGTATTCTCAGCCTTTTTCTATAGAACCACATCTCTGATGCTTGTCTCTTTCTGATTCTAAGTATATGTGTCCTTTGTGTTTGCATTGTCCTTAAAACTTCCTCATTGCTCACATGCTCCATCCATGGTATTCTCAGCCTTTTCTGTAGAACCACATATCTGATGCTTGTCTCTTTCTGATTCTAAGTATATGTGTCCTTTGTGTTTCCATTTTCCTTAAAACTTCCTCATTGCTCACGTGCTCCATCCATGGTATTCTCAGCCTTTTCTATAGAACCACATCTCTGATGCTTGTCTCTTTCTGATTCTAAGTATATGTGTCCTTTGTCTTTCCATTTTCCTTAAAACTTCCTCATGGCTCACATGCTCCATCCATGGTATTCTCAGCCTTTTTCTATAGAACCACATCTCTGATGCTTGTCTCTTTCTGATTCTAAGTATATGTGTCCTTTGTGTTTCCATTTTCCTCATGGCTCACATGCTCCATCCATGGTATTCTCAGTCTTTTCTATAGAACCACATCTGTGATGCTTGTCTCTTTCTGATTCTAAGTATGAGTGTCCTTTGTGTTTCCATTTTCCTTAAAACTTCCTCATGGCTCGCATGCTCCATCCATGGTATTCTCAGCCTTTTTCTATAGAACCACATCTCTGATGCTTCTCTCTTTCTGATTCTAAGTATATGTGTCCTTTGTGTTTCCATTTTCCGTAAACTTCCTCATGGCTCACATGCTCCATCCATGGTATTCTCAGCCTTTTTCTGTAGAACCACATCTCTGATGCTTGCCTCTTTCTGATTCTAAGTATATGTGTCCTTTGTGTTTCCATTTTCCTTAAAACTTCCTCATGGCTCACATGCTCCATCCATGGTATTCTCACCCTTTTCTATAGAACCACATCTCTGATGCTTCTCTCTTTCTGATTCTAAGTATATGTGTCCTTTGTGTTTCCATTTTCCTTAAAACTTCCTCATGGCTCACATGCTCCATCCATGGTATTCTCAGCCTATCTCTGTAGAACCACATCTCTGATGCTTGTCTCTTTCTGATTCTAAGTATATGTGTCCTTTGTGTTTCCATTTTCCTTAAAACTTCCTCATTGCTCACATGCTCCATCCATGGTATTCTCCGCCTTTTTCTATAGAACCACATCTCTGATGCTTGCCTCTTTCTGATTCTAAGTATATGTGTCCTTTGTGTTTCCATTTTCCTTAAAACTTCCTCATTGCTCACATGCTCCATCCATGGTATTCTCAGCCTTTTCTGTAGAACCACATCTCTGATGCTTGTCTCTTTCTGATTCTAAGTATATGTGTCCTTTGTGTTTCCATTTTCCTTAAAACTTCCTCATGGCTCACATGCTCCATCCATGGTATTCTCAGCCTTTTCTGTAGAACCACATCTCTGATGCTTGTCTCTTTCTGATTCTAAGTATATGTGTCCTTTGTGTTTCCATTTTCCTTAAAACTTCCTCATGGCTCACATGCTCCATCCATGGTATTCTCAGCCATTTTCTGTAGAACCACATCTCTGATGCTTGTCTCTTTCTGATTCTAAGTATATGTGTCCTTTGTGTTTACATTTTCCTTAAAACTTCCTCATTGCTCACATGCTCCATCCATGGTATTCTCAGCCTTTTCTGTAGAACCACATCTCTGATGCTTGTCTCTTTCTGATTCTAAGTATATGTGTCCTTTGTGTTTCCATTTTCCTTAAAACTTCCTCATGGCTCACATGCTCCATCCATGGTATTCTCAGCCTTTTTCTATAGAACCACATCTCTGATGCTTGTCTCTTTCTGATTCTAAGTATATGTGTCCTTTGTGTTTGCATTGTCCTTAAAACTTCCTCATTGCTCACATGCTCCATCCATGGTATTCTCAGCCTTTTCTGTAGAACCACATATCTGATGCTTGTCTCTTTCTGATTCTAAGTATATGTGTCCTTTGTGTTTCCATTTTCCTTAAAACTTCCTCATTGCTCACGTGCTCCATCCATGGTATTCTCAGCCTTTTCTATAGAACCACATCTCTGATGCTTGTCTCTTTCTGATTCTAAGTATATGTGTCCTTTGTCTTTCCATTTTCCTTAAAACTTCCTCATGGCTCACATGCTCCATCCATGGTATTCTCAGCCTTTTTCTATAGAACCACATCTCTGATGCTTGTCTCTTTCTGATTCTAAGTATATGTGTCCTTTGTGTTTCCATTTTCCTCATGGCTCACATGCTCCATCCATGGTATTCTCAGTCTTTTCTATAGAACCACATCTGTGATGCTTGTCTCTTTCTGATTCTAAGTATGAGTGTCCTTTGTGTTTCCATTTTCCTTAAAACTTCCTCATGGCTCGCATGCTCCATCCATGGTATTCTCAGCCTTTTTCTATAGAACCACATCTCTGATGCTTCTCTCTTTCTGATTCTAAGTATATGTGTCCTTTGTGTTTCCATTTTCCGTAAACTTCCTCATGGCTCACATGCTCCATCCATGGTATTCTCAGCCTTTTTCTGTAGAACCACATCTCTGATGCTTGCCTCTTTCTGATTCTAAGTATATGTGTCCTTTGTGTTTCCATTTTCCTTAAAACTTCCTCATGGCTCACATGCTCCATCCATGGTATTCTCACCCTTTTCTATAGAACCACATCTCTGATGCTTCTCTCTTTCTGATTCTAAGTATATGTGTCCTTTGTGTTTCCATTTTCCTTAAAACTTCCTCATGGCTCACATGCTCCATCCATGGTATTCTCAGCCTATCTCTGTAGAACCACATCTCTGATGCTTGTCTCTTTCTGATTCTAAGTATATGTGTCCTTTGTGTTTCCATTTTCCTTAAAACTTCCTCATTGCTCACATGCTCCATCCATGGTATTCTCAGCCTTTTTCTATAGAACCACATCTCTGATGCTTCTCTCTTTCTGATTCTAAGTATATGTGTCCTTTGTGTTTCCATTTTCCTTAAAACTTCCTCATGGCTCACATGCTCCATCCATGGTATTCTCAGCCTTTTTCTGTAGAACCACATCTCTGATGCTTCTCCCTTTCTGATTCTAAGTATATGTGTCCTTTGTGTTTCCATTTTCCGTAAACTTTCTCATGGCTCACATGCTCCATCCATGGTATTCTCAGCCTTTTCTATAGAACCACATCTCTGATGCTTGTCTCTTTCTGATTCTAAGTATATGTGTCCTTTGTGTTTCCATTTTCCGTAAACTTCCTCATGGCTCACATGCTCCATCCATGGTATTCTCAGCCTTTTTCTGTAGAACCACATCTCTGATGCTTGTCTCTTTCTGATTCCAAGTATATGTGTCCTTTGTGTTTCCATTTGCCTTAAAACTTCCTCATTGCTCACATGCTCCATCCATGGTATTCTCAGCCTTTTTCTGTAGAACCACATCTCTGATGCTTGTCTCTTTCTGATTCTAAGTATATGTGTCCTTTGTGTTTCCATTTTCCTTAAAACTTCCTCATTGCTCACATGCTCCATCCATGGTATTCTAAGCCTTTTTCTATAGAACCACATCTCTGACGCTTGTCTCTTTCTGATTCTAAGTATATGTGTCCTTTGTGTTTCCATTTTCCTTAAAACTTCCTCATGTCTCACATGCTCCATCCATGGTATTCTCAGCCTTTTTCTGTAGAACCACATCTCTGATGCTTGTCTCTTTCTGATTCTAAGTATATGTGTCCTTTGTGTTTCCATTTTCCTTAAAACTTCCTCATTGCTCACATGCTCCATCCATGGTATTCTCAGCCTTTTTCTATAGAACCACATCTCTGATGCTTCTCTCTTTCTGATTCTAAGTATATGTGTCCTTTGTGTTTCCATTTTACTTAAAACTTCCTCATGGCTCACATGCTCCATCCATGGTATTCTCAGCCTTTTTCTGTAGAACCATATCTCTGATGCTTGCCTCTTTCTGATTCTAAGTATATGTGTCCTTTGTGTTTCCATTTGCCTTAAAACTTCCTCATGGCTCGCATGCTCCATCCATGGTATTCTCCGCCTTTTTCTATAGAACCACATCTCTGATGCTTCTCTCTTTCTGATTCTAAGTATATGTGTCCTTTGTGTTTCCATTTTCCCTAAAACTTCCTCATGGCTCACATGCTCCATCCATGGTATTCTCAGCCTTTTTCTGTAGAACCACATCTCTGATGCTTGTCTCTTTCTGATTCTAAGTATATGTGTCCTTTGTGTTTCCATTTGCCTTAAAACTTCCTCATGGCTCGCATGCTCCATCCATGGTATTCTCAGCCTTTTTCTATAGAACCACATCTCTGATGCTTCTCTCTTTCTGATTCTAAGTATATGTGTCCTTCATGTTTCCATTTTCCTTAAAACTTCCTCATGGCTCACATGCTCCATCCATGGTATTCTCAGCCTTTTTCTGTAGAACCACATCTCTGATGCTTGTCTCTTTCTGATTCTAAGTATATGTGTCCTTTGTGTTTCCATTTTCCGTAAACTTTCTCATTGCTCACATGCTCCATCCATGGTATTCTCAGCCTTTTTCTATAGAACCACATCTCTGATGATTGTCTCTTTCTGATTCTAAGTATATGTGTCCTTTGTGTTTCCATTTTCCTTAAAACTTCCTCATGGCTCACATGCTCCATCCATGGTATTCTCAGCCTTTTTCTGTAGAACCACATCTCTGATGATGGTCTCTTTCTGATTCTAAGTATATGTGTCTTTTGTGTTTCCATTTTCGTTAAAACTTCCTCATGGCTCGCATGCACCATCCATGGTATTCTCAGCCTTTTTCTGTAGAACCACATCTCTGATGCTTGTCTCTTTCTGATTCTAAGTATATGTGTCCTTTGTGTTTCCATTTGCCTTAAAACTTCCTCATGGCTCGCATACTCCATCCATGGTATTCTCAGCCTTTTTCTGTAGAACCACATCTCTGATGCTTGTCTCTTTCTGATTCTAAGTATATGTGTCCTTTGTGTTTCCATTTTCCTTAAAACTTCCTCATGGCTCACATGCTCCATCCATGGTATTCTCAGCCTTTTTCTGTAGAACCACATCTCTGATGCTTGTCTCTTTCTGATTCTAAGTATATGTGTCTTTTGTGTTTCCATTTTCCTTAAAACTTCCTCATGGCTCGCATGCACCATCCATGGTATTCTCAGCCTTTTTCTGTAGAACCACATCTCTGATGCTTGTCTCTTTCTGATTCTAAGTATATGTGTCCTTTGTGTTTCCATTTGCCTTAAAACTTCCTCATGGCTCGCATGCTCCATCCATGGTATTCTCAGCCTTTTTCTGTAGAACCACATCTCTGATGCTTCTCTCTTTCTGATTCTAAGTATATGTGTCCTTCGTGTTTCCATTTTCCTTAAAACTTCCTCATGGCTCACATGCTCCATCCATGGTATTCTCAGCCTTTTTCTGTAGAACCACATCTCTGATGCTTGTCTCTTTCTGATTCTAAGTATATGTGTCTTTTGTGTTTCCATTTTCCTTAAAACTTCCTCATGGCTCGCATGCACCATCCATGGTATTCTCAGCCTTTTTCTGTAGAACCACATCTCTGATGCTTGTCTCTTTCTGATTCTAAGTATATGTGTCCTTTGTGTTTCCATTTGCCTTAAAACTTCCTCATGGCTCGCATGCTCCATCCATGGTATTCTCAGCCTTTTTCTGTAGAACCACATCTCTGATGCTTCTCTCTTTCTGATTCTAAGTATATGTGTCCTTTGTGTTTCCATTTTCCTTAAAACTTCCTCATGGCTCACATGCTCCATCCATGGTATTCTCAGCCTTTTTCTGTAGAACCACATCTCTGATGCTTGTCTCTTTCTGATTCTAAGTATATGTGTCTTTTGTGTTTCCATTTTCCTTAAAACTTCCTCATGGCTCGCATGCACCATCCATGGTATTCTCAGCCTTTTTCTGTAGAACCACATCTCTGATGCTTGTCTCTTTCTGATTCTAAGTATATGTGTCCTTTGTGTTTCCATTTGCCTTAAAACTTCCTCATGGCTCGCATGCTCCATCCATGGTATTCTCAGCCTTTTTCTGTAGAACCACATCTCTGATGCTTCTCTCTTTCTGATTCTAAGTATATGTGTCCTTTGTGTTTCCATTTTCCTTAAAACTTCCTCATGGCTCACATGCTCCATCCATGGTATTCTCAGCCTTTTTCTGTAGAACCACATCTCTGATGCTTGTCTCTTTCTGATTCTAAGTATATGTGTCTTTTGTGTTTCCATTTTCCTTAAAACTTCCTCATGGCTCGCATGCACCATCCATGGTAATCTCAGCCTTTTTCTGTAGAACCACATCTCTGATGCTTGTCTCTTTCTGATTCTAAGTATATGTGTCCATTGTGTTTCCATTTGCCTTAAAACTTCCTCATGGCTCGCATGCTCCATCCATGGTATTCTCAGCCTTTTTCTGTAGAACCACATCTCTGATGCTTCTCTCTTTCTGATTCTAAGTATATGTGTCCTTTGTGTTTCCATTTTCCTTAAAACTTCCTCATGGCTCACATGCTCCATTCATGGTATTCTCAGCCTTTTTCTGTAGAACCACATCTCTGATGCTTGTCTCTTTCTGATTCTAAGTATATGTCTTTTGTCTTTCCATTTTCCTTAAAACTTCCTCATGGCTCGCATGCACCATCCATGGTATTCTCAGCCTTTTTCTGTAGAACCACATCTCTGATGCTTGTCTCTTTCTGATTCTAAGTATATGTGTCCTTTGTGTTTCCATTTGCCTTAAAACTTCCTCATGGCTCGCATGCTCCATCCATGGTATTCTCAGCCTTTTTCTGTAGAACCACATCTCTGATGCTTGTCTCTTTCTAATTCTAAGTATATGTGTCTTTTGTGTTTCCATTTGCCTTAAAACTTCCTCATGGCTCGCATGCACCATCCATGGTATTCTCAGCCTTTTTCTGTAGAACCACATCTCTGATGCTTGTCTCTTTCTGATTCTAAGTATATGTGTCTTTTGTGTTTCCATTTTCCTTAAAACTTCCTCATGGCTCGCATGCACCATCCATGTTATTCTCAGCCTTTTTCTGTAGAACCACATCTCTGATGCTTGTCTCTTTCTGATTCTAAGTATATGTGTCCTTTGTGTTTCCATTTGCCTTCAAACTTCCTCATGGCTTGCATGCTCCATCCATGGGATTCTCAGCCTTTTTCTATAGAACCACATCTCTGATGCTTGTCTCTTTCTGATTCTAAGTATATGTGTCCTTTGTGTTTGCATTTTCCTTAAAACTTCCTCATGGCTCACATGCTCCATCTATGGTATTCTCAGCCTTTTTCTATAGAACCACATCTCTGATGCTTGTCTCTTTCTGATTCTAAGTATATGTGTCCTTTGTGTTTCCATTTGCCTTAAAACTTCCTCATGGCTCACATGCTCCATCCATGGTATTCTCAGCCTTTTTCTATAGAACCACATCTCTGATGCTTCTCTCTTTCTGATTCTAAGTATATGTCTCCTTTGTGTTTCCATTTTCCTTAAAACTTTCTCATGGCTCACAGGCTCCATCCATGGTATTCTCAGCCTTTTTCTGTAGAACCACATCTGTGATGCTTCTCTCTTTCTGATTCTAAGTATATGTGCCCTTTGTGTTTCCATTTTCCTTAAAACTTCCTCATGGCTCACATGCTCCATCCATGGTATTCTCAGCCTTTTTCTGTAGAACCACATCTCTGATGCTTGTCTCTTTCTGATTCTAAGTATATGTGTCCTTTGTGTTTCCATTTTCCTTAAAACTTCCTCATTGCTCACATGCTCCATCCATGGTATTCTCAGCCTTTTTCTGTAGAACCACATCTCTGATGCTTGCCTCTTTCTGATTCTAAGTATATGTGTCCTTTGTGTTTCCATTTGCCTTAAAACTTCCTCATGGCTCGCATGCTCCATCCATGGTATTCTCCGCCTTTTTCTATAGAACCACATCTCTGATGCTTCTCTCTTTCTGATTCTAAGTATATGTGTCCTTTGTGTTTGCATTTTCCTTAAAACTTCCTCATGGCTCACATGCTCCATCCATGGTATTCTCAGCCTTTTTCTGTAGAACCACATCTCTGATGCTTGTCTCTTTCTGATTCTAAGTATATGTGTCCTTTGTGTTTCCATTTGCCTTAAAACTTCCTCATGGCTCGCATGCTCCATCCATGGTATTCTCAGCCTTTTTCTATAGAACCACATCTCTGATGCTTCTCTCTTTCTGATTCTAAGTATATGTGTCCTTTGTGTTTCCATTTTCCGTAAACTTTCTCATGGCTCACAGGCTCCATCCATGTTATTCTCAGCCTTTTTCTGTAGAACCACATCTCTGATGCTTCTCTCTTTCTGATTCTAAGTATATGTGTCCTTTGTGTTTCCATTTTCCTTAAAACTTCCTCATGGCTCACATGCTCCATCCATGGTATTCTCAGCCTTTTTCTGTAGAACCACATCTCTGATGCTTGTCTCTTTCTGATTCTAAGTATATGTGTCCTTTGTGTTTCCATTTTCCTTAAAACTTCCTCATTGCTCACAAGCTCCATCTATGGTATTCTCAGCCTTTTTCTATAGAACCACATCTCTGATGCTTGTCTCTTTCTGATTCTAAGTATATGTGTCCTTTGTGTTTCCATTTTCCTTAAAACTTCCTCATTGCTCACAAGCTCCATCTATGGTATTCTCAGCCTTTTTCTATAGAACCACATCTCTGATGCTTGTCTCTTTCTGATTCTAAGTATATGTGTCCTTTGTGTTTCCATTTGCCTTAAAACTTCCTCATGGCTCACATGCTCCATCCATGGTATTCTCAGCCTTTTTCTATAGAACCACATCTCTGATGCTTCTCTCTTTCAGATTCTAAGTATATGTCTCCTTTGTGTTTCGATTTTCCTTAAAACTTTCTCATGGCTCACAGGCTCCATCCATGGTATTCTCAGCCTTTTTCTGTAGAACCACATCTGTGATGCTTCTCTCTTTCTGATTCTAAGTATATGTGCCCTTTGTGTTTCCATTTTCCTTAAAACTTCCTCATGGCTCACATGCTCCATCCATGGTATTCTCAGCCTTTTTCTGTAGAACCACATCTCTGATGCTTGTCTCTTTCTGATTCTAAGTATATGTGTCCTTTGTGTTTCCATTTTCCTTAAAACTTCCTCATTGCTCACATGCTCCATCCATGGTATTCTCAGCCTTTTTCTGTAGAACCACATCTCTGATGCTTGCCTCTTTCTGATTCTAAGTATATGTGTCCTTTGTGTTTCCATTTGCCTTAAAACTTCCTCATGGCTCGCATGCTCCATCCATGGTATTCTCCGCCTTTTTCTATAGAACCACATCTCTGATGCTTCTCTCTTTCTGATTCTAAGTATATGTGTCCTTTGTGTTTCCATTTTCCCTAAAACTTCCTCATGGCTCACATGCTCCATCCATGGTATTCTCAGCCTTTTTCTGTAGAACCACATCTCTGATGCTTGTCTCTTTCTGATTCTAAGTATATGTGTCCTTTGTGTTTCCATTTGCCTTAAAACTTCCTCATGGCTCGCATGCTCCATCCATGGTATTCTCAGCCTTTTTCTATAGAACCACATCTCTGATGCTTCTCTCTTTCTGATTCTAAGTATATTTGTCCTTCGTGTTTCCATTTTCCTTAAAACTTCCTCATGGCTCACATGCTCCATCCATGGTATTCTCAGCCTTTTTCTGTAGAACCACATCTCTGATGCTTGTCTCTTTCTGACTCTAAGTATATGTGTCTTTTGTGTTTCCATTTTCCTTAAAACTTCCTCATGGCTCGCATGCACCATCCATGGTAATCTCAGCCTTTTTCTGTAGAACCACATCTCTGATGCTTGTCTCTTTCTGATTCTAAGTATATGTGTCCATTGTGTTTCCATTTGCCTTAAAACTTCCTCATGGCTCGCATGCTCCATCCATGGTATTCTCAGCCTTTTTCTGTAGAACCACATCTCTGATGCTTCTCTCTTTCTGATTCTAAGTATATGTGTCCTTTGTGTTTCCATTTTCCTTAAAACTTCCTCATGGCTCACATGCTCCATTCATGGTATTCTCAGCCTTTTTCTGTAGAACCACATCTCTGATGCTTGTCTCTTTCTGATTCTAAGTATATGTCTTTTGTCTTTCCATTTTCCTGAAAACTTCCTCATGGCTCGCATGCACCATCCATGGTATTCTCAGCCTTTTTCTGTAGAACCACATCTCTGATGCTTGTCTCTTTCTGATTCTAAGTATATGTGTCCTTTGTGTTTCCATTTGCCTTAAAACTTCCTCATGGCTCGCATGCTCCATCCATGGTATTCTCAGCCTTTTTCTGTAGAACCACATCTCTGATGCTTGTCTCTTTCTAATTCTAAGTATATGTGTCTTTTGTGTTTCCATTTGCCTTAAAACTTCCTCATGGCTCGCATGCACCATCCATGGTATTCTCAGCCTTTTTCTGTAGAACCACATCTCTGATGCTTGTCTCTTTCTGATTCTAAGTATATGTGTCTTTTGTGTTTCCATTTTCCTTAAAACTTCCTCATGGCTCGCATGCACCATCCATGTTATTCTCAGCCTTTTTCTGTAGAACCACATCTCTGATGCTTGTCTCTTTCTGATTCTAAGTATATGTGTCCTTTGTGTTTCCATTTGCCTTCAAACTTCCTCATGGCTTGCATGCTCCATCCATGGGATTCTCAGCCTTTTTCTATAGAACCACATCTCTGATGCTTGTCTCTTTCTGATTCTAAGTATATGTGTCCTTTGTGTTTCCATTTTCCTTAAAACTTCCTCATGGCTCACATGCTCCATCCATGGTATTCTCAGCCTTTTTCTGTAGAACCACATCTCTGATGCTTGTCTCTTTCTGATTCTAAGTATATGTGTCCTTTGTGTTTCCATTTGCCTTAAAACTTCCTCATGGCTCGCATGCTCCATCCATGGTATTCTCAGCCTTTTTCTATAGAACCACATCTCTGATGCTTCTCTCTTTCTGATTCTAAGTATATGTGTCCTTTGTGTTTCCATTTTCCGTAAACTTTCTCATGGCTCACAGGCTCCATCCATGTTATTCTCAGCCTTTTTCTGTAGAACCACATCTCTGATGCTTCTCTCTTTCTGATTCTAAGTATATGTGTCCTTTGTGTTTCCATTTTCCTTAAAACTTCCTCATGGCTCACATGCTCCATCCATGGTATTCTCAGCCTTTTTCTGTAGAACCACATCTCTGATGCTTGTCTCTTTCTGATTCTAAGTATATGTGTCCTTTGTGTTTCCATTTTCCTTAAAACTTCCTCATTGCTCACAAGCTCCATCTATGGTATTCTCAGCCTTTTTCTATAGAACCACATCTCTGATGCTTGTCTCTTTCTGATTCTAAGTATATGTGTCTTTGTGTTTCCATTTTCCTTAAAACTTCCTCATTGCTCACAAGCTCCATCTATGGTATTCTCAGCCTTTTTCTATAGAACCACATCTCTGATGCTTGTCTCTTTCTGATTCTAAGTATATGTGTCCTTTGTGTTTCCATTTGCCTTAAAACTTCCTCATGGCTCACATGCTCCATCCATGGTATTCTCAGCCTTTTTCTATAGAACCACATCTCTGATGCTTCTCTCTTTCTGATTCTATATATATGTCTCCTTTGTGTTTCCATTTTCCTTAAAACTTTCTCATGGCTCACAGGCTCCATCCATGGTATTCTCAGCCTTTTTCTGTAGAACCACATCTGTGATGCTTCTCTCTTTCTGATTCTAAGTATATGTGCCCTTTGTGTTTCCATTTTCCTTAAAACTTCCTCATGGCTCACATGCTCCATCCATGGTATTCTCAGCCTTTTTCTGTAGAACCACATCTCTGATGCTTGTCTCTTTCTGATTCTAAGTATATGTGTCCTTTGTGTTTCCATTTTCCTTAAAACTTCCTCATTGCTCACATGCTCCATCCATGGTATTCTCAGCCTTTTTCTATAGAACCACATCTCTGATGCTTGTCTCTTTCTGATTCTAAGTATATGTGTCCTTTGAGTTTCCATTTTCCTTAAAACTTCCTCATTGCTCACATGCTCCACCCATGGTATTCTCAGCCTTTTTCTATAGAATCACATCTCTGATGCTTGTCTCTTTCTGATTCTAAGTATATGTGTCCTTTGTGTTTCCATTTTCCTTAAAACTTCCTCATTGCTCACATGCTCCATCCATGGTATTCTCAGCCTTTTTCTATAGAACCACATCTCTGATGCTTGTCTCTTTCTGATTCTAAGTATATGTGTCCTTTGTGTTTCCATTTTCCTTAAAACTTCCTCATTGCTCACATGCTCTATCCATGGTATTCTCAGCCTTTTTCTATAGAACCACATCTCTGATGCTTCTCTCTTTCTGATTCTAAGTATATGTGTCCTTTGTGTTTCCATTTTCCTTAAAACTTCCTCATTGCTCACATGCTCCATCCATGGTATTCACAGCCTTTTTCTATAGAACCACATCTCTGATGCTTCTCTCTTTCTGATTCTAAGTATATGTGTCCTTTGTGTTTCCATTTTCCTTAAAACTTCCTCATTGCTCACATGCTCCATCCATGTTATTCTCAGCCTTTTTCTATAGAACCACATCTCTGATGCTTCTCTCTTTCTGATTCTAAGTATATGTGTCCTTTGTGTTTCCATTTTCCTTAAAACTTCCTCATGGCTCACATGCTCCATCCATGGTATTCTCAGCCTTTTTCTGTAGAACCACATCTCTGATGCTTGTCTCTTTCTGATTCTAAGTATATGTGTCCTTTGTGTTTCCATTTTCCTTAAAACTTCCTCATTGCTCACATGCTCCATCCATGGTATTCTCAGCCTTTTTCTATAGAACCACATCTCTGATGTTTCTCTCTTTCTGATTCTAAGTATATGTGTCCTTTGTGTTTCCATTTTCCTTAAAACTTCCTCATGGCTCACATGCTCCATCCATGGTATTCTCAGCCTTTTCCTGTAGAACCACATCTCTGATGTTTGTCTCTTTCTGATTCTAAGTATATGTGTCCTTTGTGTTTCCATTTTCCGTAAACTTCCTCATGGCTCACATGCTCCATCCATGGTATTCTCAGCCTTTTTCTGTAGAACCACATCTCTGATGCTTGTCTCTTTCTGATTCCAAGTATATGTGTCCTTTGTGTTTCCATTTTCCTTAAAACTTCCTCATGGCTCACATGCTCCATCCATGGTATTCTCAGCCTTTTTCTGTAGAACCACATCTCTGATGCTTGTCTCTTTCTGATTCTAAGTATATGTGTCCTTTGTGTTTCCATTTTCCTTAAAACTTCCTCATTGCTCACATGCTCCATCCATGGTATTCTCAGCCTTTTTCTATAGAACCACATCTCTGATGCTTCTCTCTTTCTGATTCTAAGTATATGTGTCCTTTGTGTTTCCATTTTCCTTAAAACTTCCTCATTGCTCACATGCTCCATCCATGGTATTCTCAGCCTTTTTCTGTAGAACCACATCTCTGATGCTTGTCTCTTTCTGATTCTAAGTATATGTGTCCTTTGTGTTTCCATTTTCCTTAAAACTTCCTCATGGCTCACATGCTCCATCCATGGTATTCTAGGGCCTTTTTCTGTAGAACCACATCTCTGATGCTTGTCTCTTTCTGATTCTAAGTATATGTGTCCTTTGTGTTTCCATTTTCCTTAAAACTTCCTCATGGCTCACATGCTCCATCCAGGGTATTCTCAGCCTTTTTCTGTAGAACCACATCTCTGATGCTTGTCTCTTTCTGATTCTAAGTATATGTGTCCTTTGTGTTTCCATTTTCATTAAAACTTCCTCATGGCTCACATGCTCCATCCATGGTATTCTCAGCCTTTTTCTGTAGAACCACATCTCTGATGCTTGTCTCTTTCTGATTCTAAGTATATGTGTCCATTGTGTTTCCATTTGCCTTAAAACTTCCTCATGGCTCGCATGCTCCATCCATGGTATTCTCAGCCTTTTTCTATAGAACCACATCTCTGATGCTTCTCTCTTTCTGATTCTAAGTATATGTGGCCTTTGTGTTTCCATTTTCCGTAAACTTTCTCATGGCTCACAGGCTCCATCCATGGTATTCTCAGCCTTTTTCTGTAGAACCACATCTCTGATGCTTGTCTCTTTCTGATTCTAAGTATATGTGTCCTTTGTGTTTCCATTTTCCTTAAAATTTCCTCATTGCTCACATGCTCCATCCATGGTATTCTCAGCCTTTTTCTGTAGAACCACATCTCTGATGCTTGTCTCTTTCTGATTCTAAGTATATGTGTCCATTGTGTTTCCATTTTCCGTAAACTTCCTCATGGCTCACATGCTCCATCCATGGTATTCTCAGCCTTTTTCTGTAGAACCACATCTCTGATGCTTGTCTCTTTCTGATTCCAAGTATATGTGTCCTTTGTGTTTCCATTTTCCTTAAAACTTCCTCATGGCTCACATGCTCCATCCATGGTATTCTCAGCCTTTTTCTGTAGAACCACATCTCTGATGCTTGTCTCTTTCTGATTTTAAGTATATGTGTCCTTTGTGTTTCCATTTTCCTTAAAACTTCCTCATTGCTCACATGCTCCGTCCATGGTATTCTCAGCCTTTTTCTATAGAACCACATCTCTGATGCTTCTCTCTTTCTGATTCTAAGTATATGTGTCCTTTGTGTTTCCATTTTCCTTAAAACTTCCTCATTGCTCACATGCTCCACCCATGGTATTCTCAGCCTTTTTCTGTAGAACGACATCTCTGATGCTTGTCTCTTTCTGATTCTAAGTATATGGGTCCTTTGTGTTTCCATTTTCCTTAAAACTTCCTCATGGCTCACATGCTCCATCCATGGTATTCTCAGCCCATTTCTGTAGAACCACATCTCTGATGCTTGTCTCTTTCTGATTCTAAGTATATGTGTCCTTTGTGTTTCCATTTTGCGTAAACTTCCTCATGGCTCACATGCTCCATCCATGGTATTCTCAGCCTTTTTCTGTAGAACCACATCTCTGATGCTTGTCTCTTTCTGATTCCAAGTATATGTGTCCTTTGTGTTTCCATTTTCCTTAAAACTTCCTCATGGCTCACATGCTCCATCCATGGTATTCTCAGCCTTTTTCTGTAGAACCACATCTCTGATGCTTGTCTCTTTCTGATTCTAAGTATATGTGTCCTTTGTGTTTCCATTTTCCTTAAAACTTCCTCATTGCTCACATGCTCCATCCATGGTATTCTCAGCCTTTTTCTATAGAACCACATCTCTGATGCTTCTCTCTTTCTGATTCTAAGTATATGTGTCCTTTGTGTTTCCATTTTCCTTAAACCTTCCTCATGGCTCACATGCTCCATCCATGGTATTCTCAGCCTTTTTCTGTAGAACCACATCTCTGATGCTTGTCTCTTTCTGATTCTAAGTATATGTGTCCTTTGTGTTTCCATTTTCCTTAAAACTTCGTCATTGCTCACATGCTCCATCCATGGTATTCTCACCCTTTTTCTATAGAACCACATCTCTGATGCTTCTCTCTTTCTGATTATAAGTATATGTGTCGTTTGTGTTTCCATTTTCCTTAAAACTTCCTCATGGCTCACATGCTCCATCCATGGTATTCTCAGCCTTTTTCTATAGAACCACATCTCTGATGCTTGCCTCTTTCTGATTCTAAGTATATGTGTCCTTTGTGTTTCCATTTTCCTTAAAACTTCCTCATGGCTCACATGCTCCATCCATGGTATTCTCAGCCTTTTCTATAGAACCACATCTCTGATGCTTGTCTCTTTCTGATTCTAAGTATATGTGTCCTTTGTGTTTCCATTTTTCGTAAACTTCCTCATTGCTCACATGCTCCATCCATGGTATTCTTAGACTTTTTCTATAGAACCACATCTCTGATGCTTGTCTCTTTCTGATTCCAAGTATATGTGTCCTTTGTGTTTCCATTTTCCTTAAAACTTCCTCATGGCTCACATGCTCCATCCATGGTATTCTCAGCCTTTTTCTATAGAACCACATCTCTGACGCTTGTCTCTTTCTGATTCTAAGTATATGTGTCCTTTGTGTTTCCATTTTCCTTAAAACTTCCTCATTGCTCACATGCTCCATCCATGGTATTCTCAGCCTTTTTCTATAGAACCACATCTCTGATGCTTCTCTCTTTCTGATTCTAAGTATATGTGTCCTTTGTGTTTCCATTTTCCTTAAAACTTCCTCATTGCTCACATGCTCCATCCATGGTATTCTCAGCCTTTTTCTGTAGAACCACATCTCTGATGCTTGTCTCTTTCTGATTCTAAGTATATGTGTCCTTTGTGTTTCCATTTTCCTTAAAACTTCCTCATGGCTCACATGCTCCATCCATGGTATTTTAGGGCCTTTTTCTGTAGAACCACATCTCTGATGCTTGTCTCTTTCTGATTCTAAGTATATGTGTCCTTTGTGTTTCCATTTTCCGTAAACTTTCTCATGGCTCACAGGCTCCATCCATGGTATTCTCAGCCTTTTTCTGTAGAACCACATCTCTGATGCTTGTCTCTTTCTGATTCTAAGTATATGTGTCCTTTGTGTTTCCATTTTCCTTAAAACTTCCTCATTGCTCACATGCTCCATCCATGGTATTCTCAGCCTTTTTCTGTTGAACCACATCTCTGATGCTTGTCTCTTTCTGATTCTAAGTATATGTGTTCTTTGTGTTTCCATTTTCCTTAAAACTTCCTCATTGCTCACATGCTCCATCCATGGTATTCTCAGCCTTTTTCTATAGAACCACATCTCTGATGCTTCTCTCTTTCTGATTCTAAGTATATGTGTCCTTTGTGTTTCCATTTTCCTTAAAACTTCCTCATGGCTCACATGCTCCATCCATGGTATTCTCAGCCTTTTTCTGTAGAACCACATCTCTGATGCTTGTCTCTTTCTGATTTTAAGTATATGTGTCCTTTGTGTTTCCATTTTCCGTAAACTTCCTCATGGCTCACATGCTCCATCCATGGTATTCTCAGCCTTTTTCTGTAGAACCACATCTCTGATGCTTGTCTCTTTCTGATTCCAAGTATATGTGTCCTTTGTGTTTCCATTTTCCTTAAAACTTCCTCATGGCTCACATGCTCCATCCATGGTATTCTCAGCCTTTTTCTGTAGAACCACATCTCTTATGCTTGTCTCTTTCTGATTCTAAGTATATGTGTCCTTTGTGTTTCCATTTTCCTTAAAACTTCCTCATTGCTCACATGCTCCGTCCATGGTATTCTCAGCCTTTTTCTATAGAACCACATCTCTGATGCTTCTCTCTTTCTGATTCTAAGTATATGTGTCCTTTGTGTTTCCATTTTCCTTAAAACTTCCTCATTGCTCACATGCTCCATCCATGGTATTCTCAGCCTTTTTCTGTAGAACGACATCTCTGATGCTTGTCTCTTTCTGATTCTAAGTATATGGGTCCTTTGTGTTTCCATTTTCCTTAAAACTTCCTCATGGCTCACATGCTCCATCCATGGTATTCTCAGCCCATTTCTGTAGAACCACATCTCTGATGCTTGTCTCTTTCTGATTCTAAGTATATGTGTCCTTTGTGTTTCCATTTTGCGTAAACTTCCTCATGGCTCACATGCTCCATCCATGGTATTCTCAGCCTTTTTCTGTAGAACCACATCTCTGATGCTTGTCTCTTTCTGATTCCAAGTATATGTGTCCTTTGTGTTTCCATTTTCCTTAAAACTTCCTCATGGCTCACATGCTCCATCCATGGTATTCTCAGCCTTTTTCTGTAGAACCACATCTCTGATGCTTGTCTCTTTCTGATTCTAAGTATATGTGTCCTTTGTGTTTCCATTTTCCTTAAAACTTCCTCATTGCTCACATGCTCCATCCATGGTATTCTCAGCCTTTTTCTATAGAACCACATCTCTGATGCTTCTCTCTTTCTGATTCTAAGTATATGTGTCCTTTGTGTTTCCATTTTCCTTAAACCTTCCTCATGGCTCACATGCTCCATCCATGGTATTCTCAGCCTTTTTCTGTAGAACCACATCTCTGATGCTTGTCTCTTTCTGATTCTAAGTATATGTGTCCTTTGTGTTTCCATTTTCCTTAAAACTTCCTCATTGCTCACATGCTCCATCCATGGTATTCTCAGCCTTTTTCTATAGAACCACATCTCTGATGCTTCTCTCTTTCTGATTATAAGTATATGTGTCCTTTGTGTTTCCATTTTCCTTAAAACTTCCTCATGGCTCACATGCTCCATCCATGGTATTCTCAGCCTTTTTCTATAGAACCACATCTCTGATGCTTGCCTCTTTCTGATTCTAAGTATATGTGTCCTTTGTGTTTCCATTTTCCTTAAAACTTCCTCATGGCTCACAAGCTCCATCCATGGTATTCTCAGCCTTTTCTATAGAACCACATCTCTGATGCTTGTCTCTTTCTGATTCCAAGTATATGTGTCCTTTGTGTTTCCATTTTCCTTAAAACTTCCTCATGGCTCACATGCTCCATCCATGGTATTCTCAGCCTTTTTCTATAGAACCACATCTCTGATGCTTGTCTCTTTCTGATTCTAAGTATATGTGTCCTTTTTGTTTCCATTTTCCGTAAACTTCCTCATGGCTCACATGCTCCATCCATGGTATTCTCAGACTTTTTCTATAGAACCACCTCTCTGATGCTTGTCTCTTTCTGATTCCAAGTATATGTGTCCTTTGTGTTTCCATTTTCCTTAAAACTTCCTCATGGCTCACATGCTCCATCCATGGTATTCTCAGACTTTTTCTATAGAACCACATCTCTGATGCTTGTCTCTTTCTGATTCCAAGTATATGTGTCCTTTGTGTTTCCATTTTCCTTAAAACTTCCTCATGGCTCACATGCTCCATCCATGGTATTCTCAGCCTTTTCTATAGAACCACATCTCTGATGCTTGTCTCTTTCTGATTCTAAGTATATGTGTCCTTTGTGTTTCCATTTTCCTTAAAACTTCCTCATGGCTCACATGCTCCATCCATGGTATTCTCAGCCTTTTCTATAGAACCACATCTCTGATGCTTGTCTCTTTCTGATTCTAAGTATATGTGTCCTTTGTGTTTCCATTTTCCTTAAAACTTCCTCATGGCTCACATGCTCCATCCATGGTATTCTCAGCCTTTTCTATAGAACCACATCTCTGATGCTTGTCTCTTTCTGATTCCAAGTATATGTGTCCTTTGTGTTTCCATTTTCCTTAAAACTTCCTCATGGCTCACATGCTCCATCCATGTTATTCTCAGCCTTTTCTATAGAACCACATCTCTGATGCTTGTCTCTTTCTGATTCCAAGTATATGTGTCCTTTGTGTTTCCATTTTCCTTAAAACTTCCTCATGGCTCACATGCTCCATCCATGGTATTCTCAGCCTTTTCTATAGAACCACATCTCTGATGCTTGTCTCTTTCTGATTCCAAGTAGATGTGTCCTTTGTGTTTCCATTTTCCTTAAAACTTCCTCATGGCTCACATGCTCCATCCATGGTATTCTCAGCCTTTTTCTGTAGAAACACATCTCTAATGCTTGTGTCTTTCTGATTCTAAGTATATGTGTCCTTTGTGTTTCCATTTTCCTTAAAACTTCCTCATGGCTCACATGCTCCATCCATGGTATTCTCAGCCTTTTTCTATAGAACCACATCTCTGATGCTTGTCTCTTTCTGATTCTAAGTATATGTGTCCTTTGTGTTTCCATTTTCCTTAAAACATCCTCATGGCTCGCATGCACCATCCATGGTATTCTCAGCCTTTTCTATAGAACCACATCTCTGATGCTTGTCTCTTTCTGATTCCAAGTATATGTGTCCTTTGTGTATCCATTTTCCTTAAAACTTCCTCATGGCTCACATGCTCCATCCATGGTATTCTCAGCCTTTTTCTATAGAACCACATCTCTGATGCTTGTCTCTTTCTGATTCTAAGTATATGTGTCCTTTGTGTTTCCATTTTCCGTAAACTTCCTCATGGCTCACATGCTCCATCCATGGTATTCTCAGACTTTTTCTATAGAACCACATCTCTGATGCTAGTCTCTTTCTGATTCCAAGTATATGTGTCCTTTGTGTTTGCATTTTCCTTAAAACTTCCTCATGGCTCACATGCTCCATCCATGGTATTCTCAGACTTTTTCTATAGAACCACATCTCTGATGCTTGTCTCTTTCTGATTCCAAGTATATGTGTCCTTTGTGTTTCCATTTTCCTTAAAACTTCCTCATGGCTCACATGCTCCATCCATGGTATTCTCAGCCTTTTCTATACAACCACATCTCTGATGCTTGTCTCTTTCTGATTCTAAGTATATGTGTCCTTTGTGTTTCCATTTTCCTTAAAACTTCCTCATGGCTCACATGCTCCATCCATGGTATTCTCAGCCTTTTCTATAGAACCACATCTCTGATGCTTGTCTCTTTCTGATTCCAAGTATATGTCTCCTTTGTGTTTCCATTTTCCTTAAAACTTCCTCATGGCTCACATGCTCCATCCATGGTATTCTCAGCCTTTTTCTGTAGAACCACATCTCTGATGCTTGTCTCTTTCTGATTCTAAGTATATGTGTCCTTTGTGTTTCCATTTTCCTTAAAACTTCCTCATGGCTCACATGCTCTATCCATGGTATTCTCAGCCTTTTTCTGTAGAACCACATCTCTGATGCTTGTCTCTTTCTGATTCTAAGTATATGTGTCCTTTGTGTTTCCATTTTCCTTAAAACTTCCTCATGGCTCACATGCTCCATCCATGGTATTCTCACCCTTTTCTATAGAACCACATCTCTCATGCTTCTCTCTTTCTGATTCTAAGTATATGTGTCCTTTGTGTTTCCATTTTCCTTAAAACTTCCTCATGTCTCACATGCTCTATCCATGGTATTCTCAGCCTTTTTCTGTAGAACCACATCTCTGATGCTTCTCTCTTTCTGATTCTAAGTATATGTGTCCTTTTTGTTTCCATTTTCCTTAAAACTTCCTCATGGCTCACATGCTCCATCCATGGTATTCTCAGCCTTTTTCTGTAGAACCACATCTCTGATGCTTGTCTCTTTCTGATTCTAAGTATATGTGTCATTTGTGTTTCCATTTATCTTAAAACTTCCTCATGGCTCACATGCTCCATCCATGGTATTCTCAGACTTTTTCTATAGAACCACATCTCTGATGCTTGTCTCTTTCTGATTCCAAGTATATGTGTCCTTTGTGTTTCCATTTTCCTTAAAACTTCCTCATGGCTCACATGCTCCATCCATGGTATTCTCAGCCTTTTTCTATAGAACCACATCTCTGATGCTTGTCTCTTTCTGATTCCAAGTATATGTGTCCTTTGTGTTTCCATTTTCCTTAAAACTTCCTCATGGCTCACATGCTCCATCCATGGTATTCTCAGCCTTTTTCTGTAGAACCACATCTCTGATGATTGTCTCTTTCCGATTCTAAGTATATGTGTCCTTTGTGTTTCCATTTTCCTTAAAACTTCCTCATGGCTCACATGCTCCATCCATGGTATTCTCAGCCTTTTTCTGTAGAACCACATCGCTGATGCTTGTCTCTTTCTGATTCTAAGTATATGTGTCCTTTGTGTTTCCATTTTCCTTAAAACTTCCTCATGGCTCACATGCTCCATCCATGGTATTCTCAGCCTTTTTCTGTAGAACCACATCTCTGATGCTTCTCTCTTTCTGATTCTAAGTATATGTGTCCTTTGTGTTTCCATTTTCCTTACAACTTCCTCATGGCTCACATGCTCCATCCATGGTATTCTCAGCCTTTTCTATAGAACCACATCTCTGATGCTTGTCTCTTTCTGATTCTAAGTATATGTGTCCTTTGTGTTTCCATTTTCCTTAAAACTTCCTCATGGCTCACATGCTCCATCCATGGTATTCTCAGCCTTTTTCTGTAGAACCACATCTCTGATGCTTCTCTCTTTCTGATTCTAAGTATATGTGTCCTTTGTGTTTCCATTTTCCTTAAAACTTCCTCATGGCTCACATGCTCCATCCATGGTATTCTCAGCCTTTTTCTGTAGAACCACATCTCTGATGCTTCTCTCTTTCTGATTCTAAGTATATGTGTCCTTTGTGTTTCCATTTTCCGTAAACTTCCTCATGGCTCACATGCTCCATCCATGGTATTCTCAGCCTTTTTCTGTAGAACCACATCTCTGATGCTTCTCTCTTTCTGATTCTAAGTATATGTGTCCTTTGTGTTTCCATTTTCCTTAAAACTTCCTCCTGGCTCACATGCTCCATCCATGGTATTCTCAGCCTTTTTCTGTAGAACCACATCTCTGATGCTTGTCTCTTTCTGATTCTAAGTATATGTGTCCTTTGTGTTTCCATTTTCCTTAAAACTTCCTCATGGCTCACATGCTCCATCCATGGTATTCTCAGCCTTTTTCTGTAGAACCACATCTCTGATGCTTGTCTCTTTCTGATTCTAAGTATATGTGTCCTTTGTGTTTCCATTTTCCATAAAACTTCCTCATGGCTCACATGCTCCATCCATGGTATTCTCAGCCTTTTTCTGTAGAACCACATCTCTGATGCTTCTCTCTTTCTGATTCTAAGTATATGTGTCGTTTGTGTTTCCATTTTCCTTAAAACTTCCTCATGGCTCACATGCTCCATCCATGGTATTCTCAGCCTTTTTCTGTAGAACCACATCTCTGATGCTTGTCTCTTTCTGATTCTAAGTATATGTGTCCTTTGTGTTTCCATTTTCCTTAAAACTTCCTCATGGCTCACATGCTCCATCCATGGTATTCTCAGCCTTTTTCTGTAGAACCACATCTCTGATGCTTCTCTCTTTCTGATTCTAAGTATATGTGTCCTTTGTGTTTCCATTTTCCTTAAAACTTCCTCATGGCTCACATGCTCCATCCATGGTATTCTCAGCCTTTTTCTGTAGAACCACATCTCTGATGCTTCTCTCTTTCTGATTCTAAGTATATGTGTCCTTTGTGTTTCCATTTTCCGTAAACTTCCTCATGGCTCACATGCTCCATCCATGGTATTCTCAGCCTTTTTCTGTAGAACCACATCTCTGATGCTTGTCTCTTTCTGATTCTAAGTATATGTGTCCTTTGTGTTTCCATTTTCCATAAAACTTCCTCATGGCTCACATGCTCCATCCATGGTATTCTCAGCCTTTTTCTGTAGAACCACATCTCTGATGCTTCTCTCTTTCTGATTCTAAGTATATGTGTCGTTTGTGTTTCCATTTTCCTTAAAACTTCCTCATGGCTCACATGCTCCATCCATGGTATTCTCAGCCTTTTTCTGTAGAACCACATCTCTGATGCTTCTCTCTTTCTGATTCTAAGTATATGTGTCCTTTGTGTTTCCATTTTCCGTAAACTTCCTCATGGCTCACATGCTCCATCCATGGTATTCTCAGCCTTTTTCTGTAGAACCACATCTCTGATGCTTCTCTCTTTCTGATTCTAAGTATATGTGTCCTTTGTGTTTCCATTTTCCGTAAACTTCCTCATGGCTCACATGCTCCATCCATGGTATTCTCAGCCTTTTTCTGTAGAACCACATCTCTGATGCTTGTCTCTTTCTGATTCTAAGTATATGTGTCCTTTGTGTTTCCATTTTCCTTAAAACTTCCTCATGGCTCACATGCTCCATCCATGGTATTCTCAGCCTTTTTCTGTAGAACCACATCTCTGATGCTTGTCTCTTTCTGATTCTAAGTATATGTGTCCTTTGTGTTTCCATTTTCCTTAAAACTTCCTCATGACTCACATGCTCCATCCATGGTATTCTCAGCCTTTTTCTATAGAACCACATCTCTGATGCTTGTCTCTTTCTGATTCTAAGTATATGTGTCCTTTGTGTTTCCATTTTCCTTAAAACTTCCTCATGGCTCACATGCTCCATCCATGGTATTCTCAGCCTTTTTCTGTAGAACCACATCTCTGATGCTTGTCTCTTTCTGATTCTAAGTATATGTGTCCTTTGTGTTTCCATTTTCCTTAAAACTTCCTCATGGCTCACATGCTCCATCCATGGTATTCTCAGCCTTTTTCTATAGAACCACATCTCTGATGCTTGTCTCTTTCTGATTCTAAGTATATGTGTCCTTTGTGTTTCCATTTTCCTTAAAACTTCCTCATGGCTCACATGCTCCATCCATGGTATTCTCAGCCTTTTTCTGTAGAACCACACCTCTGATGCTTGTCTCTTTCTGATTCTAAGTATATGTGTCCTTTGTGTTTCCATTTTCCTTAAAACTTCCTCATTGCTCACATGCTCCGTCCATGGTATTCTCAGCCTTTTTCTGTAGAACCACATCTCTGATGCTTGTCTCTTTCTGATTCTAAGTATATGTGTCCTTTGTGTTTCCATTTTCCTTAAAACTTCCTCATGGCTCACATGCTCCATCCATGGTATTCTCAGCCTTTTTCTGTAGAACCACATCTCTGATGCTTGTCTCTTTCTGATTCTAAGTATATGTGTCCTTTGTGTTTCCATTTTCCATAAAACTTCCTCATGGCTCACATGCTCCATCCATGGTATTCTCAGCCTTTTTCTGTAGAACCACATCTCTGATGCTTCTCTCTTTCTGATTCTAAGTATATGTGTCCTTTGTGTTTCCATTTTCCGTAAACTTCCTCATGGCTCACATGCTCCATCCATGGTATTCTCAGCCTTTTTCTGTAGAACCACAACTCTGATGCTTCTCTCTTTCTGATTCTAAGTATATGTGTCCTTTGTGTTTCCATTTTCCTTAAAACTTCCTCATGGCTCACATGCTCCATCCATGGTATTCTCAGCCTTTTTCTGTAGAACCACATCTCTGATGCTTGTCTCTTTCTGATTCTAAGTATATGTGTCCTTTGTGTTTCCATTTGCCTTAAAACTTCCTCATGGCTCACATGCTCCATCCATGGTATTCTCAGCCTTTTTCTGTAGAACCACATCTCTGATGCTTCTCTCTTTCTGATTCTAAGTATATGTGTCCTTTGTGTTTCCATTTTCCGTAAACTTCCTCATGGCTCACATGCTCCATCCATGGTATTCTCAGCCTTTTTCTGTAGAACCACATCTCTGATGCTTCTCTCTTTCTGATTCTAAGTATATGTGTCCTTTGTGTTTCCATTTTCCTTAAAACTTCCTCATGGCTCACATGCTCCATCCATGGTATTCTCAGCCTTTTTCTGTAGAACCACATCTCTGATGCTTGTCTCTTTCTGATTCTAAGTATATGTGTCCTTTGTGTTTCCATTTTCCTTAAAACTTCCTCATGGCTCACATGCTCCATCCATGGTATTCTCAGCCTTTTCTATAGAACCACATCTCTGATGCTTGTCTCTTTCTGATTCTAAGTATATGTGTCCTTTGTGTTTCCATTTTCCGTAAACTTTCTCATTGCTCACATTGCTTCGTCCATGGTTTACACAGCATCCTTCTGTAAAACTAAATCTCCGCCGTTTCAATTCCCATGTTCATCTTTGAGAAGATCGTACAGCATTTAATGCAATATCGAAGGATTAAAACAGAAGTCGTGCACTGAATTTCCTGTGTCTTACCGATTCCATACTGTCGTGTATGCTTATGTATTTTCTACTCAGGAGCTTGCCTTTATTTATTTTTCTTCCAGGCGCATTAAAAGAGATAAACGCGAGCAATGTCTTTACCAGTTGAACCATAAAAGGTTTATTAATGATGATAACTCTTTCTATAAAATGGTCGTCCGTTTAATTTTGATTTATGAATACTGTTTTGTTATTTTAACCTCACTGGTAAAATGGTGGCACATTATCGCAAAGTCAGGAAATTTTCTAATTCATTCCTCTTTTATAAATGCAAAAATATCAAATGACCAAAGCCCCTAACCCTCCACCCAAAAGGGGAGTCAAATGGCCTATAAATAAGATAAAAATATTTAGAGTCGGGCCGTGAAAAGGAGACATGTCATAAAAATATGTAAGTCAGAGGAACGTAGAATAAGAAAGAAAGAAAGAAAGAAAGAAAGGATGTAGAAAAAGAAAGAAAGGGAAGATAAAGAAAAAAGAAAGACTTATGTAGAAATAAATAAATAAATAAATAAAGAAAGAAAGAAAGAAAGAAAGAAAGAAAGAAAGAAAGAAAAAGAAAATAATTAGTTTAGAAAGAAAAACTGCTTTGGAAAAGGAAAGAAAACGAAAGTTTAGGCAAAAGAAATAGAAAGTCTGATGAGAAAGAAAGAAAGAAAGAAAGAAAGAAAGAAAAAAGAAAGAAAGAAAAAAGAAAGAAAGAAGAAAAAGAAGTTGTTTGGAGATAAATAAATAAGTAAAAAAAATAAAGAATGAAATAAAAAAGAAAGAAAGATAGAAAGTAAGTAAGACATAGAAAGAAAGAAAGAAAGAAAATGCAAAGAAAGGAAAAAGAAAGAAAAAAGAAAGAATTAATTACTTTAGAAAGAAAGAAAGAAGAAGAATATTAGCTTGTAAAGAAAGAAAGAAAGAAAGAAAATAATTAGTCTGGAAAGAAAACCTGCTCAGGAGAGAAAAGAAATCTAATGTTTAGGCAAAAGAAAGAGAAAATCTGGTAAGAATGAATGAAAGAAAGAGAAAAGAAAGAAAATTGTGTTAGATTAACATAGTAGGGGTGGGACGAGGGGTAAAAATAAAAGAGTATATCTACAAATATATATTTCCAATGTCCTGAAAAATTCGTTTGCCAAACATGAGTGAATTAAAGCATATTTTTAAAGCGAGAGAAATTGTAAACTTGAAAAAGAAAGAAGAAAAGAAAATATAATGTGTAAAAGAAAAGGGGAAAGAAAGAAGGATAGAAAGAGAAAGAGACGTAGAAACGAGGAGAGAATGAAAAAGAGAACGTCTGAACAAACAAAAGAAAAAAGAAATAGGAAGTGAAGAATGAGAGAAAGGGTTAGAAGAGGGAGAAAAAAACTGAAAAAGAGTGAGAGAAAAAGAAAGTGATGGCGGAGGAAGCCAAATCGAATGAGAAAAAAGACAAATAAATGGAAAGAAAGAGAGAAGGACATGAATGGAGTGAAAGAGGAGGAGAGTGAGTGTGTTGAGAGTGAAAACAAAGAAAAATGTTTGAAAAATCAAGAAGAAGAAGAAGGAGGAGGAGGAGGAGGATGAGGAGGGGGAAGAGAAAAAGAAAAGGCAGGAGGAGAAGGAGGAAGAGAAGAAGGAGTTGGAGAAGGAGGAGTAGGAGGAGGAGGGGAGAGAAAATGAAGGAAGAGGAGGAGAAGAAGAAGAAGAAGAAGAAGAAGAAGAAGAAGAAGAAGAAGAAGAAGAAGAAGAAGAAGAAGAAGAAGAAGAAGAAGGAGGAGGAGGAGGAGGAGGAGGGGGAAGAGAAAAAGAAAAGGCAGGAGGAGAAGGAGGAGGAAGAGAAGGAGGAGGAAGAGAAGGAGGAGGAAGAGAAGAAGGAGTTGGAGAAGGAGGAGTGGGAGGAGGAGGGGAGAGAAAATGAAGGAAGAGGAGGAGGAGGAAGAGGAGAAGAAGAAGAAGAAGAAGAAGAAGAAGAAGAAGAAGAAGAAGAAGAAGAAGAAGAAGAAGAAGAAGAAGAAGGAGGAGGAGGAGAAATTCCAAAAGAGGAAGTTGCATTTATAGTGAAATTGGCAGCTGAAGAATTTAATAAACCGGGTTGAAATTATGGTGGAAGACGGAAAATAATGTAAATAAATGACTGAAGCATTCCAACATACGCACACACACACACACACACACACGCGCGCGCGCGCACACACACACACATATATGTATTGATAGATAGGTGGGGGAAAGTGTGTACGTAATATAAAGGAATCATAATATGAGCAAAGTTTTATGTAAAAAGACTATATAACAACACCAAAATATGTTTCAACCTACAAAGTTTAGCTGTGTTTACAGGCTGCGTTGAACAAGATCTGACGGGCGCTGTTCGAAATGCCGGTGTTGACTGGTATAAGATTACGTGATAATCATCCGTTGGTTTTGAGAAAGGAAGTTGGAAGAAAGAGAAATAAAACATCGAATGGGAGGCGGGGGGGGGGGGGCTGAAAGAATATGGACAGACTTGACAGCTAAAGAGAGAAGCGAGAGAAAGAGACTAAGACACAGAGAGAGAGAGAGAGAAATGAAAAAAGTGGAGGCTGAGATGCAAGAAGAAAGTGAGTGTGACGGAAAGAGAGATGGAGGAAGAGATAAGAAGTCATACACGGAGGGGAATAAAAAAGAGACACCCCTCACCCCCGACAACAAAAAAAGAAATCGCGAAACCGGTGAGAGATCGATGTGTAAAGAAAGGAAGTGCGTGATGTGGGAAAATGAACGAGAAAGAGAGAGAATGAGAGAAAGAGAAAGAAAGAGAGAGAGAATGAGAGAGAATGAGAGAGAAAGAGAAAGAGAAAGACAGGGAGAAAGAGAGAGAGAGGTAAGGGTAAGGATAGTGGAAAAAATGTTGACAGATAAAATAAATGCTTGATGTGGGAAAATGAACGGGAACGAAAGAGAGAAAGAGAGAGAGATATAGAGAGAGAGTGAAAGAAAGAAAGAGAGAGATAGAGAGAGAGATAGAGAGAAGTAGGTAAGGGTAAGGATAGTGGGAAAAAAGTTGACAGAGAAAGGTTTGGAAAGATAAAAACGAAAGAAAGAAACAATGAAATTCAGAGGGTGAAAATATAAAACCATAAGAGCAAATTATTTTGTAGAGTGTACATGAGAGAGGGAGTCAAGAGAAAGAGATGGAATGGGAAGATAAGAAAGAGCTCATTTGTGAGTGAGAGTGAGAGAGTAAAAACAAACAAAAAAAATCACTAAGAACACTATTGGCCACATAGTATCAGGGACCCCAGCCCTTGCTGGGAAAAGACATGACAGGCTAGGAAAATATGCTTCTTGGCATCCCTGTCCGAAGTATGGTATTAAAGTATTGGCTACGCCACGCAATTTGAAGTCACAAATGCTGATTGAGTGACCATACTGTGGAATTTCCAAATCATCACATATAAGAAAAATGATGTAAGTAAACGAAATATGGTGATCCAAGATTAAAAAAACAAACCCTGTCAACTAATTGATATGACTTGCTCAAAGGATTCATATAATTTAAAAAACTGTTAAATTATAAGGACATGCAAATTGGAACTTAAAAAAAAAGATTATCCCTGTTGTGACAGGGGAATTTGTTATGATAACGGATACCGACAATCATGTTAGTACAATTTCTTAACACATCAACATCTCAAAACTACAAAAGCCTACTTTGTTCGGGTCTGCACATAACATCCACAAAACCCTCTCCATCTAAACGAAATGTCCTAATTGTGCATAGGAAACTCTCTTATAGGGCTCTTAATGTGGGAATTTAAAACTATGATTATCTCAGTTGTGATAGGGGCATTGGTTATGATAAAGAAGGGTAACGGATTTTCTGGACACATCAACATCTCAGAGCTACCAAAGCCTACTTTGTTCAGAAACTGCATATCTGCAAAACACTCTCCATCTAAACGAAATGTCTCAAATGTTCATAGACAACTCTGCTATATTGCCCTTAATGTGGGAATTTAAAACTATGATTATCTCAGTTGTGATAGGGGCATTGGTTATGATAAAAAAGGGTAACGAAATTCCTGAACACATCAACATCTCAGAGTTACAAAAACCTATTTTCTGCTGAACTGCACATATCATACGCAAAAACCTCGCAAATGTGCATAGATAATTATTTTATAGGGCCCTTAATGTCAAAAAATTAAAACTGTAATTGTCACCGTTGTGATAGGGGCTTTGTGTATGATAAAGAATGGCATTGAAAATCATGTGAGTAAGATTCAGCATCTCAGGGCTGCAAAAGATTAATTTGAGCGGAACTGCACATATTATCCACAAAATTCATTCCATTTAAAGGAAACGTCCGAAAATGTGCATAGATAACTCTCCTACAGAGCCACTTTTAGTCATAGACACCGGGGGGGTACTTTGTAATTAGACACTTAAAATAACTCTATGGCAAGATGATACCACACACAATAATATCAATGAGTTTTATATAAATAAGGAAAACAGAAATTCTCAAATTATTGATTTTGTTGTTCCATGTGAAGAAAGAGTGAACACCAAAGAAACTGAAAAAAACCGAGATCAAGCTCGAGAGATGAAGATTATACAGAATATGACTGTTGAAGTGATTCCTGAACTAATGGGTGCTAATGATCCAAAAGTAGATCTTTCGAAATACCCTCAATCGGAGATTGGGTTACCCAACCTAAAGGTATTTCTGAGTTCTACCTGCAAAGTTATACGCTTCTTTAATCTAAACCTGTCGCCATATCCCGCACATTTGGCTGTGATGCATGTGATTGGTATACACTTTTCAGGCTGCGTATCATTATGGGTATACGAGGCTTGGTCAAAAAGCATCGGGACTGTTACTTTGGTAACGGGGTTAAAGTGCACAGGGTAAAGCCGCTTGGCACATATTGATCTTTAACCGAAGGAAATAAAATAAAAAAAAGCAGCAATAATTTCAAAATCTGTGAAATTATAAGAACCTACAAATCGAAGTAACAAAAATGCGGAAACTTAAAACTACGACTATCCTCGTTGTGATACGGGCATTTCATATGATAAAGAAAGGTCCCGAAAATCATGTGAGTAAAATTGCTGTAAACATCAACATCTCAGAGCTACAAAAGCCCACTTTCTTTAGAACTGCACATATCATCCGCAAAACCCTCTCCATTTAAAGAAACGCCCCCAAATGTGCATAGATAATTCTACTATTGGGCCCTTAATGTGGGAAATTAAAACTATGATTATCTCAGTTGTGATAGGAGTATTGGGCGAAAGGTAACTATTGTATTGGAGCTTACTGAATATAAAACCCGGCATGGCAGAGTGCGCCAATATCTGCACTGAAAAATCTGCAACTTTTAAGGAAAGGAAACTGAAAGAAATTGGTATGAACATCACCCAGACCCGGTTACGGAGATATGACCTGTTAAAATTTTATGGGACTACCCAATACACACAGACTGAACAATCATAGCTAATCGCCCAGACATCGTGATTAGAGACAGCAAACAAAACAAGTGCCTCCTTATTGATATGCCAGTCCCTAAAGACTGTAATGCATCTTTGAAGATCTTCAAAAAGCTATCAAAATACAAGGACCTTGAAAACAAAATCTCAAAAATGTGCCACATGAGAATATCAACAATTCCAGTTGTAGATGGAGACCTCGGGCTGATTGGAAAAGGTTCCAATAGACTCATTGAAGGGATTCCTGGTAGCCCATGCCTTAAAGAAAGAAATGTTCCCAAGAGTACAGCCCACACCTTACAAAGGGCTTTATCTATGTAAATATGTTTTTTTTTTTTAAATTGCTCAGTGAAAAATGTCATGATGATATTTCTAGCCTTAGGACTCTGGGCGGGAACCGGAAAGTAATGAGTATACACAAGAAATCAAAAGAATAATAATAATAATAATAATAATAATAATAATAATAATAATAATAATAATAAACGCAGATGCTACACCATAGCTCCAATATCTGAATTGATTGGAAAGGTTTTCTTGACAAAGTAAAATGAACTAGAATAAATACGCTATTCAGTACGACAAGTGGGCGTGCCTCACCGTTAGACAGTTCACCATCTCTGCTCATGAGCAGGAGTAGTGTGGAGTCATCATGACTACGTGTGTTTTTTTTTTAAGTTTGGAGGCTGAAGCAGCCATCCGTCACATCTAGAGACTTGGCGACACAAGTCAATCGCAGATCTGGTTATCCGACTTGAAAATTGGTAGCCAAGACGGGTATTTTGGACAATGAAGATTTATAATTTAGTTTAACTTTTTTTTTTTGGTAGGGGGGATCGTATTTCTTTCTTACTCCATACGAATAAATAATAACTAATATTACGCGTGAAAATTCACAGTTTTGTTATTTGAATTTTCTGATGAATTGTAAATATTTAGTCCTGAATATGACGATAAACTACGTCCGAGTCCTCGGTAAGACGATAAACTACTTCCAGCAGCAAGGCCTCTGGTCAGGAGGTTTTGAGGAGCGTGGAATCACCTCTTAATTGCTGATGTTCCCAGATCCATCCTGAACCGGGGTGGTAGCACCTGTTAGGGTTTCAGCTATGGGCAAATAGTTAACCCCCAAACTGGGGCCAAAATTCCATGAATGTGTAAAAATAGATTTTAATACCAGCAATACATTTCTGTAAAAATATTACCAACGATTAATTGTTAAAGAAAAAAATATTATCAGAAATACATTTTTGAAGGAAAACTGTTACCAGCAATACATTTTTGAAAAAAATATTACAAGCAATACATTTTTGGAAAAATACTTCCAGCAATACATTTTTGAAGAAGAAAATATTACCAGCAACACATTTTTGGAAAAAAACAAAAAAAACAAAAAACATTAAGAGCAATACATTTTTGAAAACAAATATTACTAGCAATAACAATCTTGTCGGCATTACATAACCCATTGAGGTTGATATGATATAAAACAAAAAAAATCAAACCAAACCATCGTAATTATTAAGTTAATGATGCAATAGACCCCATACGTGTTCCGCCACTACCAAATACTCATGGAAATTCCCAAACTGCATCAGTAAATATTTAGGCGAACAAAACGTGTATGGATAAATATGAATGCGAGTGATTATTTCAAGAAGTACGGCGATATAAATGAAAAGATTTTAAATTGACAATTTTGATATTTTACTGAAGCAGATGTTGAACGCAGGTTTTAACGTCTCCTCTATGTAAATTGATAGAGACAATAAGAGATATTAAGACGACAAGAAAGTAAGATGCATTATCACATATAAGGGAGGAATAAAAAGTCTGTTTGAGACTTGGGGGAACGAAAACAATAGTAATAATTATAATAATACAGATTGATATATATATATATATATATATATATATATATATATATATTGTCATCCACAGACAGACTGTTTCGCTGTATCACAGCTCATCAGTGTGGCTAGACGTATGTGTGTGTGTGTGTGTGTGTGCGTGTGTGTGTGTGTGTGCGTGTGTGTGTGTATGTGTGTGTGTGTGTGTTTCAGCTGTCATTATACCACATAACACCCTTGAGTGCTTAGCCTTGGAGCAGGTAGAATGGAGATCAACGTGTTTCAGTCGGCTCAGCAGGTTTCAATCTGCTTGTCTGAATCATCTTCAAGAAGCGAGAGCAAGATCTAAAAGGTCAGCCAATCTAACAGTGATCTCGTCTCACAAACCCCACTCTTGCTCCCTATGTGGCCTCCTTTGTAAATCATTAGCGGGTCTTAAGTGCCACTTAAGATTATCGCAGAAAATTTAATAACTGAATCAATTAAGCTGTCAGATCCTCATACGTCGTCGAAACCGACGGGAAAGTCCAATAATATATATATATATATATATATATATATATATATATATATATATAGAGAGAGAGAGAGAGAGAGAGAGAGATTTAAAGTGTGCTATATTTATGGGATAAAGAGCTCAATTTCAGAGATAGACTCTCTCTCTCTCTCTCTCTCTCTATATATATATATATATATATATATATATATATACATTTACCGAGTGTAACATGTATGATTTCATTTCCAAGTCTTTTTTCACTGCTCTTTGAACTATCATAGCTGAAAGGCCGCTCTCTCACGTGCCAAACATCTTATGGATTGAGTTGTGTCATTTATAATTGATCTCCTTAGGTCTCAGTTGAAATGATGATCCCTCTACCTTTTGTGACCTCCTGATCCAGTTTTCCTCTCTACTATTGCTTTTTGTAAACTTATTCACAGATATCTTGATCATTCTTGAAAGGATATCGAAGATGGAAGCCAGTGTATGCATTTTGGTGCCATTACTGAAGGCCTGAATGATGTTTTTCCTCTCACCGTTGATCATTTGGTAGGACACTGCGGTTGACACAAAACTATTTTAACCTGTTCTCTTTCTAGCTGATAAACTCAAAGGGTTTTGTAGTCATTCTGACGACAGATACTCTCAAGATGGCTAGACGTCGTATCTGAAAACCTCGAAAAAAGAAACTCAATTAGTTTAGTGTTTTTATTTACGCAAAAATATACCACGTGTAATGACAAAGTTGTCCATTTGTTAGAATAAACTCTGAACCATTGTATCGTAGAAATGATTAAAGATATCTTACTGGAATTTTCCAAGGCTTTTATGACACTATCGGGCTCTACTTGAACAATAAGAATGTATAATCGTTCTCCAAGCTTAACAAGAAACGTAATAAAAGAGATCATAAACAAAAATGACATGATAAATCATTAATTAATCATTAATAATTATTCCAGGATCATTTTCAAACTTATTCACGATGGCCTTCGCCCTATCTAACCGTCTAACTTTCTGTCTTGGAGTAAGAAACTGCCTTATACGTTTCACGTATATTTTAATTTTCCAGTTTTTTTTCCACTGCTCTTTAGACGGTCATAGCTGAAACTCCTCTATCACATGCCAAACATCTCATGGATTGAGTTGGATCTTTTCTAATTGATCTCTTTAGCTCTAAGTTGAAATATTGATCCCTCTAGCTTTTGTGCCTCCTGATCCAGTTTTCCTCTCTACGTCCCCTCTTTTTAAAACTTATTCAACGTTCTCTTGACGGTCCTTGAATGGACTTTGAAGATGGAAGACAGATTATGAATGTTGGTACCATTACTGAAGTCATGTATGAACCTTTTTTCCTCTCGCCATTGCTCACTTGAGAAGACAATGTGGCTGACACAAAATGATTTTAAACTCTTCTTTTTCTAGCTTAATAACTAAAAATGTTTTTGCAGTGATTCTTACAACAAATGTTGCCAAGTTGGCTAAACGTCTTATCTGAAAACCTAGAAAAAAGAAACCTAATTACTTTAGTGGTTTTTTTTTTAAGATAATAAACATTATGTGGGGCGTCCTGGGTATGACGATAATCTACTTCCGCGTCCTGGGTAAGACGATAAACTACGTTCAGCTGCAAGGCCTCCGATCAGGAGGTTTTGAGGAGCGTGGGACCACCTCTTAATTGCTGGTGTTCACAGGTCCACCCTGACCCGGGGGTGGTAACACCTATTAGGGTCCCAGCAAATAGTTAACTCTGAAACAGGGGTAAAAACACTATGAAAGTGTAAAAATAGGTTTTAATACCAGAAATATTTCGTAAAAAAATATAAATTTTTGAAGAAAAAAAAATTACCAGCAATACATTTTTGAAAAAAAAAAAAAATTATTACCAGCGATATGTTTTTGAAGGAAAACTATTACCAGAAATAGATTTTTGAGAAATCAAAATATTACCAGAAATAAAAAAATTTTGTTGGCATTACATAATCCATTGAGGTTGGTATGCCGCAAACCAAACCAAACCACACCAAACCAAACCAAACCAAACCAAACCAAACCAAACCATTATGTTGGTTGGATAATTATGCTCTAACACGACTTTGACAATTTTGCTGTTACACTCGGTATATACAAGGTGCGATGTGTTAATTCTTGACACTTTATATATTTAATGTCGTGCATCCTCGTTGGTTTTTATTCTGTCGACTGCACAGTATAGTAGGGTTAGTTGAGCACCGTTTTTGAGGGAAAAGACACCATGGCGCAGTTAACTCATACAGAAATTTGGATATGGTATGCTGAAATGCTTGTCATTCGTGCCGGGAGCTCGAATAAGAAACATTTAAGAGTGTTTGCGTGCAAAGGTACGGACAGTGCAGTGGATGCCGGAAGAGTTAACATCTCTGAAAGTTTTAAAAATATTGAATAAAATAGCCATTGGCTTCAACTACGGCCTACAGACGACTTTTCTGGACATTCTCCCTATTTAAGTTGGTGAATGCTGCCATAATACTTGCCTTCAGTTCATCTTTGCTGTTACAAGAAGTTTTCTTGATCTTTCACTTAACTGCTCCTCACAGATAATAATCAAGGGGTTTGCAGTCTGGGGAGGTAGGTGGCCAGATATAATGGGTGTTGTGGTCGTAGAAATTGTTTAACAGCCATAACTGGGTTCTCCTGCTTGTGTAGTGCTTTCGGCAGTCATAGGGTCTTCCAGCAGTTACACTCTTGACACCGGGTAGCACAACATTCCCAAGGCACTTGATGTTGGCCTCTGTGTTTAGTCTGAAGCGCTGTGAGAAGATGAGTGGAGGCACAACGACGCCATCACTAGTGATCACTCCAAACACCTTCGTAATAATCATTAGACTCACCCAACAATCTGATCAAGCCCAGCACGTTAAAACCCTCGGTCACGATTACTTGTGACTTCGTGCTAGCACAGCTATCGACGGGCCCCAAGATTACCGTCTACCCAATTTCACTGACAAGGCGTGGTATGGTTTTCAAACGCTGGGATCACTCCCCCAGACCAATAACGGTCAATTGATTTCCCAACGCTTTAATTTTTAATAAAAAAATTATGAACTTTATATATTTCTTTTTAATAAATAAATGAATGAATGAATAAGCGCACCACATGGGGTGCGGTAGAAGGTGAGGAAGAGGAGGAGAAAACAAGTGTATTGGTAAATGAAACGGTGGGGGGGGGGGTAAAATAAATATACACACTTTATTTTCATCCCACTTCATATGAACCCAAAAGGAACTTTTTAGTATCTATGCAACACGTCATAATTTCCGATCTATCATTCAAATGATTTTTTGGTCTAGAAATGTTATAGTTAATTTTTCTTGTTATTTTTTTTACTTTGATTTCTCCACATGGTTGGCGAGTTTAGTAGAATTTCTAAGGCTTTCTAACTTAAAAGATGACTTTTGATTCTATCAATTCATCTTAAAGTTAGCCCCAGTACACCATATGCATATTTTTTTCTGGCCATTTTTATCTATTATTTCTGCTTTGTAAATTACTACTTCATTTTTGCAACTCCATCTAATGGGAATCTTGTTTTATTTCTACAAGTGCATATCACTGATAACAATGTTTTGCTGTACATTGATTTTTAAATTTCTGGTGTTTTGTCTTTTAATTTAGTTTCTAAATTCCTATTACAGCTATAGCTTAATTTAACTGTGTTTTTATTAAATATTTTATTTAATTCGGAATTTCGGGGATGATTTTATTAAGTACTTTGAAAAATATTTTCCCTATTTTTCAT
>OZ038508.1:13271183-13278683 GCA_964036315.1 Acanthosepion esculentum | reverse complement strand
TGATCTTGTCTCTCAGAAGACGAAACGCCTCGACTACGATATGTTCATATGTTCATATATATATATATATATATATATATATATATATATATATATATATATATATATATATATATATATATATATTATTGAGGCGTGTGTTATTAAGGACTACGGAACCTTTTCATTAAAAAGTCTCCCTTTTGATTTCTTTTTCTTGCTTTCGCGCAAGTGATTTGTATTAGTTTCTAAGTTGTTGAAAAAACACCACAGTCTTTGGTGTGTTGCTGAGCGATTTCGGTGATCGTCAACAGTCATCATGGCAATATATATATATATATATATATATATATATATATATATATATATATATATATGTATATATACTAGCAGCATGGCCCGGCGTTGCCCGTGCTTGATTAAAAAATCGTACGACTCATACAGCAATCGTTATCACTTGACTTAAAATATTTTTGGTCTTCCTTGCCTTTAAAGGAGTGCCCTTTGCCGTGCTGATGTTGCTACATGCCTTACTTCTTGGCTATCTCACACTGCAAATTTTTTCTAAGCTCTATACTAAACATTAAATGAACACAAAACGATCAGCTTTAAAAAAGGACTCGAAAAATTGCGGCCATGCATTTGTTACACACACACACACATCCTGCCTTTTATATATTTATATATATATATATATATATATATATATGTGTGTGTGTGTGTGTGTGTGTGTGTGTGTGTGTGTGTGTGGGTGTGTGTGTGTGTGTGTGTGTGTGTGTGTGTGTATAGCTAAAATAATTTTAAGGAGCTAGGCAAACATACCTAGGTTTCACCTAAACGGATCTTCAGGGTAAAATTGGCTAAAATAATGGAACAATATTTATTGATAAAACTAAGTAAAACCACGACAACGTGACAAAAATACCCTACATGTTACTCTAATAACATCAATTTCTTATATTATAAGTTTAGCTAACTGACGTCTTTCAAAACGAGTATTAACATTCATATATATATATATATATATATATATATATATATAGAGAGAGAGAGAGAGAGAGAGAGAGAGAGAGAGAGACAATATTAGTGGTGAATATACACATACATATGCAATTATATATACACATACATATATGTATAAAAATAATTCCAAGAGGATATGATTCAGGTAGAACTCGATGTCCAGGACAGAGTAAGGATATAATAAAAAGACTTCACTAATATTCCATGGTCATAATTTATTCCATTGGAATCGTAAGAACGATCCAATTCATCAGACCTACAGATTCAAAAAGAAAACGGAACAACGACTCCAGGAAAAATTGGTGAGAGTATGTGTGAGAGTGTGGGGGGACCTGTGATCTATATAGAGGGGTGACAGACGAGAGAGACAGGGAGGTCCGAAGGTGGAGAGGGCATTAAAATCTAACAGAGGGAAGATTTAAAAAGGGGTTTCAGTGAGAAAAGGGTGCGTATTTTCAAAGATATACCGGAAGATATATATATATATACATATATATATATATATATATATATATATATATATATATATATATATATATGTGTGTGTGTGTGTGTGTGTGTGTATTGCGACTTCTGTTGATATAAACTTGTTTTCCGGTTGAGATAAATACTGGCATTCTTGAAAGAGTTAGTTTGATCCATTGCAAAGAATTTTCACTTGAATACTTGCTTGGGTTAAAAAGCACATTTATGATATGCATTGGTCAAATAATGAAAATAATCGGGCACGAGAAACTTAATATATATATATATATATATATATATATATATATATATATATATATATTACTACAGTTAGATTTACGTTAGAAATATTCAAACACTGTTGCATTCCATATCACGTGACGTCCGCGTCTCGCGACGGACGCTACTTAATGTAAACAAACTTCTGAAAACAGCCATTTCTGATGAAAGATCGGGGCCGATCTGAAATATCAAATATATATATATATAAAAATTTAAAAAATACTTTCACAAAAAAAACATTCATTTTTTTTTTAAATTTGCAACTTTTCAGTTGTTTTTTCTGTATTATATACATATTAAGAAAGTATACGTGGCTTCACATTATGACTTATATATATATATATATATATATATATATATATATATATATATATATATATATATATATATATATATTTAAATAATAAGCAATAAAACCAAAATCACCTCATATGAGGATGAGCCTATTTCGGCAGACGAAAACATTGGTCGCCTGCCTCATCTACCCCGCCGTGTCACAAATAGAAATTTAACTGTGAAAGCTAAAAAAAGTAGAAAAATAATACAGAATTCATCCATTTCAATGATTCAGTCAGACGATGACCGATATCTTCATATACCGAAATAAGATATTCCTCATATGAGGTGATTTTGGATTTTATTGTTCATTAATTATTTGCTCTGTACAAATAAATACATTGAGCTCCTTTTTTGGATCAGTTTTAATATTTTCTCTTACGACCAACCACTTGTATTATATACCAACGGATTTGTTACCTTTTCTAAATATATATATATATATATATATATATATATATAGTGTATCTGTTCATCTCCCGGCTAAAAGAAGAATCAAGAACTATATGCATATTCTAATTTCAGTTTCTCGTGTTTATTTTCCCCTACTAGTCTGGCGAAGGCATGAACCCACTTTTACACGCGCTTGTTAGGGCTACATCACTTATCGAATAACATTACCATCCCTGGCAGTAATAACAAGGAGCTGCTACCACTGATGTTAACCTTGACGGATATAATGAATCGCTCGTTGTTCATTGCGATAGCACGATTTATTCCTTTCCTTTAAATATGTGATTACCGGCGATAACTGTGGACTTCAGGGGAGCTGTTATTCGTTCAGGAAGAATTTAGTTAAGATAAAAAAAAACTTTGGTTTGGAGTCGATCTAGTTGACCATGAAATTTAAATAATTATGCAAATTAGGAAAAGAGAAAATTATTCGTACAGTAGAAAATATTGTTTTAAATTGATTGATTCGTGTAAGTATAAATAAGTTACATAATTATTTTATCGATGAAGATTTCTAGATTATTTATTCAGTAGAATATTTCTGATAATTCCAGCAAAGAACATGTTTGTATGTGTACACTTGCATGTACGTTAGTTTATTTGATTATATTATATTTACATACGCATGTAGGTATATATATATGTATGTATGTACTAGCAGCATGGCCCGGCGTTGCCCGGGCTTGATTGAAAAATCGTACGACTCATACAGTAATCGCTATCACTTGACTTAATATATTTGTGCCCTTGCCTTTAAAGGAGTACACTTTGCCGTGAAGATGTTGCTACATGCCTTACTTCTTGCCTATCTCACACTGCGAATTTTTCTAAGCTCTATACTAAACATTAAATCTGTTACGAAAAAAGAACTAAACAAAATGAACACAAAACGATCAGTTTTAAAAAAGGACTCGTAACTGGAAATACCGAATGAAAAAAGAAAGTTAACTACAAATATTTTTCACACCCAACCCAGTTCTGCGGAATCAGAATCAACGTTGAGTTTAAGCAAGCGAATGAGACAATTGGAGTAAAGTGCCATACAGATTTAAATTTTTCGCACTTGTGACGAATGCAGCTATCGATTTTTTTTTGCATGCTAGCATGCTAGTTAACATTCGTGTCAGTCAGACGTTGGCTCTCACGCTGGCCAATAGAATCTTCCTGTCTGTTCGTGGCAGCCAGCTATAGGCTCTCAATCTGGTGAGTAGAAAATGTCCGCAAACTACATGAAAACTGTCGTAGAAGCATGAAAAAATCGATTATTTCCACTATCGATGGGAGTTGGGAAATGCAAAATCGGTCTTGGTTTTCCGCTAACTTGGAGCATGTGCATGTACATTTTGGTGCAAATCCGTCGAAAATATCGGCCGTGCATTCGTTACAATTCATATTATTTTTATTTGTTGTTATTATCGGCCATTATGCATTTTATTATAGGAAAATTATTTTTGGCAATTAGGCGCTTTGTTTGGATAAATGTTAAACTCTAAGAGAGCGTTGTTGCGATGTAACCAAGATAGGCTGTACTTTGATTTGGAGTTGCAATCTCCTGTTTGACATACGAATTCGTATAACACGACCGATTTCTTTATTTTATTATTCCTATCACTAATGAGGCAAAGGATTCGATTAAAAAATGATAGATAAATAATCGAATACGTTTGTTAGGGATGGGAATGATACGTTCCCACATATTATATTCTTCATACCTATCTCGCCCTGTTTACCTCCCCTGAAGCGTTATTCAAGCTAATCGCAGAACACCAAGCCCAGCGTTCTTCACTTAACAAGAAAACATTTAACTTTCAGAGGAACACAGCAATTTTGTCGTTAAAAATGATGAACACTACAATATTTGTCTTGAGAAAAACAACATACTGATGACGAGATTGGGATAATGTCGAAACACTCGGAATAAATAATGTGTATCAACATGGTAATGTTCTCCCTCTCTTTAATAATGACAACAAAATCATATCCCTGAATATGAAAGGATCCAATTGAAAATAAGTAAACAAAACTCTAAATCATTCAATGAAACGCACACACACACACACACACATACACACACACACACACACACACACACACACATATATATATATATATATATATATATATATATATATATATATATTGATACATGTTTCATTAAATAATATATGTTGATACATGTTTCATTAAATAATATAGGCAAGTTCCTTTCATATTTTCTGATAAGCTTAATAACATTATCATTGAAATACGAAAGGAAATCACCATATTGATACATGTTTTCATCCTATGAAAGGAACTTGTCTATATTATTTAATGAAATATCCGTCAATGAAAAATTGCTGCCTAAATACACACACAATATATATTTATATATATATATATATATATATATATATATATATGATATCGTACATTGATTGCTACTGTTAATAAAGTAGTGCTCGATGCAATATGACAGAGCCATTAATATATATATATATATATATATATATATATATATATATATATATATATATATATATATATTATACCTCACCGGTTGCACGATTCGGAATTTCATGTACAACGCAATCTTCAGGTGCTGGGTAGAGACTGACCGTTACATAGTTTAAATTTTAATACAAAATATCTGGTTAACGCAATGCTGACGCAGTCCATATATCATAAGGGGATTACTGGTTTAAAAGAATGTTGTATTTGAAATAAACGGGATTTATATTTAATATTTAAAATAAACGGGGAATAATGACTTTATTTTGTATCATCTTCATCATCATCATCATCATCATAATCATTATCTCCTTAACTTTTCTTAATGTTAGTACGGATCCAAATGAAGAAGCCACACTAACTCTTTTCCACAACGGTCTTTCAACGACAGTCACCAGGAATTCTGGTATAGTCATACCTGTCCATTTGTTGACATTGTCCAACGATTTTTTTTTTTGCGTTGGCGCTCTCTCTCTTACGTCCACCTTCGACTGTGCCTTGCATGGTGTTCTTGCATGGTGTTCTTGCACAGGCCATCATGCCTTGTGTCTAAACCTCGCCATTTTCCTCCGTTTGACTGTGGCGGGAAAAGGTTCCTGCTGGCCCACAAAACGTCCAATCCTTTTCCGCACGAACTCAGTGTTTTTTGTTACTAACAGAAAATGCCAAGGAGTTTTCTCATGCGTTTTTTTCTCGAACGCTGATATACTTCTCTCTGTATCTTCCAACAGATACATACATACATACATACATACATACATATATATATATATATATATACATTCATACATATATATATATATATATATACATGTATATATATATATATATATATACATATATATATGTGTGTCTGTGTGTGCGTATATATATATATATATATATGGTCATAAAGATATATATATATATATATATATATATATATATATATATATATATATATATATATATATATATATATATATATATATATATAAGGCTTTTTTATGTTTATACATTCTTTTTATAGACAGAAATATTTCAGTAAATGCTCTGTTTATAATAAGCAGTATTAACAACATTTACCCACCTAAATGTCCGACAAATTTGCATTGTAAATATGTGTCCTCCGACAGGCTATATGACGGTTCCGTATAAGATACAGGTTCGCTTCCTGTCGGAGGACGCATATTTTCTATAAAAAGTTATCGGACATTTAGGCCGGTAAATGTTGTTAATACTATTTATTATAAAGTCCGACAATTATTTAAGACATTTTTTTATGTTTATACGTTCTTTTTACAGATACAAATATTTAAGTGAATGCTCTATTCACTTAAATATTTGTATCTGTAAAAAGAACGTATAAACATTAAAAAATGTCTTAAATAATTGTCGGACTTTGTCCATTTCATTATATATATATATATATATATATATATATATATATATATATATATATATATATATATATATATGTATTGTGTGTGTGTGTGTGTGTGTGTTTATGAGGATGAAATGTCCCGTTAACTGAATTTTGACCTGAACTTTTTACTGTATATTTTTCGACATGTTTGATTAATATTCACCACCGAATTAAGAGCAGAGACAAAAGAGAATATAAAGAAAAATATTTGTTTTAAAAACTAAATGCTTCTTGTGTCAAGGGTCTGCAAACTTATCGATTAATATACCTACAATGGTATAGAAACCAACACTGAAATGTAGATTTAGAAGTTCTATGTGTAATCTGAAATGTGATCTAATGACTTGTGTAACTCTTCCGTTCAGCTGAATAACAGCTGCTATGCGACGTAGCATGAAGTCTATGATGTACTAGATTATCTAGCGTTTCTCCAGGGTTCTCCATAATTGGATCGTATTTATTAATTTTAGTCCCAGGGAATTTAGTGTGATTTGAAAAAAGATGGCGTACGTACTCAATAATGAATACATCTGGGGAGTAGGGGATCAATTAAGATTTCTGAAAACATTTTCGTGTCATTCACATATGACAGACTATATTCCTGGAAAAATGCATCATCACCAAAACCAATGGCAAGGAAATGATATGCAAAGATACAAGTTTCTGCTTCATTAGTGGATTTTGCGAACTGTAATAGAACACATACCTAGAACACATACCTACCTTTACTTTGCAAAAATCCCAGGCTGGATTCTTCAACCGACACGACCACGATTGTCCTCTGAAAGAACTGGAAATATGACGTCATAACAGGTGAGAAGGTGCCTGTTTTCCACGTTCCAGTGCCACATTTTCCGGTTCAGATTATCAACTATAAGCGTTACTATCGTGTTAGTAATTGTAATCTTTTTGACCAGCATTACGAAACATCATGGAACGCAGTGTGCCCTATAAAGTGCATTGACTGATAGATTGAAAAGCACCAATGAGATTTGAGTTGCTGGTATGCTCCGTTTCGTAATGTAGTTAAACTTTCATTTACGTGTTTTTTTCTTTTCAATCATTTC
>OZ038508.1:13258683-13266183 GCA_964036315.1 Acanthosepion esculentum | reverse complement strand
ACATATATATATATATATATATATATATATATATATATATATATATATAATTATTTATTTGAATATTACAACATAAATATGTTATAAAATCACGACAAAAATAGCCATTTTGTTTCAACACTTCTGGTGTCTTATCAAGTGATGATGTAGAATATAGAATAAATGGTTTTAAAAGTTTCAAATATATATATATATATTACGCGAATCATTCATACGAAAAGCAGATAATGAAGTTAATGATATCATTATCTGCTTTTCGTATGAATGATTCGCGTAATATAAATTGAACCCGCACCACATAATTGATATATATATATATATATATATATATATATATATATATATATATATGTATATATATATATATAGTCATCCATATGTAAGTCTGTTTCACTGTATTACAGCTCATCACTGTAATATACAGACACTTTGAGACACACACACACACACACACACACACACATATATATGTGTGTGTGTGTGTGTGTGTGTGTGTGTGTGTGTGTATCATCCAAATGTAAAAAATGCTAAAATTAATGGAAGCATTATTAATAAAAATAGAAAAGCCAACCATCTGTAATATCAATTATGAACACTGTCATAATGTACTGGCCGTGATTGGAAAATAAAATATCCCTATAACTCTAGATCCGTGTTTCTTATCCGTTTTTACTTCGGGGCGCACTTGTCGAATAACTAAAATGCTGGGGCGTACTTTAAATTTTAATAAGAAAAAATGAGTCCTGAATTTTGAAAATAATATTAACTTTAAAGGATTTCTAATTAATCCTGCATTTCTTTCAGAGAGGTCAATAGTGACTGATTTAAATTCCTCTTGGGGGAAGGCAAAAGGGAAAGGAATTGATAAAACATTAACGAATTTAGTACCCGGATTAAAATACCAACTGACATATTTTGACTGAGACATGGAAGCCATATGCTTGGCATCTTTATTGAAGTTTTTATAAATATGAAAATAATTCATAAATTTCTCTTCTGTTAACTTGGCGCGCACCTGGCTATCTTTCAGGGCAATCTAGTGCATCGTTTGTTTCAGGCTGCTCTTGATGCATACATAAAACAATAAATGCAGTCAGTTAAAATTAAAAATAAAATCATCCTTGATAATGTCTAAATGTATTGGCGAAAGCGCTCGGGCATAGCAAACATTGGATAATTTCGACATGATTTATGTCCAGGAAAGAAGAAATTTATAAAAACACACGAAAAATTAAATTTAAACTTAACCGCAGTACCTTGTCAGCCATTTTTGAAAGAAACATGTATAAATTAAGGATTGCTACCCAAATACATAATATGAATATATTATTGCGGGAGTACTGGTCGACGTTTTAGTTGGAAAATACGTGTCTCCTGGTATATTTATCCCATAACAAATATGACGGGTTCGAAATGTGATTCCGGGTAATAATTGCGGGTTACCAACAAAACTACACACACACACACACACACACACACACACACACACACACACACACACACACACATACACACACACACATATATATATATATATATATATATATATATATATATATATAAACCTAGAGAACCAGACAAACCTACCAAGGTTTCACCGAAGCGGATCGTCAGCCTTCCACCCAGTCCAAAGGCTCCAACTACAACAGAGATTGTTGATGTTCCCATGTGCCACATTTTTGAGATTACTGTTTCAATTATTATTATTATTATTATTATTATTATTATTATTATTATTATTATTATTATTATTTCCTTTGATATCTGGCGTTTACACATTTCTTTCCGGGTCCCGCCCAGGGACCTAAGGTTAGAAATGGCATCATGATACTTTCCACTGCAAAAAAAAAAAAAAAATAAATAAATAAAAAAATATAATTACATAGATAAAGCCCTTCGTAAAGTGTGGGCTGTACTTGTCAGAACAATTTTTTGTATCTCTTGTATATAATAATAATAATAATAATAATAATAATAATAATAATAATAATAATAATAATTATTATTATTATTATTATTATTATTATTATTATTATTATTATTATTATTATTATTATTTTCTTTGATATCTGGCGTTTACACATTTCTTTCCGGATCCCGCCCAGGGACCTAAGGTTAGAAATGGTATAGCAAAAAAAAAAAAAATACATAGATAAAGCCCTTCGTAAAATCTAGGCTGTACTTGTCAGAATATTTTTTTGTATCTCTTTGAGGCATGGACTTCCATGGATCCCTTCAATTAGTCTACTGGAATCTTTTCCAACTAATCCTAAGGCTCCAACTACAACAGGGATTGTTGATGTTCCCATGTGCCACATTTTTGAGATTTCTATTTCAAGGTCCTTGTATTTTGACAGCTTTTCGAATATCTTCAAAGATACATTGCAGTCTGCAGGGACTGACATATCAATAAGGAAGCAATTTTGTTTTGTTTGTGATCTTTAATAACAATGTCTGGGCGGTTGGCTTTGATTGTTCTGTCAGTGTGTATCATTATTATTATTATCATTATTATTATTATTATTATTAAAATTATTATTAATAGTATTATTAATAATCGTCTCATTGGTAGTTTATTATTATTTTTATTATTATTACGATACTATAAAAAATAATATTATTATTACTTGTTTCATCTTGTTTCATTTCGATATGTTTTTTTTCAGTATGTTTTTCAATATTACTTTATAATTTTATCGATACTATTTAATTTTTTTTCGTTTTTTTTATATTTTTATTTTAAATTATGAGTTTCATATTTTAAATTTTAAATTTTAATTACAATTGTTTTTACTCCTTATTCGCTATTCATCATATTAATATTTTTTATCTTATATTTACATTATATTTTTTCTTATTTTATTTTGTTGATAATTTTTAAATTAATGTCAAACATTAACTGGAAAATATATCAAACTGCATTTTTTTTACAATACGCATATATATGTTAATTTATTCTTCCTTTTCTGTTTTCCCCCTTTTTTCTCCCACCCCTGCTTACACATTTGCTTTCTTATATATTTTCTTCTCTTTTTGTCTCTTTGTCTCGTTTCCTGTGAGATGACTTATTAAATAGGTCAATTTCGGGTCCTTAACCCTCTCCTTTACGCTTAAGTATTTTAATAAAAATAGATTTAAAATTATACCTATTTCTCCCTTCCTTCTCTAATTTCGACCATATCTATCGTCGTCGTCCTCCTCCCCCTGTCTCTATCACCTTACATCATCTTAAAACTAACCCTCAGATGTGTATAAAAATAATATGTAAATTTAAAACCATGTTATATATATATATATATATATATATATATATATATATATATATATATATTAGTGTTATCTCCAGACTAGCGAATGCAGCGATTGCTGGTGAGTCCGTCTACGAAACTCTAGAGTCGACATACTGAAGGTATCATTAAACAACTAAGTGACAAATTTTATATTTGAATCATTCATATATATATATATATATATATATATATATATATATATTGTGTGTATTAAAAGTAACAAATCTGTTCGTATATAATCCAAGTGGATCCTAGTAATATAATATTTTAAAACTGATCCACAAAAAGAGCTCAATATATTTAATATTATATATCATAAATTAATACACAATAAAATCCGAAATCACGTCATATGGGAAATAAGCTTAATTCGGCAGACGAATATATATATATACATTCAACATCATCACTTGGTAAGACACCGGAGGTGTTGAAAAAAATGACTATTTTTGTAGTGATTTTATAACATATTTATGTTATAATTTTTAAAATAAACAAATATATATATATATATATATATATATATATATATATATATATATATATATATATATATATATATATATATATATATGTAAGCAAATATGTGGATGTAGATCCGACGCTATGATGAAAAATATGGAAAAGACAAAACAAAATCCGAATATGCAAGTTTACTGTTTTAATGTCGACGTCAGGCGTTTCGGTCTAGTAGACCATCTTCAGGACATGGTTATTAGAAACACATTTAGCATTAGACGATATTTAATTCAACATGAAGAGACGACAAACACAAGACTAGTCAGAAACAGAACAACTATCGTCTCTTCATGTTGACTTAAATATCGTCTAATCCTAATTGTGTTTCTAATAAACATGTCCTGAAGATGGTCTACTAGACCGAAACGTCTGACGTCGACAGTAAAAGAACATTAAAACACTAAACTTGCATATTCGGATTTTGTTTTGTCTTTTCCATATTTTTCATCATATATATATATATATATATATATATATATATATATATATATATATATATATATATATATAACAGATAGAGTCATCTGTCTCATGATAATATGTAAATGAACCAAGTGGGCAGTTTCAGTTATCTAGGCTCCTTGGTAAGAGCGGATGGTAGCTGTGTGAGAGAAATCTGCGCGAAATTTGCTTAACATAAGATGGATTCAAGTGGCTTCGAAACATTTACACTGACAAAAGTCTTTCGTCAAATCTGAAACATTGACTCTTAAAAACCTACGTGTGGTCAATTTTATTGTATGGCTCCTAGTCGTCGGCCCTAAACGCCAAAATCAAACGGACACTCCAGGCGGCAGAAATATAGTTCTACGGGTAAATGTTAAAAGATTCTTTGATAGCGCAGGAGACGAACGACTGAGTTCTTTAGCGGGTTCAACAAGAAGACATTCTGCTACTAACCAGAGAACACCAACAGAACTTGGGTTACATAATTCGAAAACAAACATCATTAAACAGTTAAGTGACAAATTTTATATTTGCATGATTCATATATATATATATATATATATATATATATATATATATATATATATATAATAGTAATAAAAGGAAGAACAGTAAAATATGTAATCCGGTGTTCTTATTGATATTTTTTATTTTTACAAAACATTGATCAATGTAAATTTACAAAGCATAAATATTATAAATTAACTGATTTAAAAATATTTACTTTTAAATCAGTTAATTTAATATATATATATAGATGGCAGCTTACTGCCTCGTCAGTCATATATCGAAAGGTACATGATTGCCTAAGCGTGTATCACGCATGGCACATAACTGATTTATAATGACGTGTTTATAAGTTAGCCTCCAACTTTTCATTTATTCTTGAGCTTGAGACGAAAGGAATGTTTTTTTCCGATTAAAAAAACAATTATCTAATACAGTTTAGTTCATTTTGATCATAAATTATCCAATGAATTTTGAACTTTTCAAAGATTTTTCTGCTTCCATTGGTTTTTTTTATTGTTTCATCCCAAACAAGGTGACAATGTCATGAAGACGAAGAGTGAGTTCAACAAAAGACATTCTGTTCTAAACCTGCGGACTTTCGTGTCTTCTCCAAGCTGAAAATGCAGCTCAACGGTCGCCGTTTTAAGATCGTTGATAGAGAGCGAATCGCAGAAGGTCTTCGAGTCGCTTACGGGAAACGATTTCCAAACCGGATTTCAAAAGTGACGGGAACGTTGAAACCGTTTTCAGGCTGCAAAAGGTGGCTATTTCAAAGAGATGATGTTAAAGCTTAGCTATATACCAGTGGCTAAAGAACGCTACTACTGACCTCGCAGGCATACATACTCTCAACTTTTCAGTCTCTCAATCCCTCACCCAGATAATCGATTTCCCCACGCGTTTTTCCTACAATCGTGACTGTAAGTCCTCACCCCTCGACCTGTGTTTTACCTCCATCCCTGAGTCTTGTAGTGCCACGCAGCTCTGTCCTATCGGTAACTCCGATCATGCTGTCGTGTCTGTTAGCATCTCCTTCAGCCCCACCCCCTGCAAAGAGCCTCCTACCACCAGAACCACATTCTACTACCAACGGGCTGACTGGGACTCGTTTCGTGACTTCCTCCGCGATGTCCCCTGGGATGCTATATTTAAGCTCCCCACTCATGATTGTGCTTCTGAGTTCTCTTCCTGGATTAAAGCCGGTATCGAAGCTTTCATCCCCTCCAGGAAAATTCAAGGTCAAACCGCGCTCCTCTCCCTGGTTCACAGCTGCATGCTCAGCCGCCATTGCCCATAGGAAACACTTCTTCCACCGTTTTCGTAGTGATATGTCCGACTCCAACAGACGTCTATTTACCTCTGTACGCAATGAGTGTAAGCGTACCCTCGACAATGCCAAGTCACTATTTGCTGCTCGGATGAAGGAACGTATTGCATCCCGCAAATTTGGCTCCAAAGACTATTGGCGCATCTGCAAGAGCGTTCTGAATAATAACAAACCCTCCATTCCTCCCCTGTTCAATCAGTTTGAGGTCCTGACCACCTCTGCCGACAAGGCCGAAACTTCGCTCGGAAGTTTTCTTCCAATTCTACGCTTGACTCTTCAGGGGTACTCTTGCCCGATTTCCCTCCCAGAACTGAGGCCCTCCTGGACGGCTTGCACATAACCCCGTCGTCGGTATTGGGCATTATTTCTAACTTAGATCACCACAAGACGGAATACCAGCCATTGTCCTGAAGAAATGCTCACCTGAACTGGCGCCTGCCCTCTCTAAATTGTACAACCGCTGCCTCAAGGAGTCCTGTTTTCCTGACTGCTGGAAGTCCTCTACCATTGTTCCTGTCTTTAAGAACTCTGGCGACCCCTCCAACCCTTCCAGTTGCCGTCCTATCAGTCTCCTACCCCTCTTCGGCAAAGTCTTCGAGACCATTATCAACGCCGAAGTGATTAATCACCTGATATCCCACGATCTGCTCTCAGACAAGCAGTATGGTTTCCGCTTTGCCCGATCTACTGCCGATGTGCTTACGGCCATCACTGAATTTGTCTACCAAGCTATCCATAATAACGGCGAAGCTCGTGCCGTGGCCCTTGACATCTCCAAAGCATTCGATAGAGTTTGGCATGCCGGCCTCCTTCGCAATCTCCAGGGTTATGGTATCACAGGTCGATTGTTTGACCTAAGAGAATCGTTTCTGTCAAACCGGGATTTGAACGTTGTTCTCAGTGGATTCATCTCCAGCTCCTATCCCACTAACGCAGGTGTTCCTCAAGGCTCCATCCTTGGCCCTACTCTGTTCCTCATATTTATAAACGACCTTCCTGACGCCATAGACTCCCAAGTCGGCATCTACGCTGACGACACCACTATTTACTCCTGCCTCAATCACAAATCTAGTGAGACGGACAAAATTAACCTGGTAGCTCAAATTGAAAAGGACCTCCAATCGGTTGTGGACTGGGGAGAGAAATAGATGGTTAACTTTAACGCCTCTAAAACAAAACTGCTCTCCATTAACCACCACAAGGATCCATCCCTGCATCTCATTAGAATGTCTGAAGACCAACTTCTCGAGAGCTCTCCTCTGCGGCTGCTCGGTCTCACGCTGTCCGCTGATCTGAGATGGAACAAATACATCGAGTCAGTTGCATCATCCACCGCAAGAAAAGTTGGTTCCCTGTGCCGAGCCAGGAAATGTTTCTCCCCGGAATCGATCCTCTAAGTCTATAAAT
>OZ038508.1:13223683-13253683 GCA_964036315.1 Acanthosepion esculentum | reverse complement strand
TCTCGCACTTTCATATCTACTCGATGCGTATCCAAATGTAAACAAATGACGTCGCACATTATGAAATGGACAAAGTCCGACAATTATTTTAAGACATTTTTTATGTTTATATGTTCTTTTCATAGATACAAATATTTAAGTAAATGCTCCGTTTAAATAAACACTATTAAAGATATTTAGCGGCCTGAATGTCCGAGAAATTTTCATAGAAGATATACGTCCTCCGTAAAAGAACGTATAAACACAAAAAATGTCTAAAAATAATTGTCGGACTTTGTCCATTTCATATATATATATATATATATATATATATATATATATATATATATATATATATATTGTGTGTGTCTGTGTGTCTGTGTACGTTTGTGTGTGTGCGCGCGCGCACTATAGAGTATTAGATAGAGGGAACAATGAAGAAATGTTTGCAAATACTTTTGAGAAAGATATGAATAGATTTCCTGTCTCTTTCCCCACTTGCTATGGTTAAATAAAAGGACTGGCGCGATCCATTGTGTGGCAATCGCCCTATGAGCACCAGTTCTTTGCATTCCGCTCTTGGTTCTACTCAAGTTTTCACCATTATCACCGAAAGACATGTGTGACTAATCTGGTTGTTCGATTCTTAGAACTGAGTTACTATACTCTCATACGACGGAAGAGTACAGTTTTTCTTTTTCTTTTTTCTGTCAGTACGTAAGTGTGTTTCTGTGTGTATGCCTAAATAAATATATCAAATAAATGGCCCCAAGAATGTAAGAATCGTAAATGTAGCTTGTTTTGAAGTTAGGAATGAGGAAATGGGCATGGCGCTTAGTAAAAAGCGTGGGCGGTTCTGATAAGACGAACTATACAAATATATACCACAGATTCGTACTAGCATTACTTACATGACTTCTCATTTCAAAGCCAATGCAAACATTTGAGAAACAATTTACATACGTTTATAAATTCAGTCCAATATATGTGAGGGTGTATCTCGTCTTTCTTATTTATCCTCTCCTCTCTCTCTCTCTCTCTCTCTCTCTCACTATATATATATATATATATATATATATATATATATATATATATATATATATATATATAGCAACGAAATTGTTCTAAATCACATATTTAGTTTCAGCTTTTATTATCAAAATACAAGAGAAATCCATGACAAATTTCTGCATTTTTCTCATGCTATAGCAATGTTTATTCAACCTGTCTCCATTACTGTAGTAAAAGATATCACTATAAATAACAGGAATTTATTTACTTAAATATTCTCCACGTGTTTATTATTCTGTTCATCTCTCTTTCTCTTGATCTATATACCGCGTAGACACGTGTATCAGCTGACTTCTTATATAGTGCGACATCTAATTTGTTGCGTCAATTTTAAACCCTCCAGAAAAAAGAAATAATTCTGGTTAGGGCAATTGGTCGACGAAAATGCATGGATTTTAATCTCTTCCAAATATTACCTGTGTGTAGTGCAACCCCTATTTTTTGTGTAAAAAAGGTAATAAAAACACAGTATATACGGTATCTGTCTCAATATCTTGGAGTTTCTTTCTCAGTCTACCCATCATTCTCCCGTACTCACCACTCACTCACCATATATATATATATATATATATATATATATATATATATATATATATATATATATATATATATATATATATGCTAGCAGCATGGCCGGCGTTGCCCGTGCTTGTTTCAAAAATCGTACGACTCATACAGCAATCGCTATCACTTGACTTAAAATATTTTTGCTTTTCCTTGCCTTTAAAGAATTGCCCTTTGCCGTGCTGATGTTGCTACATGCCTTACTTCTTGCCTATCTCACACTAAACATTAAATCTGTTACGAAAAAGAACTAAACAAAATGAACACAAAACGATCAGCTTTAAAAAAGGACTCGTAACTGGAAAAACCGAATGAAAAAAGAATGTTAAAAACAAATACTTTTCCACACCCAACCCAGTTCTGCGGAATCAGAATCAACGTTGAGTTTAAGCAAGCGAATGAGCCAATTGGAGTAAACTGCCATGCAGATTTAAATTTTTCCCACTTGTGACGAATGCAGCTATCGATTTTTTTACATGCTAGCATGCTAGTTAACATTCGTGTCAGTCAGCTGTTGGCTCTCACTCTGGCCAATAGAATCTTCCTGCCTGTTCGAGGCAGCCAGTTATAGGCTCTCACTCTGTCCAGTAGAAAATGACCGCAAACTACATGAAAACTGCCGTAGAAGCATGAAACAATCGATTATTTCCACTATCGATGGGAGTTGGGAAATGCAAAGTCGGTCTTAACCTTACCACTAACTTGGAGCATGTGCATGCAAATTTTGGTGCAAATCCGCCGAAAATTGCGGCCGTGCATTCGTTACACACACACATACATCCTGCCTTTTATATATATATATATATATATATATATATATATGGCGGGAGAGCTATACAGCAAACTGTTGTCCATCCAACGCGTTTATACGTGGTTAAAATAATTATAGCAGGGCGCGTTTCATGCGCATTTACAGAAAAATCACAATTATCAATTTTTGTTTTGCAGTTCAACTCTGAAGATAATCTAGGATGAGATTGAAACTACTTGGGAAAACAAAAACTACGGCGTCTTCCTTAATGTATTTAATATCAACATTAAGAAGTCGTTCAGAGAATCCGAGAGGAATACTTACTAAGTTTATTGCCTTTATTGTTTTAATTAATTCCTAATGAGCTAAGATGGTTAAAATATTTAACCCATTGATGCAGGTGTCCAACATTTTTTGCAGAAGAGGATACCTAAGATTAAATATGTGCCAGCAAGTTAGATTTGGCAAAAATAGCTAAACTTTTATATCCAGAGGATTCCCCCAAACATTTACCCTATCCTTGTTTTCTCTTTATTTATATCCACCCCCTCTCTCTATTTCTATCTCACTATATGCCGGGAAGACAGTGTATCTAGGGGAAGAAAAATCCTGATTTGAAATTTCCGTTGCCTTACGGTCATATCCAAATACTGAAGAGCTTATGGAAGTAAATCCAGACAGAAAATTCGCAGTGGGGCCCCGAAGGAGCTTGGATGTCAACACTGAAGATTTGACCGGCAACTCTTGAAGCCATTCCGGACCCAAATGTAATCCACTGTATTCTTTTGGATTTTTCCGACACGGTTGAGATGGGGGCATATAATTTGGGCAGCGAACAGCTACCATATGCCATTCTCCAGGCCCGAGCCCTGGAGACGTCATTCCACTTTCACCGGCAAAGTACTGAATTTTGAAAAAGGGCGCTACCTTTGTCCCGCGAAATAAACGGGTGCCTACACATCACACACATCACACACACACACACACACGCACACGCACACATACATATAGATATGTGTGTGTGTGTGTGAGTGAGAGAAAGAGAGGAAGATTGGGTGTAAAGTTGGATATGAATGCGATGGAAATTTTAAATATGTAAATCACTTTTTAAAAATTCAATTTGATATATTTCCCTGATGAAACAATATCACTAGCTAAATAGTGGGTGTCACAAAAAACGTATACACATTATTACAGTGTATAGCTTAAGTCCATTAACTTTCTTTTCAGATGTACACATTAATATTTGTAATGCCATTCAGTCTCGGCTTTGAACAAAGAAAGTTCTTCCTGAAATGTTCCTGGAAGTAGGTAAATGCAGATGCAGTCCGAAAGTCGGCATTGATGAATATCTAATTCAGATTCACCCACATAGCTGACAATCTCACGAGTGACAGATAACTTTAAAGCGAGACAGTACTATACTCGGGGGTGGAGGCAAGAACTGTCCGGAAGACCACGGAGACATGGCACAGTGGATAAAGGCGTTGGTTAGATCCAGTGACAGGATCCAAAGAGTTGTGAGTTGAATTCCTGCTTAAGGCAGTGGAAAACTTGGAGAGTTGAATTAACAGGAGATAACTGATAACTGACATCCATCAAACATGGCACGTGCAACTAGAACAGTCTACCCCAACGAGCGAAATAAAGGACTCAATTCGATATTCCAACCACCTGAAGTAGACCGGAGCGTACAGTGGCCGAAACGTTGTAATAAATATGGCGACAAAGATGTGGACAATAGTCCGAATAATGTAAATAGTGTACATAATACCTCATCTCAGAAATCTAGACAGATACTGAAATGCCGAAACGTTGTAATAATTATAGCGACAAAGATGAAGACAATAGTCTGAATAATGTAAATAGTGTACATAATACCTCATCTCAGAAATATAGACAGATACTGAAAGCCCAAACGTTGTAATAAATATGGCAACAAATATGAGGAAAATGGTAGGAATAATATAAATAGTGTACATAATACCTCATCTCAGAAATATAGACAGATACTGAAAGGCCGAAACGTTGTAATAAATATGGCGACAAAGATAAGGACAATAGTCCGAATAATGTAAATAGTGTACATAACACCTCATCTCATAAATATAGACAGATACTGAAAGGCCGAAACGTTGTAATAAATATGGCAACAAAGATGAGGACAATGGTAGGAATAATGTAAATAGTGGATACCAACCACGCCCTATGAAGCAAGAAATGGTAATGGAAATTTTTTCACATCAGGAATATTAAATACATTAATGAACGCGGATCAGTTTCTTTCTTTTTTTTCATTTCTTTTATTTTCCCAAGTACTTTCAATCTCATCTTAGATTATCTTCTGGGATGAATTATAGATAAAGACAAAAATTAATGTAATTAATAGTTTGTTTTTTGTTTTGTTTTTGTAAATGCGCATGGAACGGGCTCTGTTATAATTATTTAAAACGCGAATAAACGCGTTCTGTTACAATTAATTTAAACATATTTCAAAAACTGATAAAAACATGAAAAACGTAATAGCTTTAATAGTTAATTTTAAATTAATTACAACAGAACGCGTTCATATGTGTTTTAAAAAATATAGCAGAGCGCGTTACAAACGCATTTAATTTAATTAATTTTTTGTCTTATTGAAATTGCTGATGAAATTGAAAATACTTGGGAGAATAAAAGAAAGAAATAAAACTACAGCGCCTTACTCAATGAATTTAATATCAACATTAAGAAGTCGATCAGAAAATCCGAGAGGATTAAAATGAAAGAAATAGACGATATATGTTCTAATTATTCAACCAAACATACTTCAATATGTATAAATATGCACATATATATATATATATATATATATATATATATATATATATATATATATATATATATATATATATATATATATATATGTATATATATATTCAAACACCAATATATATATATATATATGTATATATGCACACATCAAAATATATATATATATATATATATATATATATATATATATATATGACTCATGAGGAAAATTAGATGGAACTGTTTGGAAGCCGTCGATGATTGGGATAGTATAAAATAGTATTGAAGGCATGAGGAATAGAAGTAAGCAACGAATAACCTACCTAGCGAGTTTGGACTGACGAAACAGTGATTAGGAGATAAAGAGACAAAGGGCGTAAAATTGTGGAGAACGATGATCGCCCACGTCCTGAAAGGTCACGGCAAATAAAAGTGTAATGTGATTTTTATCTAGTTGTGGAAGTTAATATTTGTTTTTTAACGACTGTCTTAAAAGGGCAGTTATTAGTCAATTATTATTCAATTATTATTATTATTTTTATTTTTATTTTTTATTATTATTATTATTATTATTCAGTTACTATTATTCAATTACTCAACGCATGGATCCTTTAAGTTCATCACTTGAGTAACGAAAAATTGAAATGAATAATGAAGTCGTGCCTCAGTTACTTTTTATTGACTTTGTACTCATGCTCCTTGGGAGCGGACGAGCCCGCATCTCTTTGGGTTTTGCTCCATCACTAGTTTGGTTAAAATAAGTGTCGTCTCTAGAGAGGGACATTGTCAGAGCATTCATATATATATATATATATATATATATATATCTGTGTGTGTGTCTCGTTTTCTTGTTCTTTCTTCATCTTCTATTTTATCATTAGTTTTATTCTATGATTTTCTGTCTTCTTTTTATTTTTACTTCCTTTCCTTTTATTCAAACGTCCTCTTTGATTTCTTCTTTCTTTCCTTTGTATCTCTATACTGTTTTTTCGCTTCTACGTTTTTTCTTTTTCACTTCTTTATCTTTCCTTACTACCTTACATATTTCTTTCTTTTCTGACTACGTCTGTCTTTTCTTTTACTTAATAGTACTTTCATTCTTTGTTTATTTAACCTTTCTTTTTCTTTCTTTTCTAAATTGATTTTAATTCAATCTTTACTTAATACTTTATTGCTCCTTTCTTTACTGACTATTTAACTTTCTTTCTTTCTTTCTTTCTTTCTTTCTTTAGTTACTTAATAGTTCTTTCATTCTTCCTTTAATTACTACTTTCTTTCTTTTTTCTTTCTTTCTTTCTTTCTTTCTTTAGTTACTTAATAGTTCTTTCATTCTTCCTTTAATTACTACTTTCTTTCTTTTTTTTCTTTCTTTCTTTCTTTAGTTAATTAATAGTTCTTTCATTCTTCCATTAATTACTACTTTCTTTCTTTTTTCTTTCTTTCTTTCTTTCTTTCTTTCTTTCTTTCTTTCTTTAGTTACTTAATAGTTCTTTCATTCTTCCTTTAAATACTACTTTCTTTTTTGTTTGTTTGTTTGTTTGTTTCGTTAGTAACTTAATAGTTCTTTCATTCTTGTCTTGTTTAAGGATTCTTTCGTTTTCCTTTTAGTGATTAATAGTTTTTTCATTCTTTCTTTACTGTCTAATTTTACTTTCTTTCTTTCTTTCTTTACTTACTTTCGTTCTTTCATTCTTCCTTTAGTTACTTCTTTCTTTTTTCTTTCTTTCGTTACTTAATAGTTCTTTCATTCTTCCTTTAATTACTACTACTTTCTTTCTTTCTTTTTTCTTTCTTTCGTTCTTTCTTTAGTAACTTAATAGTTCTTTCATTCTTGCCCTGACTAAGACTGTTTTCTTTTTCCTTTTTTGATTACTAGTTTTTTCTTTCTTTCTTTAATTAATACTTTTTCTTTCTTTTTTCTTTCTTTACTCAAGTCTTTAATTCTTTCTTTCTTTCTTTAACACTGTATTGTTTTATTTTCTACTAATTATTGTTTCTTTTTTAATTCCTACTTCTTTATTTATAACTTCTTACTTTCTTTCTTTCTTTATTTTATTTTTCTTTTATTTACCCAGTTTCTCCCGATAATCCAAGAAGACTGAAGTCTCTATGGATTATCCAGTACAATGGCCGACTGTTCCCTGCAACTTTTCATTCAGAACACCAACCTCCCAAAGGCGGAGAAGTTGATTGCTTTTCAAAAGATAATTTCTTTCCAAGCCATCGGTTGATGTAAGAAACTTTTGGAAAACCTATTCTCATTATTCGCCTGTTTTTCATCCACCGCATCTGCTTTTTTGTCACATAGGACCTGAATTTCATGCACACACCCTTTCAGGGGAGACATGTGAAAGATGAAGATATATAAGTTTGCCTACGAAAAAGCGATATAGGACGAAAAACAAAACGCCCCAAACTGGTCCAAAAGTTAACTTTATCGTCTTAAGCTTTTACTCAGTATATAAGAAGTTAAAGTGGAGATAAATCTGGCAAAAAAACATGCTTTTTACCAAAAAAAAAAAATGTGCACAAGGATATTGCAACTGAAGAAAAAAATTAAATTTCAAAGAAATATCAAAATTGTTGCAAAATATTTGAATTAAAAAAACAAAAACAAACATCGACAGATCATATTAATCGGCGAATAAGACGTTCCAGTGAAGCCCATTTGTCGTCGCTGATTCCGTATAACCGATTCGACATAGGAATTCTTCGGCAGAGGGACGATTAGGCGTCGGGTGACTACTTCGTCGTTATAGTTGAATTTGTTTCTCTTTGCCCTCTATCTCTCTTTAAATCTGATTCAACTGCAAAATCAAATCCCAAATATTGAAACATTGTGAATAATAATATTCAGAGAATCACAATTTCTATATTTTGTTATCATGCGACCGTCATCTCTATGAAAACTGATAGGTTTTTTGTTCACAAATTAGCTGAACATGTTCAGCAGGAATAATCCTACGAGCTCAAAGGCTTTAGACCCGACAAATGAGCCCATCGAGATATCAAAACTTTCAATCCAAGATGTTTCTTCTGTATTGTTATAATATAATGACACATGGCCCAGAGGAAAAAGACGTTAGTTGGAGCTAGTGACTAAACCCAAAGAGTTGTGAGTTCAATACCAGACTTCAACAGTGGGGAAACAAAAAACTTGGAGAGTCAAGATAAAGGGAAATAACTGAGACATTCGGAAGAGGCATTGCACGAAGAACTAGAAAAATTATGATGAAGTGGAAAGAAGTTTCTTGTGACGCATTTCATTCTCTAGGACTTCATCGGACTAAATTTGTAAGAAATTTAATATGAGGCCCGAAATGACGAAACGCGTCGCACGATAAGTTTTTACACTTTGTCATTCATTTTCCATCAATATTGTTTCTGATGAATAAAAATATATATCTTTATCTCATATGATAGAATATAGTTTTAAGATTGCATGCCTTATATAAAATATTCGGACAGCTATCCTATTCTTCATTGCCATATTCACAAGGCCAAGTGGATAAAGAACTTGGTTAGATATAGTGCCTAGACCCAAAGAGTTGTGAGTTCAACACCAGGCCATAGCAGCGGTGAACTAAAACTTGGAGATTTGAGTTAAAAGAAAATAAGTGAGACATCCGTTAGAGGCACGGCACGCGGAACCAAAACCGTCTAACCAGGTGGATGAAATTAAGGGTTCGGTTCGAAATTCCAATCATATGAAGAAGACCGGACCGAACAACGACCGAAACGTTCTGAATGCACCAATAAAGATGAGGATAACAGTCCGAATAATGTAAATAAAGAAATTAATCATAATACCTCATCTCAGAGATATACAGATATAGCTTAAAGGTATGCTTTATTTATGGATTAAAGTGCTCAATATCAGGGACAGAGCGTATGTAAATACGAAAGCGTATATTGAAATCAACACCCACAGGCGACGGTTAATTTCATTTTTATATTTACATACCCTCTAAGGCTGATATTGAGCACTTTAGCCCATAAATATAGCATACATTAAAACTATATATATATATATATATATATATATATATATATATATATATATATATATATATATATATTGTCATCCATAGAAAGACTGTTTAGCTGTATCACAGTTCATCAGTGTGGCTAGACGTCCGGTTGCCTCTGGCTAGAGTCAAAAACCGCCTGAATTCGCGTCAGTCAGAAATTTTACCCTGAAGCCGTTGGCGCACGGCAGAGAAGACGGTGAATTTAAGCGTATTTATTTTTAGATAAACACACAGTGACTGAGAGAACTCGATTCGATTTACCGAAGAGTCTTGCATTATTAGCCGTAATAGTCACTGTTTGCAAGCCCACACATCCTCCCCAGAGAGCTCAACCGAAATAAACTTTTCAGGAACATATATATATATATATATATATATATATATATATATATATATATATATATATATATATATATATATATATATATATATATATGTATATATCGAATCAGACTCAATATAGCGCCGCTCGATCACAAACCTCTTCGTCATCGAGGCCCGATGGAACAGTTGCTATGACGTTTGCCTGACAACGTAACTGTCCGGGTTTCAATTTTCGGTAGTGAATGCGCCCTGCTGATGAGACCCAAATTATAGGACGAAACGGCCGTTCAGTGCTTTCTGCATTCTGTTGAAGTTTATTCTAGACTCGATGAATTACTTAATTATAATATATATGTTAGCCAAATTACTCACGCCTTGTTGTGTGTCACACATTTTTTTTGTAAGAAAATGATGATTGATTTTAAATCATAGATATAATATGTGGAGAAAAAATATGCATTTCTGCTTCACTCAATGATCTTGCTGATGTTACCTCCATCTTCTGGCTTTCTCCTTTTTTGGATAGGAGTTATTCCTTTGTTCTGATTTAAATTTAATTTAAATCAAACGGGAAAAAATCAGTGAGAAGTTTATGCAAAACAGCTTGATCTATCCCCCTTGATAAGTATTTGAAGCAATACTTGATTGAATGAATTTATGAGCAGATTTCAGTCTTGAAAAAACAGTTGAATTATCGCAACAACCCACAGATTCGTGATTTCTTACTCAACTTGACGTCCACATTTTCTCATTTTGATCTTGCCGATGTGACCTCCATCTTCTGGCTTTCTTCTTCTTTATTTTGGATAGGAGTCTTTCTTTTGTTTAAAGTTAAGTTTAATTTAAATCAAAGGGAACTTTTTCAGTGGGATCTGTGCACCTCGTGGACCCCCTTTGATCAAAATGAAATATACTTATCCAGGTACCCTGGGTAATGTAGATTCAGAATATATATGATTATCGGGGTCTATCTCCAAAACTCTAGGAGGAGGTGGTCGATAACAGACAGACAGAGGCTAGAATTTTATATATGTAGATACATGAGTTCCACCAATGAATTATGATTCTTATTATGAGTTTTCACTTTTTCCGTTTACGCGTTCATGTGCACGTCTTTTGAGTGATTAATTATTGTGGTGAAATAAAAAGAAAACAGCAACCAGCGAGTAGATTCAAGCTCTTCCAACTAGTATTCCAACCTCGAGTCGTTCTTTCTTGAGTTCTGTCTCAAAATCGCACTAACAGACTTTTCCGGTCGCCAACCGTGAACGTCACTCCAAGCTTTCCGCACTGGGGAAAATTAGTTGCTTTTATATTTGTCCATATACCCATAATCCCTTGCGTCTTCATGCGATCCCATAATTCATTGCGTCTCTGTCCCATAACGCATTGCATCTTTATTGCATAAAAATGCAATGTAAGTCCCCCCTTATTCTTTTACGTTATCTGGCGAGGACGGATTACGGCAGAGCGGTAAGTGCTTTTTTTCTCCTTCATTTCAACTGCAGTAGCCTTACATGCTAAGCAAATATGGGCTCTTTTTTGGCGGGGATAAGGCAAGTCGCAACCAATTGTGCTCGTCCTAGGTTCTGCCTCATCATGTCTGCCATAATTATATACACTTTTATCCTACCTCCCTTATTTGTCATGCACTTTCTTTCTATATGTGCCCAGTTTTGGTTGCGCCATTCATCCGTTTCCTGTCTTTATTCGTTCGCAATATTTATTTTCTAATATCCTTCTTTCTAGAGCATCTGTTCTCGTACTATTACCGAAGTTAAGCAATGCCGAGCTTGGTCAGTACCAAGGTGGGTAAACGCTTGTGAATACCAGGTGTTGTAAGTTTGGATTAATGGATAACGGCTCAGAATTTGAAATCGGATAGCCGAGTTCCATATCCAGCCAGGTTCGTTATAATCACTTACGCGAAAATCCGTGGGAAATGTACGAATCCACGTTGTTTAATCTCAGTTAATAAGTATTAGTAATTATTATATATAAATAAAGTATCACTGCCGACACTTGGGTTTGAACATAGATCGCCAGTGAGCAAACACAGTCGATCCCATTATTGAATTAAGTAGTCCACGTGACCATAGAGGAAATGCATAAGTAGGGAGTCTAAAGGATCGCTATTTCTATTCTATCCTCTATTATTATTCGAACCTCTATTCTCTATTCTATTCCCTATACTATTTATCTTCTCGGATCACTATATGGATTACTATTCGAGCAAGTATTATCGAGCAAATATTATTAGTACGAGAGCTATTCGAAGGCGTCTGAGACAAGTATTGTTCAACGGCGTTACTATAGTTGTATCGGCGATTAGAAAGCCACTACTAAAACGAACATTACAAAAGTGACAACGAGTATTGTTTGGCATCACAAAAGTGTCACACGAGTGTTCGTTGATATCAACTTAAGGAATCAGCACATATGCTAGGCTATAAAAATCTCCTGAGCCGACCAAGCATAGAAATGAATACAATATGGGAACCAGTAATAAGGAGTGAAAAGCAATAATAACAAAAAAAATTGCAATATGAGCTCTGGTAAAAAACATAAAATCATAACAGCAGAAATTGCAATATGAGCACTGGTAAAAATGGAGACATTAGGTTTATAATACCCAGAAATTCATATAAATATGTCGCCAAGGACACGCAGCACAGTGGATTTAACGATAGTTCAATCCAGTTACAGGACCCAAAGAGCTGGTTAAGGCGGTGGAGAACTAGGAGAGGGGAATTAACTGACATCCATTATACATGGCACGTAGAACTTCAACAGACTACCCCAAGGGTTCAGTTCGACATTCCAACCACCTGAAGAAGGCCGGAGCGTACAAAATCCGAAACGTTGTAATAAATATGGCAACAAAGATGAGAACAATAGTCCGAATAATGTAAATAGTGTACATAATACCTCACCTCAGAAATATAGGCAGATACTGTAGGGCCGAAACGTTGTAATAAATATGGCGTCAAAGATGTGGACAATAGTCCGAATAATGTAAATAATGTACATAATTCTTCATCTCAGAAATATAGACAGATACTGAAAGGCCAAAACATTGTAATAAATATGGCGACAGAGATGAAGACAATCGTCCGAATAATGTAAATAGTGTACATAATACCTCACCTCAGAAATATATGCAGATACTGAAAGGCCGAAACGTTGTAATAAATATGGCGACAAAGATAAGGACAATAGTCCGAATAATGTAAATAGCGTACATAATACCTCATCTCAGAAATATATGCAAATACTGAAAGTTCAAAACATTGTAATAAATATGGCGACAGAGATGAGGACAATCGTCCGAATAATGTAAATAGTGTACATAATACCTCATCTCAGAAATATAGGCAGATAGAAAAGTAATTCCTTATTATATCCAAAATTTCTGACAATGTAAAAATATTTTCTGCCTTTAAATAAGGTAACCTGCAAAAGGTAGATATACTGGAAAAAACAACTCGATCAATCATTTTACTTCGAGATCATTCCTTTGTATATTGCTTGTTGTCACTTTTCCTAATATCCAGAGATTTTCATTTGTCATCTAATTTTCTTGTCTTCGTTTCCTTGTGACGATTTCCTTAACCGATGTCATTAGAACCTTTGTTAATATGTCCGACTTTGAATTCCCATGCCCAGCCATTATATTATATTAGCTTTTAACTCTGTCGGCATATATCTCATTCCTATCTGAGTCATTCTGGATGCTCCCAAATTGTAATTTAAACCCAGCCTTGATTTTCTTTTATTCTGTTTTGACATATGACTAGAAAGTAGTCGCTCTCACATTCAACATTTAGATAGATTGTACAGTATAAAACTGCATTCCTGAATCTATAATTGGTTATTGTATAGTCGAATACTCCCATATTTTTCTATTATAATAAGCAATTTTCGCGTAATTATATCAGTAAATCAAATGAAGTAATGACCAGAATACATATTGCAAAATTTGGTCAGATGTGTTTAAAATGTTTTTCTCTTCGTGTTATTCATTCAATAAAGAGAAATGCAAAAACAGGAATTACAAATAAAACGACACGAAAAAAAAAAAGAATCACTCAAAAAATGAGTCTGGGAGCTTAATAATGAACCAGAAAATTTCAAGCTATGACGAAGAGAAAAAGATTTAATATAGTTTTGAAACGGGCAGATGAAAAAGAAGGGTTCATTTATATATAATTCCTGAAAAGATATCGAAACAAGGGGAAGAAACCGTGAAATCTACTATTTTCCCTGAGTACTTACGAATGGTGAATGTTTCTCGTTTAAATAACGTCACCTGGAGTATCTGTCTATACTTCTGAGATGAGGTATTATGTATATTATTTACATTATTCGGACTATTATCCTCATCTTTGTCGACATATTTATTACAACGTTTCGGCCGTTATACGCTCCTGCCTTCGACAGGTGGCTGGAATGTCGAACGAAACCCTTTATTTCGCTCACTGGAGTAGACTGTTCTAGTTCCACGTGCCATGTTTAATGGATGTTAGTTATCAATTATCTCCTGTTAATTTCCCTCTGAAAATTCTCCACCATTGTTTTCTTATTGTTTACTTTCTACTCATTATTTTTGTATTTTTTAACTAATTGTTTACTTTTTACACGTTGTTTATCCCATTGTTTACTTTTTAATCATTGTTTTCTTATGGTTTCCTTTTTACTCATTTTTTTCTCATCTTTTTTTTCTTATTGTTTACCTTTACTCATAGTTTTCTTATTGTTTACTTTTTACTCATTGTCTTCTTATTGTGTTACTCATTGTTTTATATTGATTTCTTTTTACTCATTGTTTACTTTTACTCATTGTTTTCATATTGTTTACTTTTACGCATGGTTGTTTTTAGTGTTTTACTCACTGTTTTTTTATTGTTTTCTTTTACTCATTGTTTTATTACTTCTTACTCAGTGTTTACTTTTCACTCCTTGTTTTCTTACTGCTTTACTCATTATTTTCTCATTGTTTACTAATTGTTGACATTTTACTCATTGTTTCCTTATTGTTTACTTTTCGCTCAGGGTCGTTTTTTTTTACTATTTTACTAATTTTTTGATTATTGTTTACTTTTACTCATTATTTTCTTATTGTTTTACTTGTTTACTTTTTACTCATTGGTTTCTTATTTTTTCTTTATTATTTGCTATTGATCTTTATTATGACATTTACTGGTGTTTATGAGTTATTCGTAGTTTGTTAATTTGTTTATTATTTATTTTACTTATTTATTTAACTTAATTTTAGATTTATGGGCATGCGGTTAGAACGTTCGAATTCTGACCATAAGACTCGTATTCGAATCTCATTATGATCGATTTGTTAGGAAGGAGACTGTTATCGAACTGGAGGGGTCGATCGTGCCTGAAAACCATACCACGTATCCACCCAAGCCTTATGAGTGAAATTGGGTTCACGGAACATTTAGGGATCGTCGATAGCTGTGCTAGAAGTCACAAGTCATCGTGGCCGAGGGATAGAGCGTGCTGGCCTTGTACAAATTGTTTTAAACACGCTCTTTCCCAGAATCTGTAACTAGGGTGTGTATAAACCACAGGCGCGCTCTTTGGGTCTTGAATAAACACAAATGCGCCTGAGCAAGCGTCTGCAATAGGGATTGGCTAGCCGCCTTTGTTGTATATATGTATGTATAGAATGTATATCTAGGCATTCGTTTCTAGCTAGCTATACATACAATATATTATTTATTCAGATTTGTGTTTATTTTATTTTTATTTTTATCGGGCTTGGTTATCTTATTTAAAGTATTCAGTCAGTTATGCGTTATACGTGATACATGCTTAGGTGATCATGTATCTTTCGATACATGACTGAGGAGGCAGATTTTTTTTCGCACTAGGTTGCCATTTCTTTCTACGGTAGATCCAAGGCTATAGAACCCGGTCTGTTCTGCTATTTACCCATACCTGGAGGGAGAAGAAGAGGATTTATACCTTTCCCAAGGCTATTAGCACCTAAGTGAATCTAATGGATTCGACTGGAATTCGAACTCGGCTCCCCAATTCCTCAATCCGAGCAGCTATCTATTAGTCCACCGTACCTCTCCATTTAAAGTATTTGTCTAAACTACGTTACATTATTGCATTATACGCAGTGCATATATCTGCATTTTTCATGGTAGTATTTGACAAGGTATTCGTTTTTTGGTGTTCGACTTATAAGTAACGTAGTCAAAAATTTTACGTGTCTGCCTTGTGAAATAAGTCATGAAGGTTTACTAAGTAATTTGTTTCGGTCAAGGAAGGTGATAATGACGAGTTTCTCCAGACAATCAATAGATTTTATTAAACATAACGCATATTGATTTCTGTCTAAATTTCGGGGATGACGAATTATTATTCACACTATGTATATACTGAATACTGTCCTCATATATGCTGTTGTTATTACAACGTTTCGACCGTTGCGTTCATCTGGCTTTCATCAGGTTCGTCCGGCTTGATCACGTTCACTGACCATGATATCGCGTCGACTTTTTATTTTAGTACGGTTTAGTTATTGTCCTGTCCAGGGTTTGAACTCCCATTTATTATGGCGCCTAATTTACGTTGATCCACTAAGACAGGGGTCAGCAATATTTTTGGAAAGAGCGGGACAAAAATCTATGAAGTGGAGGGCCATAATATCAAAGGTATTTTAATAAATTGTCTCGACCTCGGACCGCTCCGTCCAGAGGGCTGCCTTTGTCTAAAATCTTTTAAAAAAGAAGCAACGAATTTAATGCTATATTATTTAAACAAGGTTCCTTATTTTACTGCAGGAATAACGGGATAACAATTAACAAAAGAAAAAAAAGTCAAATTACTTACGACAAACGAAATACAGTAGAAGTCAGCAGTGGATTCGGACAGAAATTTTGATTTAAAATATTTGTTCCATTGGAAGTTAATTAACTCCAACTAATATGTTTTTTTTCTGTCACTTGCCCCACAAATTACTTAGATAATTAGTGTCCAGGTATTATGCTGGAGAGTCAAATCTGACCTGGGGTTGCCGACCCCTTATCTAAATTCAAATATTCAAAATGGTTGGATATTTTTGGACATACTCTGTGTACCAATAAATGCAGTCGTCCTGGGTAAGAGGATAAACTACGTCCAGCAGCAAGGCCTCTGATCAGGAGCCTTTGAGGAGCGTGGAACCACCTCTTAATTGCTGGTGTTCCCAGGTTCACCCTGACCTGGGGTGGTAGCATCTGTTAGGGTCCAATGTATGGGCAAATTGTTAACAACCCAACTTGTGTAAAAATAGGTTTTAATACCAGAAATACCTTGTAATAAAAAAATTATTACCTGCAATAATTTTTTAAGGAAAAATTATCAGCAATACTCAAAAAAAAATACCAGCAATACAAACAGTTATACATTCTTTGAAAAAAATGACCAGCTATAGATTTCTTCAAGGAGGAATATTCCTAGAAATAGATTTTTGAAGAAAAACATATTAACAGCAATAAAAATTTTGTCTGCATTAAATAACCCATTGAGTTTGATATGCCGTAAAACAAAATAAACCAAACGAATCTAAACCAAAGAATACATATTCTATTCATACGAATCTATCCTAAAAATGTTGTCGGCATTAAATAACCCATTCAGGTTGACATGCCGTAAAACAAAATAAACCAAACCAAATGCATTAAGCTTGTCCATCCAAATCAGCAACCTTTTTGGAGAGAGCGGACCAGAAATCTATACACTGTCTCAGTACAGGGCCATGATATCAAATGTATTCTAACAAATTGTTTTTACCTCGGAGCACTCCATCCACTAGGCTGCCGTCGTCTGGGTGTTAAAAGAAGAAACATCTGCAGGAAGAACAGGATAATAATGAACAAAATCAAAAAAAAAAATGCAAATTCCTTACTACAAATGAAATACAGTTAGAAATGACACATTATTTAATGAAACTCTTTCTTCTGCTTATTGTTCGATAACCTCTCCACATCCGGGCATATATTAGTCGATGACAAGAGCAAAACATCATTTAAGTGGTCATCACCCAATCTTGTTCTTAAACGACTTTTAATATATTTCATTTTCGAAAAAAATGTGTTCGCAAGTATATGTACTTCCAAATAATGATACCATCATTTTCGCATTATTAATAGGCTTTTATATTTTCAATGGGGCAAAATATATTTCCTGTAGAAGTCAGCAGTGGATTAGGAATTAAATTTTGATTTAAAAAAATTGTAGCATTGTAAGTCAATTAACCCCAACTGATATTCTATTCTGCCACTTGTTCCACAAGTTAGATAATTAAGCTGGCGGGTCGGACAAAAATCATTCGCGGCCCGGATATGAACTGGGTTTTCTGACCCCTGCACTAAGCTGTTGTCCCGCTGTTTATTTTTTTTAAATTGGTGATAAAGTAATTGTGAGTTCAATCCCTGGACCTGGCAGTGCGTACATCGACTCACTGGAAAAAAGAGAGAGAGAGAGAGAGAGAGAGAGCGAGAGAGAGAGAGAGAGAGAGAGAGAGGGAGAGAGAGAGAGAGAGAGAGAGAGCAATAATTAAGCAGTATTAAAAATAAGAACTCGACGCGATATCTTGGGCAGCAGAACGAGAAAAATCCATCCCCGCAGATTAAATAAAGTTTTCAAATCAGAAATCCTTGTAGGTTACACCTGATGACATCCGGGAGGGTACAACGACTAAGACACCCATTCTAGCGAACCACCTTCATTGCCTTCGTGTTCCATTGATGAGCTGTAAGTAACACTCGAGCGGCTTATTCCCATGAACCGTTGTTTTCTGGAACCGACTCCCAAGATGGTGCTTCCCCGATCACTACAATCTTAAACTTTTCAAGTCTAGAGTTAATTGTTAGCTTCCATATATCCGCATAAACTGTGCCTCTAACACTGTAACCTTCCAACACGAGTGACGTCGGGCCTTGTACGGAGTAAAACTTACTGTAAAAATTGTGCACGTGTATGTATCTTGCTTTTACATTTTCTGAGGATGATAAACTATTTGTCGCATAAGTGATTCTGATCTGGTATCACGAGTTCAGTCATTTTCTCCTCAAAGTGACACGGCTCCCCTCTGCCTTTTCTATAAATATTCTCATCGCAATTGTTCCGATGAGCTTTCATTCCGAAAATGAATTTAAACGTATTACTAGATTGGCAATTAGGTCTCACTGTTTTACTGTTAAGCTAGCTTGATGCAACCGTCTGTTCTACTCTAATATTTTCTTTTCTCGCACTTTTGGCATTTGAATCTCATTTCAGAATTCTTGATTCTCTGACACTTACATTCTTCAAAAATATAAATGCAGCGCCAATCGTTATCTTCTGTCTTCCTTAAACCTGTTTTTGTGCGTCCTGGGTATGACGATAAACTACTTCCAACAGCAAAGACTCAGTAGTTTTTGAGGAGCGTGAAATCACCTCTTAAATCCTTGTATTTCCAGATCCACCCTGACTTGGGGTGGTAGCACCTGTTAGGGTACGAACTATGGGCAAATAGTTAACCTCAAAACTAGGGTCAAAACATAATGAAAGTGTAAAAATAGGTTTTAATACCAGCAATAAATTTTTGTAGGAACAATTATTACTATAAATATATTATTGCCAGCAATAATTCTTTGAAGAAAAAAATATTATCAACAATACATTTTTGAAGAAAATAAATATTACCAGCAATACATTTTAAAAAAATATTATCAGTGATATATTTTTGAAGAAAAGAAATATTATCAGTAATACATTTTTGAAAAAAAAAATATTACCAGTAATACATTTTTGAAGAAAAGAAATATTACCAGTAATGCATTTTTGAAGAAAAGAAATATTACCAGTAATGCATTTTTGAAGAAAAGAAATATTACCAGTAATATATATTTGAAGAAAAAAATATTACCAGTAATACATTTTTGAAGAAAAGAAATATTACCAGCAATAAAAATCTTGTCGACATTAAATAACCCATTGAGGTTCATATGGCGTAAACGAAACGTAACCTGTTTTTTTTATTATTATTCTTTCTTCTCCATACTCGTGTATTTTCATTCTCTTTTACTCCTATTAACCCCATTTACCCTAGTGGCATTATCGCCTTCCTTGGGATGAAACTATAGAAAAAAAAGTAAACATAACTAAGGAACCCCGCTTGCTTTTCATTTCGATAGCGATTAATATTTTTCTGCACTCATTGGGCATCTAATTGTGTGCGAGTTCCGTCTCTGCAGTCTCGAACCACACCCCCAGTCCTTGTCACATGATATGAGATGAAGTCTCGATATAAAATTGTTTGAATGCGAAAAATGAGTAGCCCGGTTCAAGGTCAATATTGGGCAGAAGATAGAAAGAATACATTTTAGATAAACATATTGGAGAATGGTAATTTCAAACACATAATTTCCCCTAAAGCGAAACAGGATATGATATCCCAACATAATAAATTTGAGTCAGATAAAACTATAATCTTCGGGTATTTCCACAAACACTGGTTCTATGTTGTGCGGAAATGATATGACTAGATATAATATATTGAAAGAATATATATATATATATATATATATATATATATATATATATATATATATATATATATATATATATATATAGAGAGAGAGAGAGAGAGAGAGAGAGAGAGAGATAGATAGATAGATAGATAGATAGATAGATAGATAGATAGATAAACATAAGTAAAACGGGGGATAAGCCGGCTTGGAAGTCACATATGAAAAGGATATCAGTTATTTAAAGCAATCTGGGTTAGATGCGAGGACTTAAGGCAATTTATTAAAAGATGATACGGTTGAAATAAGATTTGGGGATACCAACTGGCCGGTTGTTCATGTGGAAAGAAATTTGGAGAGGGGATGAAAGAAAATAAATCCACGAAGATCAGGCATGGCGTGTATATGTGGTGAGTAGAAAAGAAATTAGAATAGAATGAGACAGAATAATGGAAGAAGAAAAAGAGAAACGAAAGAATAACGTGAGAAAGAAAGAAAGAAAGAAAGAAAAAAGAAAGAAAGAAGAAAGAAAGAAAGAAAGAAAGAAAGAAACTGAAGTGGAAAAAGAGAAGAGAATGGAATACAAAGTTGGTAAAACCAAAGAATGACTTGAGAAAGAAAGAAAGAAAGAAAGAAAGAAAGAAAGAAAGAAAAAAAGAAAGAGACTGAAGTGGAAAGAGAGAAGAGAATGGAATACAAAGTTGGTAAAACCAAAGAATGACTTGAGAAAGAAAGAAAGAAAGAAAGAAAGAAAGAAAGAAAAAAAGAAAGAGACTGAAGTGGAAAGAGAGAAGAGAATGGAATACAAAGTTGGTAAAACCAAAGAATGATTTGAGAAAGAAAGAAAGAAAGAAAGAAAGAAACTGGAGTGGAAAGAGAGAAGAGAATGGAATACAAACTTGGTAAAACCAAAGAATGATTTGATTAAGAAAAAAAGAACGAAAGAAAGAAAGAAAGAAAGGAAGAAAGAAAGAAAGAAAGGAAGAAAGGCATTTCTATGGAAAGAGATAGGAGTATGGAATAACAAAAAGGAAAAACGGGAGAATGAGATAAGAAAGAAAGAAAGAAAAAAAAGAAAGAAAGACACTTGTATGGAAAGCGCGAATAGAGTGGAATAAAAAGAAGGAGAAACGCGAGTATGAGATGAAATAAAGAAAGAAATTGTGTAGAAAGGGGCACAAGTGAATTAAATAAAAAGGAGAGACAAAGGAGGGAGATCACGAAGAAAAATAAAGAACTGGAAAAGAATGAAAGAAAATGGAATCAAAAAATGAAATGATTGGGACAGAAATCAAGAATCAAGGGTGTTACAAATAGTAGAGAATAGGAAAAAGAATGAAAAAGGAAAGGAAAAAAAACATATATTTGGAAATATAAAAAAATAAAGATTTGAAAATATGATACAGAAAGAAAGAATGGAAGAGAGAAAGAAAAACGAAAGAAAAAGAAATAAACAAAGAAAGAAATAATGTGATGGAAAAGAAGGCAAAAGTAAATTAAATGATTAGGAAAGAAAGAAAGAAAAAAAAACAAACAAACAGAACATAAGAGAGATTTGAACAAATAAAAAAAAAATCCTTTGCACAATAATTGAAGGAAAAAAAAAATCCCAAACCAGAAACTAAACCTGAAAAAGAAAAAATCTAAAATAAGAAATAAAGAAAAGAAAATATATACTGAAAAAAAGAAGGAATTTAACGAATAATCGAAAAAATGAATGTAAAAGGGGTGAAAACAAGCAAAAATGTGATTTGCAAAGGGAAAAGAAGTTAATAAATATGGAAGGATAAAATGGAAAAAAGAAGAAGAATGAAACAAGAAAGAAATAATAAATAAATAAGAAACAATAATGAATGTTGCCATGAATGTAACGTTTTAGCAAATACATTTTAAAATCAAACGACCGTACTAAATTGATAGGATCAATAAAATTAGACGTCGATTTAGAATTGAGAAAGACTTGTAAAAATGGTGGTCGCATGCATTCTGTTAAAACTTATGAAAGAATAAAAACAAAGAAACTAACAATAATCACTTAACAGTAAGACTTGATAGAACAGGATAAAATGGTAGAAACTATAAAAAGAATTATGAAAATAAGGGCATGTTTTGATTAGGAAAAACCATTGGAAGAATAAATAGAAAATCCTTTCTATAAATCTGTGTTTCTCAAGAGACAGAGAAATCGTAAGAAAAGGTAAATAGTGAAACAAAGCAACAAAGAAAAATAGAAAAAAAGAAAATGGATGACCAAGAAAGAACGAAAAAAAAAAAGTAAAAATATTAAGCCCTAAAAAAAAGAAGGAAAGCAGACAAAAAAGTGAAATATGAACAGAAAATAAATAAAGAAATACATTTGAAAAACGAAATAAAATTAAAGATAACAGGGAGTGAAAAAAAATGAAAGAAAACGTAAAAAAGGAAGAAAATTGAAAAAGAACATTATTTACATTATTCGGACTACTGTCCTCATCTTTGTCGCCATATTTATTACAACGTTTCGGCCGTTGTACACTCCGGCCTTCTTCAGTTGGAATGTCGAACTGAACTCTTTATTTCACTCACTGGGGTAGACTGTTCTAGTTCCACGAGCCATGTTTAATGGATGTCAGTTATCAGTTTTCTCCTGTTAATTTCCCTCTGAATGTTCTCCACTGCCTTAACCGGGTATTGAACTTTCAGGGGGAAATTAAGAGGAGATAACTGACATCTATTAAAACATTGCACGTGGAACTAGAAAAGTCTACCCCAGTGAGCGAAATAAAGGGTTCAGTTCGACATTCCAACCACCTGAAGAAGGCCGGAGCGTACAACGGCCGAAACGTTGTAATAAATATGGCGACAAAGATGATAACAATAGTCCGAAAAATGTAAATAGTGTACATAATACCTCATCTCAGAAATATGGACAGATACTGAAAGGCCGAAACGTTGTAATTAATATGGCGACAAAGATGAGGACAATAGTCTGAATAATGTAAATAATGCACATAATACCTCATCTCAGAGATATAGGCAGATATTGAAAATGAACGAATCGAAGAAAAAAAATGATGAAATAAAAAACATGGATAAAATGAATGAAAGGACTTAAGAATAAAAGAAAATGGAAATATGAAGAAAGAATGAAAAAATAACTGAAATGTGGAAACGGAAAATTAGGACGGAAAATGAAGTAGAACAACAAAAATGAAGATGAAAAAAGAAACGAAGAAAGAAGAGGGAAGAAAAATCGAAAATGATCGACAAATATAAAAATAATGTTTGATTGAATACGGAAATGAACAAGAGATTAGAATATTAAGAAATGAGATGAAAAATATTAAGAATGAATCAAAATAACAATTGAGAAAAATCCAACCCAATGAATGAAAACAAATAATAAAAAAAACGCAAGAAATAAATGCATAAGAAATGATTCTTCTAAAAAAATCACTTAATAAGACTTGAGAGAACAGAATAAAATGGCAGAAACTAGAAAAGATTTATGCAAAGAAGGGCATATTTTGATTAGGAAAACCATTGGAAGAATAAATAGAAAATCCTTTCTATAGATAAGTGTTTCTCAAGAGACAGAGAAATCGTAAGAAGATGTTAATAGTGAAAGAAAGCAACGAAGAAAAGTAGAAAAAAAAAGAAAATGGATGACCAAGAAAGAACGAAAAAAAAAGAAAAAATATTAAGCCCTAAAAAAAAGAAGGAAAGCAGAGAAAAAAGTGAAATATAAACAGAAAATAAATAAAGAAATACATTTGAAAAAATAAGTAAAATTAAATATAATTGGGAGTAAAAAGAAATGAAAGAAAACGTAAAAATGAAACGTAAAAAAGAAGAAACTTGCAAAGAGAACACTATTTACATTATTCGGACTATTGTCCTCATCTTTGTCGCCATATTTATTACAACGTTTCGGCCTTTCAGTATCTGTCTATATTTCTGAGATGAGGTATTATGTACACTATTTACATTATTCGTACCATTGTCCTCATCTTTGTCGCCATATTTATTACAACGTTTCGGCCCTTCAGTATCTGTCTATATTTCTGAGATGAGGTATTATGTACACTATTTACATTATTCGGACCATTGTCCTCATCTTTGTCGCCATATTTATTACAACGTTTCGGCCCTTCAGTATCTGTCTATATTTCTGAGATGAGGTATTATGTACACTATTTACATTATTCGTACCATTGTCCTCATCTTTGTCGCCATATTTATTACAACGTTTCGGCCCTTCAGTATCTGTCTATATTTCTGAGATGAGGTATTATGTACACTATTTACATTATTCGTACCATTGTCCCCATCTTTGTCGCCATATTTATTACAACGTTTCGGCCCTTCAGTATCTGTCTATATTTCTGAGATGAGGTATTATGTACACTATTTACATTATTCGTACCATTGTCCTCATCTTTGTCGCCATATTTATTACAACGTTTCGGCCCTTCAGTATCTGTCTATATTTCTGAGATGAGGTATTATGTACACTATTTACATTATTCGTACCATTGTCCTCATCTTTGTCGCCATATTTATTACAACGTTTCGGCCCTTCAGTATCTGTCTATATTTCTGAGATGAGGTATTATGTACACTATTTACATTATTCGTACCATTGTCCTCATCTTTGTCGCCATATTTATTACAACGTTTCGGCCTTTCAGTATCTGTCTATATTTCTGAGATGAGGTATTATGTACACTATTTACATTATTCGTACCATTGTCCTCATCTTTGTCGCCATATTTATTACAACGTTTCGGCCCTTCAGTATCTGTCTATATTTCTGAGATGAGGTATTATGTACACTATTTACATTATTCGTACCATTGTCCTCATCTTTGTCGCCATATTTATTACAACGTTTCGGCCCTTCAGTATCTGTCTATATTTCTGAGATGAGGTATTATGCACACTATTTACATTATTCGGACTATTGTCCTCATATATGTCACCATATTTATTACAACGTTTCGGCCTTTCAGTATCTGTCTATATTTCTGAGATGAGGTATTATGTACACTATTTGCACTATTCGGACTATTGTCCTCATCTTTGTCGCCATATTTATTACAACGTTTCGGCCCTTCAGTATCTGTCTATATTTCTGAGATGAGGTATTATGTACACTATTTGCATTATTCGGACTATTGTCCTCATCTTTTTTGACATATTTATTACAACGTTTCGGCTCTTCAGTATCTGTCTATATTTCTGAGATGAGATATTATGTACACTATTTACATTATTCGGACTATTGTCCTCATCTTTGTCGCCATATTTATTACAACGTTTCGGCAGTTGTACACCCCGGCCTTCTTCACTTGGAATGTCGAACTGAACCCTTTATTTCGCTCACTGGGGTAGACTCTTCTAGTTCCACGAGCCATGTTTAATGGATGTCAGTTATCAGTTATCTCCTGTTAATTCCCCTCTGCAAGTTCTCCACTGCCTTAACCGGGTATTGAACTCACACTCTTTGGGTCCTCTCATTGGACACATGGCACAGTGTATAAAGGCGTTGGTTAGATCCAGTCACAGGATCCAAAGAGTTTATTTCTGGGATATAAAAAATAAGCGGGTAAATTTAATTAATATTAATGACAACGGATGGAGGGAAAAATGAATTTCAAGAAAGCTAGAGTCCAATAACATTCAGACCCAGTAAGCATTCCCTCTGTTTACAAAGGGAAGGCCCACGGGATCTGATATATGAGGACTCTAGAACCTTGAGATGATATGTGGAGTTGGACCTAGATAAAATCGAAAAACGGCCCGCACGAAAATCAATCACACAGTTCCTGCTATTTATTACATGCTCTGCAATAGAAGAGCCAGAAGTATTGTATAGTTGGCTTTTCCTGACATCCGGATTTAAAATCCTGGTGTTGCTTTATTCTCAGATCCAAACTTTAGGACGTCCTCCCAATGTAGTCGAGTCCACAACTACACGTATAATTTATAAATCACTGAATTAACATGATGGCAGGAAGGACATCCTTTCGAATGGAAGAGAAAACAGCATATATATATATATATATATATATATATATATATATATATATATATATATATATATATATATATATACCGTATTACGTGGCAGACTTAAGAGGATCACGCGGCACATTAGAGTGCCGCAGCTAGACGGTTGAGAATCGCTGCTATAGAACAGGGATAATCTAAATAACTAAAACTTCTTTTATATGACACGGGCTTTGAGAATGTCGGCGATCATGGGTGTCCACACTTTCCTTTTTTATTTATTTCACGAAGTAATTTTACATTCTTTTATCATGTCTTTGTCCTTGTACTGATATTCATTCACACAAACACATTAGTTATGTGATCGTGTCTCTCCACTACTTCCTGCCTTTTGTTGCTCTAAATAACTTTGGTCGCTTTACTATCCCTTTCACGAGGCTTGTTCAAAAAATTTTAAGCCTCACACAGAAAGAAGCGCTAAGCCGAATTCGAATTTCTGTCGAATATATTACATTCATTTACATGCTAATACCCTTGGGAAAGGTATGAATCCTCTTCTTCTACTGCTCATCTATGGGTAAATAGCAGGAAAGACCGGGTTCTATAGCCTTGGCTGGCAACTGGTCTACCGCAGAAAGAAACGGTAATCTACTGCGGGGAAAAAATCTGCCTCGTCAGTCATGTATCGAAAGATACATGATCGTTTAAGCATGTATCACGCATGGCACGTAAATGACTGATAGCTGAACATGTTTGTCGTGCGACACATCAGCATTTCTTATAAAACTAGAAAAACTAATTCAGATTTTTATCTGTGTAGGTGAGGCCCATACAAAGGTAAAGGGTGTGCAACAAATCTAAAAATGGACAAAACAGAGGCCTGAGTAGTAACTGAAAAAGAAAGGTATGACAGCCAAAGTAATTCATGAGGACATAGTACAGACACTTGCTAAGAACTTCGGTTCCTATTCAAACTGTGCAAAAGTGGGCTTCGGAATTCAAGCGGGGCACGGACAACACAGACGTTGACCATAGAACTTTATCCACTGATGAACAAGTTGATGCCATTCACCGTATGGTTTTCAATGACAGACATTTTACAGTCCAGCAGATAGCTAAATCGGTAGGAATTAGTTCTATACTGTCCAATGCAGTTTTAATTGAGATCTTGGGTATGAACAAGCTGTCTGCAAGATGGACCCCGAGAATGCTGACAACAGAGCAGAACTATAAAGGGCTGAAATTTCCAGAATATTTCTGACTCACTTCTAGTCTGACCCTGAGAATTTACACCGCTAATTAGTAACTCAAGATGAAACCTGGGTTCGTCACTTCGACGCTGAATCAAAGATTCAAAGCAGTGGAAACTCTGATTCTTTGTCCCGAAGTAGTTCAAGAAGGCAGCGTCTGTTTGCATGGGCATGGCCTCTGCTTTTTGGGATTCTGAAGGCGTAATAATGATAGAAAACCTACGCCTCGGAATTAAGACAACTGAAGGAAGCGCAATCAGGGAGAAACGCAGACGGAAGCTGAGGGGCAGGTGTGCTCTTTCTCCGGGATAACGCACCCGTTCACACTGCTCAGATTGTAGTAGCTGAATCAGGCAACGGTGGTTTTGAATTTCGACTCCATACCTACTACCCACCAGACTTAGCTTCATCTAACTTTATGTTTCCTAAAATCAAATCTCACCCGCGAGGACGCCTTTTGGAAACAATGATGAGATTTTATGTGCTGTGAAGGAGTTTTTGGAGGACAAGGACGCCACCTTCTTCTGTGATGAGATCGCTTAAGCATCGTTGGGCCAAGTACATTGATGAAGCGGTGTTGGGGGGGGGGAACTATATTTCTAAATACAGAAAAACTCTTTTGTTTCTTCAAGTCGTTCTGGCTGAGGCTTAGAACTTTTTGAATGACCCAGGTCTTATTGCTTTGCTGTCCATTCACAACGGAAATAAGACAGAGTGGCTCAATGAATTGTGCCTTTAAACACAGATTTTTTCTCTGACTCCCGAAATAGATATATTTGCTATCCTAACGTAAACAAAGCAATTTCTAAGGAAAGGGATGGAAATTTTTATTTATTAATACGATTTAGGATTGTGTACCTCTCTTCCCTTACAAATGAATACTCCACAAGAAATTATATATATATATATATATATATATATATATATATATATATATATATATAAAATCCAGTTGATATATAATCCAGGGGAATCCTATTAATATAATATAAAATATCAGTAATGATAGGAATTAGGATTGTTCCATGATATTGATGTTGATCATGTCACCTTAAAAATAAAATTAATTTATAAGAATTTCAAGGTTAATTTTCAGGTGAAGAAGAAAAAAAATCATTTTGTTTTTTCTTGTCAACTTGATGGGTTGGAAAATTCCTTATGAATTAATTTTAATTTATAAGGTGAAATGATGATCGTCAATATCATGAAGTAATCCTAATTCCTACTGTTTGTAACATATATATATATATATATATATATATATATATATATATATAAAAGAAAGTGAGGTAAGTTTTTATAGACATCCCAGGGAGGTAAGAATATGAGAAAAAGAAATTGAAAATGCAAGTCTAGTCTTTAACAAACCAAGATGGTCAAGCAAAGTTGAATATTGCCTTTAAACACAGATTGGCTTTGACTCTTGAAATAGACATATCTGCTAATGTAAACAAATGCATTTGTAAAGAAAGGTATTAAATTTGCATTTATCAATCCGACAGGTCTTTATTACTAAACTGTTATTTTTAGTGGATACTCTTATTTGAGTTGACGTTCCACTTATTTATCAAGAGAGGACGAGAGAGAGAAATGAATCCTAAATACAATAGTTCCATGCTATATAGTCCAAACTCGGGGGATTAATGGGACATCGGATTTGGTAGGATTAGTTGATCACAAGTTTAACGAGGATATATTATGAAGAAACAATCAGACAAAACGTTTTAGGCCCATTTATTATTCACCTTATCTCTTATTTAAATATGATAGATTAATAAAAACACAAATGAATAATCTGAATAAATTGTTTGGAACAAATAAATGTTGGTAAGAGAAAATGAATGAAGAAAGCGTGTGTGAAGAAATAAAGCGAAGAAAGAAAAATAAGAAAGAAAGAAAATAAGAAAGAAAAATAAGAAAGAAAGAAATGGAAGTATGATAAGAAAATACAAGAAAAAGAGAGAAAGAAAGCGAAAAAGAAGAGGGGGAAGAAAGAAAGAAAGAAAGAAAAAATAAGAAAGAAAAAAATAAGAAAGAGAAATAAGAAATGGAAGTATGATAAGAAAATACAAGAAAAAGAGAAAAAGAAAGGGAAAAAGAAGAGGCGGAAGAAAGAAAGAAATAAAAATAAAAATTGAAAGTATGATAAGAAAATGCAAGAAAAAAAAGAAAGAATTGGAAGTATAAGAAAGAAAGAAAGAAAGAAAGAGAAATAAGGAAAACTTGGAAGTATGAAAGAAAATACAAGAGAAAGAAAATACAAGAGAAAGAAAGAAAGATAGAAAAAAGAAAGAAAAAGAAAGAAAGAAAGAAAGAAAGAATGAATGAAAGCGAAGGAGAAGAAGCGAAAGAAAAAAGAAAGAAAGAAAAAGAAAAAAAGGACAACTTGTAAGTATGATAAAAAATACAAGAAAAAAAGAAAGAATGAATGAAAGCGAAGAAGCGAAAGAAAGAAAGAATTGGAAGTATGATAAGAAAATGCAAAAGAAAGAAAGAAAGAAAGAAAGAAAGAGAAAACAATGCTAAATGTAAGAGTTAGAGAGTGAAGGAGTGAAAAACGAGTCTAGCGAGGAGGAAAGACAGATTTGAACGCGAGATGAGAGTGAGAGAAAATAGAGGGAATGAGAGATAGAAGAAAAAGTAAATAGAAATGTAGTGGGCGAAATGAAAAAGGGCGGTAGAAGAAAGAAAGATGGAGAGAAAGATTAGAAATGATCTGAATAAAA